>CM052800.1:121293256-121316446 GCA_028533885.1 Nasua narica | reverse complement strand
GAGAGAGGCAATTATCTTATGGTCTCACTTATGTGTGGAGTATAAAGAAAATCATGGAGGGCATCGTGAGAAGGAAGGGAGGGGCGAATGGGGGGAAGTCAGAGGAGGTGATGAACCAGGAGAGTCTGTGGACTCTGAGCAACAAACTGAGGGTTTTGGAGGGGTGGGGGGGGTGGGTAAGCCTGGTGGTGGGTATTGAGAGGGGCACGTACTGCATAGAGCACTGGGTGTGGTGCATGAACAATCAATCTTGTAACACTGAAAAATTAAAATAAAATAAAATAAAATAAAAGAGGAACAATGTAACTGGTGGAGTAACTACTTGCATTTTGTAGGAATTTTGTTTAGCTGCTCTTATTTGTAACAACGGTAAACAATTAAGAACTAGCACAAATATTTGACACAGGAAGACCTGTTACATAAATAAAGGCTGGTGAATTTATAACTCATGTTATTCTGCCTTTGAAAGACAGAACACCCTGAGAAACAGTCTGAAGACCACTGATGGTTGTCATTTCTGTTCTGGCAGTTTCTGGCTGAATGGTTCTAAGTTTTTTGATCTTTCTGGGGTTTGTGATTTGAAACACTATAAGTGGCTGACCCTCACACAGAAAACAAAATGAGACACCCCAAATCTACATAAAAGCCTGGTGCTTTGCTCAGTGATCCCTGAACCCCTGTTCCACTGCTTGTATTTGCAGCCCTCCCGGACAGGCTCAAGATCTCCTTCCAGCTCATACATTGCTCTCTGGTCCTGGCTGTTAGTTACCAAAGCACCAGATAGAGTCTCAGATTCCCACATGTTGCCTGTTAGTTATGATTCCTCTTCGAACACATTCCCTACCACTCTATTTCAAAATGTATTACTTTGTGTTACTCTTATTTCCTTATTTGTTTGTCTTACTCACTAGACTGTGAGATTCTCAAGGTCAGAGAATATGTTTTATTCATCTTTGTTTTTCTTACAGTTCTTATCATGATGTCCAGCCGGAATAGGTCTCAATAAATGTGGGTTGAATGAATGTTTCTCTAAAAATTCCCTGCATGCATGCAGTTAGTCTTGCAGCAAACTCCCCATTTCTTCCCCTTTTTTTCTCAGCCTCTATGCTCTAGTTCTCAGTTGAGACAGAAAGGATAAGGTTTGGACAAAAGCAGCAATGTGCTTAAATCAATGACTCACATAGTGGGCAGTAAATAAATGTTTGTTGATGAATGAATGCCTAAAAGGAGTTTTCCCAGCCCATCCCTGTCTAGAACAGCCCCTTCTGGCTATCCTTGTTAAGCATACCACTGCCTCCTGCATTGCCTACTTATTACTTGAGAATTACCATTCCCTTGCCAAGACCACCTGAATCACAAGGTTGGCCATGTGTCTCCTCTGTATCCTATGAATGCTAGCACCTTACAAACCATTAGTAGGATCAGAATGATGTCTGGATCCTGACAGCTCATTTCTGATACTCTGGGAATTGGATCCCAGACCTAGGCACAAAAGAATGAATTATTCTGAGACTGTCTTTAGACCACATTACTTCTCTAGGACCACATGTTTCCTGTGTCTTTGTATCTCTTACCATTAAACATCAATTATTCACTACTCACTCTCAAAAGTTTTCATCACAACCCCTTCCATTTATTTCCTCCCCTATCTCCCCCACCCCCACCCAGGAAAGAAGGTGAATTACAAAATGCAGACAGCTTTAGAGAAAGAGAATAGAAACAAAAGCCCTGCAGATTTTATAAATGCTGTAATATGACCTGATAAAAGGGAAAACCTGCATAGCAATCTCGATAATTACTGGATTCATAGTGTTTTAAATACAGCCTCTCATTTAATACTTTCAATAATCACATGGAGTTGGTGATATTCTTCTCCAGTTTGCAGATGAAGAAACCAATCCTTAAAAAGTCTATCACTTACTAAAATTTAAGCAGCTTGATGAAAAAGCAAACCTGGGGCTCAATTACTGGCTTCACAGTCACCCACTATGTATAACCTTCTTTTGCAAGCACCATCCTATACTCCATCATGGGTCATTGAGTTGGGAAAAACTCAGGTCATTTTCCTGGGTTCCTCCTTTGCTCTCACATGACTGTCACACTCACAACATTTCTGGTACCAGGTACATGGGCTTTCCCCACAACAAGAAATTTTCTGTGACACCATCTGGGTGTCTTACAACTTAAATCAGTTCTGATAATATCTACCTGGGGATATATCAGATCTCACAGGTTAAGGGCTCTGATTCACAAGGCTCTCAGCACCTTAAATACCAACCCCAGGTCTAGGTTGTCACCTGTGCTTCTGATGGATTCACTGTACAATGAATGTTTCTATGACCACCTCCTTCGGTTTGATTAATTTGCCAGAATAGCTCCCAGAACTCAGGAAAACAGTTTACTTACTGTTTACCAATTTATTGCAAAAGAGTATGATAAAAGATGCAGATGAGTGTTCAGATGGGAGAGACACATAGGATAAGGTATGTGGGAAGGGGCACAGAGCTTCCATGGCCTCTCCAGTGCACCACTGTTTCTCAGGTCCTCCACGTGCTGACTAACCCGGAAGTTCTTAGAACCCTATACTTTTGAGATTTTTATAGAGGCTTCTTCATGTAGACATGATTGCATATTAGCTCCATTTCCTGCCCCACCCCCAGGAGAATGGTAGGTGGGGCTGAAAATTCCAATCTTCTAATTATGGCTTGGTTTCTCTGGTGACAAGTCCCTATCCAGGAGCCTATCAAAAGTCATCTCATTACAACAGAAGACACTGATACCAGGAAATCCAAGGGACTTAGGGACTGTGTTGAGAACTAGGGACAAAAACCGAATATTAGAACAAAAGATACATCTAGTATTTTTATTATTTAGAGCATCGCAAAGGTTTTAGGAGCTCTGAGTCAGGAACCAAGGCAGAAAACAATATATATATACAGTCGTTTCAAGTTTTTCTTTAAACTTCAGTTAATTAACATATGTGTAATGTTAACTAACATATGTGTAAATATTAGTTTCAGGAATGGAACTTAGTTATTCATCACTTACATATAACACTCAGTGTTCATCTCAACAAGTGCCCTCCTTAAGCCCCATTTAACCCAAATGGGCTAAATAGCCCATTCCCTTCTCCCCTCCCCTCTGGTAATCATCAGTTCATTCTCTATGGTTATGAGTCTATTTTATGGTTTGTCCCTCTCTTCCCCCACCCACCATGTTCACCTGTTTTGTTTATTAAATTCCACATATGGGTGAAATGTATATGTATTTTCTATTACCTCACAATCATGAGGTCTCATATTTTCCTAGTTGCAGATACCAGCACTAGCCTTGGTTGGGGTAGTTCTATTAAAAAAAAAAAACTGTAAGATGGGATACCAGGGTGGCTCACTCAGTTAAGCATCTGCCTTCAGCTGAGGTCATGATCCCAGAGTCCTGGGATTGAGCCCCATGTTGGGTTTCCTGCTCAGCAGGGAGTCTGCTTCTCCCTTTCCCTCTGCCTGTCACTTCCCCTGCTTGTGTACTTGCTTGCTCTCTCTCTCTCTGACAAATAAATAAATTAAAAAAAAAACTATAAGAAAATGGGTGCTTTTGCTTTTGAAACCATATACTTTTCTGTTATCACTCACTTTATTTATTTATTTTTTGTTATCACTCATTTTAGCTTTTATGCTCAACATTCCCCAGAATTCTCTAAGTCCTCTCTCCAAAATTGTTTACTCCAGCATCCTAGCCCTTACCTCTATCATGGCTTCTCTTCCTTTGCCCCCATGCTGAGGGGTCATTTCTTCCCAGAAAGTCCTAAGTAACCTGTGCCTTCCATTCTAAAGAACTCCCTAGGTGATTGGCCAGTCAGATGCAGAAATTTTCAGTAAGTTGCAGAGAAGGTTTTAGTCACTCCATTCTGGCTAGTGACACCATATCTAACCCCATAAAATGGACCTTTGGAGCACATTAATAAATATTTCAATATTTATATGCTTTCCTATCATGTTTACAGGAGCATGCTTTCCAAATAATATATATTCAATAAACATATAAAGAGAGAGGTGGGAAAGACAAGATGGAGGGAGGGAGGATAGGAGGAAGAATTCATGTTGGTAAGTTTTTCTTCTCTCCCTCGTTAGGAAAGCAATAATCTAAATTTTTCATTATATGAGCTCTTATTTTCATCCATAAAGTAGCTCTATCCTCTCCTTTCTGGAGTGGAAAGAAAAGATTCTGAGAGCCACACACCCTGCCAGCTTGGGATGCAGAAATGATAGGGGACTCTCTTGGCAGCACAGCGGGAGGAGGCCATGTCAGCGAAATGCAATCAGCCAACGTCAAGTCCAGCGAGGAAAACTTGAGTTAACAACGCCCCTCTGCTTGTGAAAATTGTAGTGGCTGGAAAGGAAAAATGTATTTGAGAATATAGCCAGTAATAAAGTGCCTTCACTGGAAGGCAAGTTATGAAAAGAAAGCCATTGCAAGCTAGATAATAGGGTTTAAGGTCCAAGGGTCTTTCTGACAGAGGCAGGGGGTGCAAGGAGGGCCTGTCACTGGGAGCTGGTGGGAAGAGCCCAGGCCTTGGATAGACCCCAGGTGCGAAAGTCAGTCCCACTGTGTGCCACTGAGTGGACTAAGCACATTTCTTACCTTGTACCAGATTCAAATTCTGGGTGTATAAAATCATGGCAATAATATTTACCTTGGAGTGTTGTTTGACAATTATATGAAATGATATATGAGCAGTTCTGGTAAATATTAGTTGTGAAATAGATGTGCACTTTTTTCTCCTTTGAAGTACACCTGAATCTCGTTGCCCCAACTAACTTTAGTACCAACTAAACCATTCTATAATTGAAAAGTAAGCATGTGGAGGGTTGGGGCAAAAGAAAACTTGAAAGAATTTTAATCCCATCCTCTCATCTTACAAAGATAAAAAGGAAAGCCCAGTTTGGAAACACAGTCAAAAACTTTTTAAGTTTTTGGAAATACAGTCAAAAACTTTCCAAGACCTGAAGTGATGACTATTTACACATGATAGTTCAGGCAGGAGGAGAACCCAGGGGCTATTCTGGAGCCAGAGGTCTTGTTCACTTAGTGTAGTTTCCTCCTCTTCCTCTATGTGGAGAGCCTAGGCTCTCTTAGGACTCCATCAACATCACACAAGTACTGTTATTTCTGTAATAGTAGTTGATGCGGCTTTGAGCTTGAATGGGGTAGCCATCCTCTGGGAGAAGGTGGCCTTGAATATAGTGGGTTCATTCTACTTCATGACGCCAGGGAACCAGATTAAGGGATTTGAGATCATTGTTTGGGATCCAGCTCTAACATCTATAAACTATGAGACCTTCAATAATTAACTGACTACTCTAAATCTCATCAGTATGTTTCAGAGCAATTATATTGCCAACTTCACAAGGCTTATGTTAGGATCAAATGAGATTACACACATGTTGGAATTGACAGCTGATCGTTATCAAGTTTCAGTGTTTGGTAATGATAAAATATTGTGTGAATGCAGTTAGTCTATAGTTTTAATGTGAGGCTTGATTCCAAAGGTCAGGCTGCAAATTGCTCAGGAATTTCATATTTTAGTTGATCTTGGTGACTCTGTTTTGAACATGGATAAAATACTTATTAAAGTAGAAGAGATAAGAAAGGGCAAAATAATTCAGTTTTTTTTCCCTTCATGTCCAATAAGAATCCTATTTAGCTTCCTGAAGTATACTGCAAAAACCCCAGGTTTTGTTCCCTGTGTTCATAACCCAGCTGGCAGATCCCTAATCAGCAAGGCACATATGAGACAGATTGTACCTCTGGTTTTCTGCTTTGACTTAAAGCTACTGTCCTTGTCCCTTTATTTCCCAAGGAACACACAAATAGAAATCAGGCAGCTGTTGCTGGGCCCCAGGTCAGCTGGGTTCTCCTGGGACCCACAAGCCAAAAATTCCCCCACACTGTATTCTCTAGGACATGGGCCATCTGGGATAGAAGGTCACCCTTCCCAGGAAGAAGATAGCAGTGGTAACAGGTGTTAATAAATGCAGATCCATGGCCAGAGGCTGCATGGAGCATTTTATTAGGCAATCATATATTTTCATTAGTGATGACGATCAAGCACTTAGGCTTTTATTGGGTGTTTTAATGTTTCATTTTGCCACCAGACTTTATTATCATGCCAGCCTATTACCTGCTGGGGCAGGCTTTGCCTGCTCTTTTCATCTGTGCACAAGACCTTCCAGACAATTTCTTTCCCAAGCTTCAGCCATAAGATTACTTCCCATCTGCTTAAGGAAAAAGCCAGGGTTGTTAAAGGCCATGAAGTCAATGACAAATCTAGCTCATAATTTTTATGTCCTTGTTATAACCTGACACCCCCCCTCCTCACACCCAGAATGCTATCATGAGGTTAATGGTTTAAGTGAAGCAGGAACAATCACACAGCCTTATAGTGGGCACCTGGCCCTTGGTTTGAGGAACTGACTAAAAGTACTTGGGAAGTATGAGGAAGCACCTATGTCTACTCTGTGTGGGAGAGGAAAGTGAGAGCTTCAGTGTTAGAAAACCCTGAGAGGCTACCTAATCATCTCCACTCCTCTCATGTGACCCGTGAGGGAGCTGACGGCCAGAATTGAGAGTGAGTGGAGCAAGGTCACACAGTCCAGATCAAAATCCAGCCTCATTCCCAGGCCAGGTTTATCCATTGTTGTCTTCACTGTTGGTCACAGGTTAAGCCCTGAACTTGAGAGGGCACCAGGGAAGCAGTCTCCATCAGAATCTCACCAGAGGAGGCTTCAGGATCAACTAGTTCATTTCACCTCCCAGTTTTGCAGGTAACAAAAAGGTGAAGAGAAAGATGATTAACCTGAGGTCACAGGGCATCTCATGGCATCCAAACCAGTTTTAAAACCAGGCAAAAACCATCATCTGCTCATAGGGCTGCAGGGAGTCTAGTATAACTGGGGCCACCAAAAGGAATGAAATCACTTTATTAAGTATCTGCAGTTACTAGTATCATGTTATCCAAAAATATTTGCAAGTCTTTTTCTGTGGCACTGTGATTTTATATACATATATGATCACAATAACTAGTGTCCATTTTCTGTGCAGTGTTTTAAATTGAAAGTTCCAAAACTTTATACTCAGAAGAGCAAGGGTTAAAAACCTGAATTCAGGGCCTCTAGGGGGCTCAGTAGGTTAAGTGTCTGCCTCTGGCTCAGGTCAGGATCCCAGGGTCCTGGTTCTCCCTCTGCCCAGCCCCCGAAACACACACACACCTGCTTATGCTTGTGCTCTCGCTCTCTCTCTCTGTCTCTCTCATAAATAAAAATCTTCAAAAAAAAAAAAAAAAGAAAACCCTGAATCCACTATGTACCATCAGAATGGTCTTAAAACTCAGTCTCCTAATCTGAAGGAGATAAAATTAGAGATAAAACTACCCACCTTAAAGTGTTGAAAGAATTCAGCCAGGCAAATATACATAGAGTGTTTTGCTAGTGCATAACCACAGAATATATTGTAGCTATTATAATTATTATAGTCATATATAGAGAAGAAAAGTGTTAGGATTGTGGTACTGAGCAAGGTGCACATGACATCCAACCCCCTTCATAACTAATGATTTCTTTGTTTCTTGAATACCTAAGAAGTATTATATTGGATGTGAAGAGATTAGAAGAACCCGTTGACTTTGCAATCTCTGTAGCTATGGATACACAAATTCTCCCAACAATAAAAGGGTTAAAAATAAGTTAGTGGAGGTGACTTATTAGAGAGGATAACAGAGTAAACTAGAAGGCTAATTTTTCAGAAAGGGATTCAAGGTGAATGCATAAAAGAAGAAAGCAAGGCAACTCTTGAGAGAAACTCCTTCGTTCTCTTAAGCACTTAACACAGCACTGAGCATACAGTTGGTGACCAATAAGTGTTTGTGAAACACTGAATGAAGCAGGCTGGTGGACCAGGAAAGATTCTCCTGTCTTCTTTTAAGAAAGGGAGCTATAACGCATGAAATTGGGAAGGAGCCAAAGAGAGGTTCATGTTTCCCTCTCACACTAAAGCCCTAGAAGTGAAAGGGGTCTGGGAAGAATTGATACTGGTTTCATCTGTATCATGTAAATCTGTGTAATCTTTCTAGAATATCCCAAAAGAGTTAGTTTTACTTGAATGGGAACTTCTGAGATATAGGACAAGAAATCTGGAAACAAACTTATGTGAATTGATTAACAGATAATACCATCTTAAACCCATCCCAATGATATACAGAGGAAAAACTTTCTAGAGGCACAGAGAGATCTTGGGGGCTGGTCTACAAATTTAATCACCTTACTTAATGGCTGCTGATAAGCTAAGCCTTTCCGTGAGTGAACATGTAAAACCTTATATGCAAGACTTCATGCATAGGGCTCTACAGCACAATTTCAACTTTGGAATCTCCTTCTCATTTGTTCCTATTCCCTCTTCTGCCTTCTCTTTCCCTATGATTCCTTCATTTCCCTAAGGAAGAACCAGCTTCTATAGCTATGGTCCTCATCTACCTGCCAAGCTGGCAAGTGTCCACTCCCATAATGCTGAGAGGATACACTAACAACCCTCTGCCAATGTACCCTCTACTTTCATCCTCTGAGCCAAAGAGTTTTGGCCCTCTTTCTCAATACCCAGGAGCTCTCTGTCCTTCAGTCCTCCAATATTCCTGCTCCATCATCTTATTACATCCTTCATTGATTTTGGTATCTTTCATGAAGACACATGTACCTCCTCATGAATGTGGGATGATCACTGAAGCTCCAGAGAAGAAATTTAAGGTTGCTAGGTACAAGGAAAGTTAGGTTCTTAAGTGTGATTGTAACCTGTTTTCTTGAGTAATTTTGCCTATCATCACTCTACTGGTCAATGGGATGCTTTTCTTACTGCATTCCACAGAGGGCGCTCATCAGATGGCTCGACCATGCTGGTACAGATTTCGGTTTTCTCCCATTCTCTTCCTCTCTTGTGCTAGTTGTATGTATAGGGAAAATGTGGTTTAATGGAAAGATAAACATATGGTTGGACCAATTTTGAATATGTTTTCATTTTTATCGGTGTTGGATTAAGGCAAGAAGAGATACTTATCCTTCAGGGGAAGGCTATCGCGGATTTGTATTCTCTAGATTAGGATGAACCATATCCTCCTCTAACCATATCCTCCTCTAACCACACATGCTTTAAATGTGTGCATTTTAGTGATCAGTAAATGTCACGTTCATGCAAAAATAAATTAGAAAGCTATATATCTTTGGGAGCTTCATGCTGATGTTGAAGATGGGCCTGTCAATCATTACCAGGTTTCACCATCACAGGAACTTTCTAACAACAGGGCAACCAAATAAGCTGAGAGCTTCCAAAGTATCAGAAAATGGACTGTTAGATCAATACACTGCTGTGATTTTCATTTTTCTATATACGCCACAACCTGATGGCCTAAAAACCCTCTAAGCTAGCTAGGTCCAGAGTAAGGAAGTGACATTCATGTATGTGCCTCAGTACATTCCCTTTAGATGCCTTCTCCTAATGAGGAGTGCTTGTGCCTTGTGCCTTGCACAAGACCTCAGCTGTTCCTTCAATCTGGCTTTCACTCTCTTCACATGCATCTTAAAGATCTTGTCCTTCACCAACTAGTAATTTTTACTTCATTTGCAATATGTGTTTCTTCCTGAGTATTCTTTCTCAGTGTTTGATTAGTGCTTCCTTTCATTTCTTTCTAGTCTTTTCATCCAAGGCTGAAGCTACTTCCTCTCAGTCCCCAGACTAAACTTCTTACCTCTTTTGCTAACATTAAGATGCAAGTATTTGCTTTGCTTCATAGCTAAATTTTAGTTTACATTTAAAATCACAAATCCCAAGCCTGCAGGGGCTATGCAAATAATACAAATGAGTGAAGTGGGCCAGGTTTAAGATAATAAAAAAATGGAAATCTAAAGAGCATATGCCCCTGGAAAAAGCATGCCCCATCTAAAGACATTTGATTTCTTTTTTTAACATCATGAAGGCCAAACAAAACACTACATGTTGACTGTATGTAGGCTATAACTGGCAACACCTAAGGTAAAGTATCGGATGTAATTCACAGCCAAGGGACATGATGAAATAGCAGTTACATTTTTTGCCACAATCAGGGTTCTTTATGTGGTGAAATTTTAAAAACAACAGTGTATTATAAAAGTTAGGATAAAATATGTGTTTAAAAGTGGAATAAGGCACATGTTTCAGAAATTCAGAGAAAGGAGTAATTAATTCCAATTAAGATAACAGGAAAGATTTGCTACTAGAGCATAACTAAAGAAAACAAAAGTTTATAGTGTTCGTTCAACTTCTAAAGATGTTCAGTGGCCAAAATGTATCATGGTTATAATGTTCATTTTCTCTTTATTCACCTTCTGCATAAATGTGAATCTTGATGGTGTTTATTTTAGACTTCTCCCATAGTTTAGAGATAATTGTGTATGTTGATAGTTTTATTTTGAGTTTCTGTTTCTAATACTTTTGCATTTCAATTTCTCTGTTCCCCCAAAATACATTGAAATTCATACACATTGCTCAACTGTCACCCACTATTATTTCACCAGTGTTAACATCTTTTTATCCACGTGACAATTAGCACAGTTACAAAATATCACCAAGGCAACTAGTGGTCCATTACTTATGGCCCAAGTGTATATATCTCAACATATTTTTATTTACATCTGCAATTGTCTAATAAACCTTCAAAGTATGTCTAAATTATACTGAATAACTGTACCAGAGCCTAAATTTTCAAATATTTTCATGGCAATGTTTCATGGCAAGTTTCTTGATATTCCAATTAAAATAAGTCACTTAATTTAAGTAACCAAATTCCCAGTCCACCCCACTAAAAAGGCAAGCAAACAGAGACAAATGAGGTCCAGTCACCAAGAATCTGATGAAGGCTGTGGGATGCTTTCTAACCTGGATACACCTATTTGTGTATATGTGTATACACACACACACACACACACACACATATATAGGTATATATGTATGTATATGTGTGTATATATATATGTATGTGTGTATATATATATATATATATATATATATATATATATATATATATCTCCGAATCTTGTATAATCCAGAGGCCCACACTATCAGGTTTCTTTGATACAGAATTCATCCCTTTAAATAACTCAGTTTGTTCACATTGATCTCCCTCCTCCCCTCCCCAGAGGATCCTGGCACTATTGGCAGAGCTTTACCTACCTTTAGTTCATCTCAAAATGTCTTTGACTCATATGTGTGGTTTTAGCCAGATAAGAAAGATGGGTATTGGAGTGGGAGGTTGTGAAACCTTCACATGTCTCTGCTTGTGTACTGAATGTATATAAGCATAAATGTCAGTGCATTCTTGAGCATTTATTCCCCAAAATAAATAATCTGGAATCATGATAGCTACAATGCTTTGAGTTTTACAGTGTTTAATACTTGGTGTACTCTGTCCTGAACACTTTAGACACATGATCTTGTTTAATTCTTATAATAATCCTGTGAGATAACAATCATTATATCAATTTCAAAGATTGAAATTGAGGCTTAACAAAATTAAGAGTAGCTAGGAAGTGGAGAGGCAGGATTGAATCAAAGTCATTCTGGCTGCAAAAATCTGATCTTAACCATTGCTTTATGCATCTTCTGGTCCCTGAATCCTAAGAGAACTGACTATAAATTCATTTAGTCTTGAGGGATCGGGGCTCTGCGCTGACCCTCAGATCTTCTGATTTTAGAAAATATCTGCAAGCGGTTGTGGCTTTTAACTAATGGGTTGAGATAGACATCTAATAAGACTTCAAAAATCTGTGGAGGTACATAATCATTTAAATAAGTATTGTCTAATGTACCACATTACTAATGTGATATGTAAATTCAGAAATTATTTCCAAAAGTCATTAATTGAAGATTTATTCTATATCTATTTTGTACGGGGCATGCCATATTTCCCAAGTCAAATTTTGAGTGGATGGTTGGAGTGACAATATCTTTATGGAGATAAGAGAACACAGTATTGAAAGAAAATCAGAACGGCTGTGTAAAGTAAGATAACAAAGATAACTTAAGATGTAGATCAGAGTCAAGATGAAAAAGCAAAGAGTGAACCTATAATAATGTGGGGTCTTGCATTAGTAGATTAATTTAATTATATATCACATACTGCTTTATATTTATTTTATATGTATACATATTTTTTGTTTATATTTATTTTATATATATAAATATATAATTTATATATAAGGAAAGAGAGAGAGAGAGAGAAAGGAAAAGTACGTCCACCTCAAAGATCAGTAATGAAGAGCAGTCAGACCTTTTTAGTTTATTTTTAAACTTTTAAAAACAAACTATTTTAGTGAAGCATAGTAGACAGAGTAAAATAAACAAATCATATGTATAAATCGACAAATTTTGACAATCCATATCAAGAAATCGGAGGGGGAGATGAACCATGAGAGACTGTGGACTCTAAGCAACAAACTGAGGGTTTTGGAGGGGCACGGGGTAGGGTGTCGGGAGAGCCTGGTGGTGGGTATTGAGAAGGGCACGTATTGCATGGAGCACTGGGTGTGGTGCATGAACAACGAATCTTGGAACACTGAAAAAATAAATTAAAATAAAATTAATTGAAAAAAAAAGACATAGAACATTCCCAATACCCCAGAAGCTACTTCACACCCATTTTAAGTCACTAAGTCCTTCCTCTCAAAGCGATCCTGAAGTAGATATCCTGAAGGTCTACCACAATAGATTAGTTTTACTTTTTTTAGCTTTATATACATAAAAACCTAGAGTATTTATTATTTTGCAACTGGATTTTTTTATTTTGTTCAATATTATGTTTGTAAGTTTTTCCATATTGTTGCCTCTAGCAATAGTTTGTTCATTGCCATTACTATGCAGTGTTCTCTTACATGACTTTTACCAGAGTTTGTCCATTTTGCTGTCAACATTTGGGTTGTTTACAGGGTCAAGTTGAGCATATGAAGAGTTCACTATTTTTTATTATAGTAGCCTTCCAATGTATGGATATATTATAATTTTGAAATCCATTTGTTTGTGGATGGACATTTGAGCTGTTTCTAATTTGAATCTATTATAAATAAAGATGCTATAAATATTCACATGTATGCTTTTATTTCTCTTGGTTAAGAACCCAGTTGTGGAATAGGTAGGACTTAATGATAGGTCTCTGTTTAATTCTTTAAGAATCTGTCAAACTGTTTTGCAGACTGTACCATTTAACATTCTTACTAGCAGCATAGGAGAGTTCCAGGTGCTTCACATCCTCACCTACACTTGGTACAAACCACTTTTGAACTACAGCCATTCTAGTGGGTATCTGATTATGATTTTAATTTTAATTTCCCTGGTGACAAAGATTTTGAGCAATTTTTCATCTGTTTATTTGCCATTCATATATCTTCTTTTGTAATTCCCTGGTTTTCATTGCGTTGTTTGTCTCATTGTTGAGTTGTAAGTGTTCTTTATATAAACTAGATACAAGTCCTTAATTGGATTGTATGACTTGTAAATATTTCCATATCATATTTATTTTTAATTTATGAAAAATTGTTGACAATTTATTTTTATATAAGTTTATTTAGTAGTCTTCATAAAGTCTGAATTCATTTTTTAATTCAAATATTGTTTCTGTAAATTATATTTGATATTTTAATTTACTACATATCATCCATGAAGTACAATGATTACATTTTTTCCAGTTTTTATATATTTTATTTATTTATTTTATTGCACTGGCTAAAATTCCCTGAAATAATGTTGAATAGAAGCAGTGATATTTGGTATCATTTCTTCATATTTTCAATATTTCACTATTAAGTATGATGTTTGCTATATATTTGTAGTAGACTATTCATTATCATATTAAGGAAGATTTCTTCTATTTTTGCTTAGTAAGAGATTTATGATATGTGCATGTTAAATTTAGTCAAATGCTTTTTCTGTCTATATTAAGATGACCATATGACTGCAACAGGGCACAACAGAATTGGATATATTTTTTTTTAATTAACAAGAATTGTTAATTTGTATGACTGTATTATAAGGGTGAATTTTACTATATATAATTATACTTTCATAGAAACAAATTAATTGAAGAGCTGTCTTAAAGTCAGTCACTACTATTTTTACTTCTCAAACTTCACAACCCTTCACAAACTAATAGCATTACTCTGTCTGTCTACATTTCACTGGTGCTCACCATGAACTTCTTGGCTCACTACCTAACTCTCAGTAGCAAAGTTCTCAGGGGGCTCTTGAAAACACTGTTTCTATGAGGCATTTTGTGTCCCCCAACAGTAAAAATGTCATAGTAGAGTTGCCAGATTTGGCACATAAAAATACAAGATTACAAGTTAAATTCGAATTTCAGATAAACCACAAATAATCTTCATGATGCAATATCTATGGTGTTCAGTGGTGAGGCTGAGAGTGAGCAGTCTTCCATGTTACCCTTCGACATACATAATTCAGTATTTGGGTTCAAAACCTTATGCCCCAGTGTTGTATAGGGTTTTAGTAAGGGAGTTCTTTCTGCAACGTCTTACCATCCTGTCTGCCTGGCATGAGGCATGGTGATCCTGTGGACCCCACTGAAAGGACAGTCACCATCCTCTCCTCATAATCATCCCCCACTTCCACTGAGAAATTTTGTCCCCTTTGGGTGGACTTGCTTAATCAGACACAACATTACATGTCTGAATATAGGTAAGGCTTCCACTGGAAACCTTTTATAACCATACACACATAGAGACAAGATTTGGAAAAACAAACAGTTTAACCCTTAATTGTGTTAACCTTAATGATTAGCCCCTCAGTGAAGTCTGCAGGATAAATTGCTTTATTTAGATGCAAATGTTGGAAGAGGGTTAACATTGAAAAGGACATCCTGGCCAAATCTGTTCAACATTGACTCCTGTCTTTTTGTCAGATAATTTCCAGTGGCTCAGCCAACCAACCACCCAACCACCGTGAAAACTGAGGACATGAAAAAGGGCTTTCAGTGAGAGCTTATCAAACTGAAACCAAATGTAAGCTGAGCTTTAAAGATAGGACAGATGTCAGGACTCTCCAGAGGTGGGAGACTAAGATCTGCCTGTGTTTATCATCTTTACCTCTTGGTTTTGCTGTTGTTTTCTACTGGTTCAACTTGACATGTGGAACATTACTCCTTCCCAGGGTTCTGAACTCAACAGACATCTGAGAAGAGTTGTGTCATCAAAAAATCATACACACTTGCTCATAGAGATACCTTTTTTACATGGACCACTGATTATAGCTGGCAGTGCCTTAGGGAACTATGGCCAAAGATATTTTTGATGCCCAGATTTCTGATGTTTTCTGTGACCAGGTAATTTCTTGGAACACTATCACCAATGCCCTAGTCCTCACAACTGCCCCTAAGTTGAACCCACATATCCCTTTTCCTAATCTATCTCTATACCTAAAAACTTACATTCTTATATCCTTAACTCTCAACTTTAAGAACTAATGTAGGTTTTTTGTTTGTTTGTTTTTTAATAGTACCTAGAGTTTGGAGTGTGCTTTTCCACATATTATCTCATTTAATCCTCAGCACCCTACTAGAAAAGAGGTATTATCTACATTTTTTATATTAGAAATTTGAGGCTCACAGAGGTTAATGAGCTTGCTTAAGGTCAGTGATTGTCAGAGTTGGGACCCAATGACCTTGAGCAAGCTCATTAATCTTTTTATTCCCAAAAAGAGGCCATATAGTGGAGATCAGCCCCAGTACCTTCCTTAGCATCTACAGTGTTTCAAATACATTTGAGTAAATATTTTAACTTTCTTTTCAAAAAGAAGACCTAGTGACCTCAGGCTTGTATTCCTGCTTGCTAGCAACCAGTTGTACCCAAACAGCAGCTACCTTCCATAATTTAGAATGTAAACTCCAGTCTGTCCCAGTGCCTACCACTCCTCATGGTGTCCCTGGTGCTGAGATTGAGTGTTAGCTACCATTTATTATGATACTCAGACTATCATTTCTCTTATAAGAAAGTCATATTTCTTTGTATTTATGATTCTATTGAAATTAGGACAAATGGCAAGACCTATTGAAAGGGCCTCATGCTTCCAGAAAAATAGAGCTATTTCCTTTTCATAGGTAAAGTCTAGTCTCACATGTTTACCATGAAAAGATGCCCAGTTACCTTCTCATGTCTCAGGAAACTGCCTGGATCCTGCAGGCGTGTGAACATATAGCCTTTGCAACACACCAGGCTGGCTCCTGAGCAATTACAGGAAGTTCATACTGGGCCTCTAGGTCTCCTGACTCTCCCCACTTCAGTAAGGTATATGCTAACATTTGCATACATTGCATCACTAGCAACCCATCGTTTTCAAAATAAAGTCCAATGATGTTAAAAATTACAGGCCAACACCTTCCTTCATTAGACTGTCTGGTCATAAGGCTCTCAAATTTAGCTGCAGCCTAGATGAACTCAAATCAATTCAATTTAGTTCAATTCAACTCTGTATATATATGTTGCATGCCTTCTAAATATGATGCAATATGCTTATCCAATGGGAGGAAAAGAGAGATAACAGAATGTTCCTCAGAGTGCTTGAACTTTACAAATGAGGATGAGTCTCAAACTCAAAGAACTCAAGTGAAGGAGAAAGTCATGTTCATTAAAGACAGTAGTCTTTATGGCTCTAAGATGGAAGATATTACTCTCAATTGGCCTAGATTCTCTGCTTTCAATCCTTAGCTATTCTCTTAGATGACCAATTATTTCACAGCCATCCAACACTTTGTACAAGTCCACCACCACACAACTGCTATCCTGTTCCTCCCGTGTGCACAATGCTTTGGTGTGGCCTTTACTTTTCTGTCATCCCTCTGATATGCCCCTTTCATTAGCCTTCCTTGATTTCCTCAGCTCACAATGGCCCCTCCCAGTTGCTCACAAAACAGTGAGGGGCACATCTGGTGTGAATTTGGAATTACCTCCCAGCAGCATGTGCTGGACTCTGCTTTAATCCACACAGAAGCTACTGGAACACAGCAAACACATCATACATGCTTCTGCCTCTCTAATGTTGAAAACAGATTATGACTCCAATAAAAACGCATTGGTTTATTAATTATGCTCAAAACAAATCTGTATAGACACAAACATCTTCCATTCTGATTGAGACAGCATTTTTCTCTCCAGGATTCTTTCTTGAGTCAAACAGATATGACAACCCACCAGGCTGCTTTTCTAAAAATAAACCTCCAAATCTTGGGAACCACATATGGTATGCGTCTTTCCAAGGCCTCCAAGGTCCTGGTTCTTTTCTCTGCTTGAATAACCAGAATGCTAGCAGTACAGAATTACAGACTTACTCTGTGTAAGTACCACATTTTATTATGCTGGGGACAAAACACTAGATAAACAGTTTCTTTCTTTTTTTTTTTTTCTCCTTCCTTCCTTCCTTGGCTGCAATGGCAGTTGAACTTGAAAATCCCAATCCAATTTGAGTGGGGATATTATAGGCATGGAGTGATAGTACATGTTCAGAGCAACAAGAAGCATTAGGTCAAAACAATTTACACTCTTCCAAATGTTCTTCATGTGGAGGTTTCAACTCTCACCATAAAATTTCCTCTCATGAGAGTGGTAAAAATAAAAGAGAGAAAGAAAAAACAGGTTATGGAAGACTGATTTCAAGAGAAATGTTCACGCAACATCTTAAAGAGAAAAAGGAGGGAGATGAAGATGTCTGGGCATAAAGAATATCCTGCCTGGAAGCCAATAAGGGGGCAAAGGATGAGCTACAGATGGAATGAGTTGTGGCTGGCAGGCCAGGAGATAGATCCAGGAATTGAGTACAGACGGACATTAAAATACATCTATAAGAGCCAGGAAGATCCTGACACTGGTCAAGGTTTAGAATTAATTAAAACATGGATCTCAGAGTCAGGGGCAGTCTCTCTCCCCATTTATTTATCCATTTAGTGATAAAGCCGGACACAGTATTCTTTGAACACAGAGATGGAAGAGTATAGCAGAGAGGGTAAGATTCATGAAATGTTTTATTGGGTCCTGGCATTTTGCAGCCACTGTGCAGTTAGGTGGGACCTATGACTATCTTTGGCCAGTGAAATGTGAATCTTCATCACTTCCAGGCTGAGGCAGAAAAAGCCTCGTGCAACTCTCTGGTTTCTCTCTTCATTCTTCATTCCAGATTGGGTAGCTACAATGTGGTAGCACTCCTGCCAGTCCTGAGTTACTGTGTGGAGTAGATCCCTACTGGCCCACTCTGGGAACATGGCAAGATTAAGAAAAGGACTTTTATTCTCTCAAGCCGCTAAAAATTTGGGAATGTTTATTATTGCTCAGAATCTAGTCTATCTTGAGAACTATAACGGACACAAATCCAGGATGGCATGAGAGCCAATCAAGAGAGCTTCTACAATAATTGATTTATTTAATCGTTAACCCATTCTTAAATTCATTTAAACCCACATTTACTGATAATTTTCTGCATATCTGTACCAGCAAAGTTTCCCAGCTTATTTGATCTGAAGGGCCAAATAGAGAAGGAAAAGACCCTCTAGTTAGAAGAAACAACACTTAATTGCTCAGAGGCAAAAAGAGTAAAGCTGTGTGGTTTATCAGGACAGGGAGACAAAGTTTGGCTCATAATGAACCAAGGAGCATGGATCTTATCTTTCAGACCATAGAACCACTGTAGGATTTTATGGAAAGTTGTAATGGGGCACCTGTTAGGAGCTTGTTGGAAGAATCCAGGTGTGTGGATTAGGAATCGAAACAAAAATGGTCGTGGAGGTCACAGAGAAGCAGGAACATTCCTTTCTGTTCTGAGGCAATTATTAAGGGGACTTTGGACTACTAGGTTACAACAGAAAAATTTCTCCTCTTGGAAAATAGTCAGGACTCTTCCCAGCAGGCTTTCATGTGACAGGGTCCCAGGTATCATAAATGTAACATCCCAGAAATCCTGGCATTTTTCCGGTTCACTTCACTCAGGCCACAGTGACTCTGCAGGGATGGCCTGGAAATAATGAAGCTTAAGAAACTCTCCGAAAGTAATCAAATGTTTTGTCTCCTGGTGCCATGTCCTGCTCATTAACTTATTGTGGAGATTCATTAATCCAGTGTAAAACTGTAATTAAAAATAATCTCCTTTTCTTGGAGAAGTGAGGAGGTAGGGGGCTCAGAATGGAGCAGCAAATAACTAGACTGATTACCACAGTCAGAACATGATGATAGCAATTCACCTTTCTCTTCCTTTCTCTTTACCGGGGAAGCTGCAGGCTTTTGCATTGAACACATTTCCTTCACATGTGTATACTGCATTATGGCTTTTGAGTTCCATTCCCACCTTTAGACTCAACTGCTTCTCACACCCTCCCTGTGAGACAGCTGGTGAATCCCTTTTCCCAGGTGGGGAAATGTGGCCCAGCTCATGTGGAGACACCCCCCCAGGTCTGTGAAAGACATTAGAATGCTCCCCTTGATCTCAGTGTGGAGCCTGTTTTGCTTTATCAAGCTGGTACCCAAACTCAACTGTGGCAACATTGGAGCTGGAAGGTGGGCACAGGGCCTGAGGCCCTGCTGCATGGTGGACATGTATAGGGGCAGAGTCATGACCAAATGCATGTGGGAAAACACAAGCTGCAGGGTCAGGGAGACCTAGTTTGAATCCAGCCTGTATCATCTACAGCTATGCACCCTATAACAATCACTGATGATTTCTGGGACTCAGTTTATGCATCAGTAAAATAGGGTAATAATAGTTCTTGTTCATTCAACAAATATTTATTAAGCAGTAAAAGGTTGTTCTAGATGCTGGGATTATAGCACTAACTAAAGTTAATCCACTCCCCTCATGGAGCTTACATTCTACTGTATTAGGTTAGGAGACAGGTAATATCTGTCTTGTAAGGTTGTTGTAAATGAGATAAGTTGGCATAGAATGGATGCGAGGAAATTCTCATCCCTACTGCCTGCAATTTCTTCTCCATAAGACAGTTCCTGAAGAAGGCTACAGACTAGGGGGTGTCTCCTTAACTTTCTATTTTACTCATTCTTTCCTTGTAGACTCTAGCCCTGCTCCTCACAGCTTGTGTCCAGTTTTGTTTTATTTTGTTTTGAGTACTTGAGCCCTTCTGAAGAACATCCAGACATAGGTGTAAGATCAGCCTACTTCCAGGGGCCTTACTTGTTAACTAGTAAAGAAATGCCTGGAAGACCTGAAGGAATAAACCTACAGCCTGAATATTCAGGCTGTGTGACAGGCTCTGGGGATCCAGTATAGAATTCCCTGCCTCATCTGCAAATCACATTATGAGGGTGGGCATCTAGTACTCAAAGACAGATCCTCTGTCATAATTACCAAGGAGCTGGATAGGATGTCAGTGGTTTTCCTCTGAGAGTCTGAATGTCTGAGCGGCTTCCCTGAGGGGAAGGGAAGGGAGAGAAAGGGCCCAAGGGCCCTGAGCTGGCTCCACTCTCTCACTTTGTACCCCCATCCATTTCAACCCAAATAGCAACAATTCTGTAAACCAGAGTTTTCAGAAGAATTCTAATGAGACCCTACAGCTCTGGTCCCCCAGCTGGCTTTTCCCATCCCAAATCTTAACCTTCCATCTGACACCTAACCACTTCAAAGAGTATAATCACAAAACCACAGAAGGCAGACTGGAATCACAGCCTCCACCACCCACAGTAGGGTCCTTAAGTCAAATCCCACAGTATGGGTTATTGTGAATTCCCAACATCTTCCTTAGAGGTCAGGAAATATCAATGGAGACATAATTCTGCAATTAGAGAGCAAAACCTTTCACTGTCCAGGGGAGCTCAGATTGAAGATGCAAGAATGCTTGGGAGAGAGTACCAAGTACCAGTGATCTTTTCCGAGTCCAGAGACAGATGAAGTAAAGAAGGGATGAATTCCTGACCTAGGAAAGAAGTCAGGAAAAGGGAAAGGAGAGAAGACACCTGATGCCCCAGAGACAGAGGCTACTTGCTTAACACTTGCTTAACAAAATGCTTCCTCAAGTGTCTATGGAAAATTGACATTCTCAAATTTACCCCACAAAGGATTTCTTTAGCTCAGGAAAGATTCATTATACCCAGATGTGCCCAGATCACCTAGGCTCTGGAAGACAGAAAAATGCAGCACACACAGGCCCTTCCCTTGAGATCAGATCTCCATCAGAGGACAAGGGGGACAGCTAAAGATCACCTGGGGGTCAGAGGTGGGACAGAGGAATTTGGGAACAGCTAAAGATCACCTGGGGAGCTCTTGCTCTAGGAGATGACCTCAAGGAAAATTGATTGAACTAGTGTGAGGCTCTGAGGATCCCTGCAGAAAGAAAATAACCAGAGTAGCTATAATTGAGCACCTATATACCTGATCCTTACCATGCATGATCATGCCAGAACGTCACAAAAGTCCTGTGTGGGAAATACTATCATTGCTATTATTATTAGTGCCATTTCACAGAAGAGCAAAATGAGGTTTCGAGGGATTCAAAAGTATCCCAAGTTTGCCTAGTTGCAGATGAAGGCAAAGGCATCAAACTCAGATATACTGCTCCACAGAAGCTCAAAAATGTGTTCAGTAAGGAAGCCATTGTACATCATGAAAGATATAAAAACCTGGACAGGTTTGCTGATAATACAATAAATACAGTGGCTTTAGTTTCCATTCCATAAGGGAAGGAGGTTGATGCAAAAACCGAACACAGCCTGAACTCTGCTATGTGCCTGGCACTGTGTAATACCACTATGTCACTGAGCATAGTACTGAGTGCTGAAATGTACACTGAGCAACAATGTACATTCTTTGCCCCAGCAACAGTGAGAAGTAGGCATTCCAATAACAACCAAAGTCTCAGAGAGGAATTTGCCCGTGACCAGAGATTCAAACGTACATCTGACAATCCCAAACTGGGCTTATATTCCACACTAGTCACTTTCTGCCGGGAAACCAACCTTGTAGAATAGATGGAAAGGATGAGGATGGGGATGAAGAGGCTGAGGTGAAAAGAGTAGGGAGAAAGGCCAGAAGCAATTTTATCCCTTGTGCTAAAAACCAGACAGGCATCTAGGCTTCCAGAGATTTGGCTAAGCTGGGCTCAATTGGGGTGGGTGATGCAGTAAAGGAGAGCTGTCTACTTTCTCAGACCAAACTCCTCCCTCAGCAAGAAGGTTGGCTGTAAACCACATATGACTCAATGGCTAAAGGCAAAGCACTTTTGAAGGCACTGCTAGCAAACAGCCTAATTGCATCAGGCAATCCCTGCCATTCCCCCAATAAACAAATGGCTGCCACAGAAGGCATTAATTGGAATGGCTTAAATAGCTCCTGTTTATTTACTGTGACAGGGAAGGCGACTGTTTGAGCCTCCAATAGGGAAGCCTGAGTGGATCTCTTCCCCCTCCCCTAGTGCCTCCTCTTCCCATCCAGTCCTCAAGCCCCTCCTTCTCTCCTTTTGGGAGCTGTGCCGGATCAGCGTTTTTATTTTATGTTGCCTGATTTATCTGTTCTGTGAAGCTTTCATTTCAACTTGGAGAATGTTCAAAGTAAAGCTCACCCTGTTACAGACTTAATTGGACCATATTTCAGTCCCAGTGCATCTGTTCAGTTGTGGCTTCCTTATCCTGGGTCCATAAACTTTTATTAAGTTATATATCAGGGAATATACATATATATTCCACTAACATGTTTGGGATCTTTTTTCTCCTTTTCTTTTGTTGTTTTTATTTTCACCACAGGGGAGGAATGCTGATGGGCCCTGAGGGACATGGAATAGAACTTACTCTATTTCCCTATTTTTGTTTAAAACAGAAAGGACAGGGTCACATTAACCTCAATTTAGTGCAGCAACTAGATGTCAGAGTCAGGATTCTGCTAATTTCCATTGGTTTATTTGGTGTTTGATATGCTAATTTTCAACACCCGCCTCCCCAACCCCTCCAGGAAATTTGCCTTTCAATAGCACAGCTCACTGGGGAAGGGGAGAGAGATAAGGGAAATGGGATAATTTTGAAAAAGGAAAGAGACTTAAAGCCTTAAAGCAGAACAACAAAAACGGTTCCCTCAATCCTGTTTAGTAATTTGAAACATCTTAAAATTGATGCAAAAGTACCATGCCAC
>CM052800.1:121228102-121293156 GCA_028533885.1 Nasua narica | reverse complement strand
CCCCCCCCCCCCCCCCCCCCCGCCAGGTTGAGAGGCTGCTGAGTCAAGCAATAGAAGGTAGCAGAGGAAGGTTTTCCCAAAAGAAATTCTGGAAAGACATTCGAATATTGGAAAGTACAGAGTGGCAGGATTCTCTTGCAGTGAGGACATGCACTAGTTGCATGTGATGAAGATAGCTTCATGCTTTCCAGTGTGTGCAGCAAAACTCAGATTAACCTTGCATCCAAAACTTCTGTGTTGGTGCCCACAGAATTTTAAAGCATATCAAAATTTCCAAAACCCAGAGCAATCCTTTCCAACTTTCTTTTAAACCTGCATATGCACATATCAGTCAGCTAACTGGATCTGCTGCTCAGCTTCAGGTACTCAGAGAGAATTTTCCTAATAGATTTGTGGGTCCTCCTATGCCTTCACCTGCCTTCACTACCATTTTCATCACCACCTGTACTAATTGATCTTCTTTCTTCTAGTCATTCTTCACTGTTTTGCTTGGGGGGAGGAGCCCCTTTGCCTTTTTCCCCTTCTCCCACATAGCATTTTGAGGATCCTTGCTTAACCATCCTCAGAATCTGAAGAAGCCTGCCATTTCCATTCCAAGGGGCTCAACAATTTATTCTCAAAGATGCTTCAGTTAAAGATTGCAGTAGAAAGAGAACCAACTGGTCAATCAAGCAAATTTAGGACTGAATTTCAGCTTCACCATTAGTTCTGAGGTTTTTGACACATTGTTTACCATCCCCGAGCCTATGTGAAGCACATACACTTTAACTACCTTATAGGGTACCTTTAGGTTTAGAGAGAGTGAATGTGAAAACATTTAGTGCAGAGCCTGGCTCATGGATTTATTATTATTATTGTTGTTGTTATTGTTATTTTAGTAGTAATAATAGACCATTACTATTGTTATCACCATATTATTTTGTTATTACTGTTACTATGTTGAACTGTTACTTATTATTGTTAGTTTACACATGAAGAAACTGAACCAATGGTTTTATCTAATGTCAATTATTAAATTTTGTTTCAGCTAAAAACATGCATTGAACATATGTACGTCTTCCCATGCTAGGTGTTGGAGACGATAGAGAATGGAAACAGAGTTGCTTCCATTTGAAAATTCGGGACCCAGTTGGGGAAAGAGTGTATGTGAAGGGAGCAAAGGATGGGGAAGGCAGAGAGAAAAGAACACCCTGCACCCATGTAGAACCACCACAAATCGCTCACACAAAGTACACCCAGGATGTCTCCAGGGGGTATAGGGGAGGAATGGCTAGCTGGGGAACTAGGAAAGGCATCTGAACAGCTGTGTTATCACAGATGGGTTTTGATGAAGAAGTATGTGTTTACCAGACAGAAAAGAAAGAATAGTATTAAGAGTAGAAAAAAATGATTTGTATAAATGTCTGGGTGTGAAGGTACATAAGGTGTTAAGGACTAGTTAGAAGTTCGCTGTAATAGGAATATTGCATGTCTACATAGAAGTGGCTGAAACCTAGTGTATTTGTCAGTTATTGCTATTTAATAAATTATTCCAAAACTTAGCTTAAAAGAGCAAACTTTTATTATCTCACAGCTCCTGTGGGTCAGAAATCCAAATGTACCTTGACCGGTACCCTGGCTCTGGACCTTGTCTCCAAGCCAGCAGTCAAGGTGTCAGCTAGCACTATAGTCAGTCGTCTCAAGGATATTCTTCAGATGATGCACTTCGAGACTCACTCATATGGCTGTTGGCAGGGTTCAGTTCCTCACTAGCTGTTGGCCAGAGACTTCCCTCAGCTCCCTGGCTTGTGTGCCTCTCGATAGGGCAGCCCACAATATGGCAGCTGCCTTCATCAGAGTGAGCAAAGTGAGAGGGCAAGAGAGCAAGGTAGTGCCAGCAAGGTGAAAGTCAAGGTCTTTTTCTAACCTCGGACATAATAGCCCATCACTTTTGCCATATTCTTTTAGAAGCAAGTCAGGTTAGAAGCAGGTCAGGAACAGGGTTACAAAGATTGAATATGAGTTAGGACCACCTTAGAAGTGTGTCTACCACATGCAGGCAGGGGGAAGGCTGTGATGGTAATTATATTCTCAGCCAAGGAAATTATACTTTATTTTATGAGTGACGGGAAACTACTAAAAATGTTTAAGGGCTGGGAAGTTGAGATAGTGATGCAATTAGATTTACATTTTACACTGGATCACTGGCAGCAGTTGTAGGAAGAGGCTGGACATGAGGCCAGCTGTGAGCTGTGGGACTGCTCCAAGCAGGAGCTGATGGGAACTTGATCCAAGGAAGTGAGAGAAGAGGTAGAGAGGAGGGGTGAGGTTGCAGAGCATTTTGTAAGTAGGAACAATAGATCTGACTCCATGATTGTAAGATAAGGATGGGAAGCAAGTCAAAGCAGGGTCGATTAACTAGGTACTTATTCCTATGTAAGAATAATATGACAAGGAAACATTGAAGGGTAAAACTTCTGGGGTGGGACTGAGCAAGAACAATTGGAGTCTAAACTGATCCTTGCCCAAGCAATGGCAAAGCAGGAAGGAGAACTCAGATAGGTATGCTGGTCTGTTCTCTGCAGCCTCCTACTATGGTGCTAAAGAGCTCAAACTTTGGATGCAGAGGGTCTGGGCCCCAATCCTGGTTCCATCATTCACTAATAATGTGACGTAGAACGAATTATTGCCTTGTCTGAGTTTCTTCATATAAAATGAATATAGTGCTAAAAGTTAATTTAATAGATGATTATGAGGATTAAATAAAATAACGTATGCTACATGCTTAGCATAATCTCTGACACCTGCTATAAGTACTAGCTGTTTCAAGTATTCTGAGGCACTGTGTGGGGGTTTGCATTATGCTGAGGCTCAGTTCTAGCACTGTTTAAATCTTACCCAGAGATGTGCAGAGTACTTTAACTACAAGTAAATTTGCCCTTAACCCAAGTCCTGGCCCTTTAGGATAGCTATTGCATCCATAAGCAGTCATAGTTAGATTCCAGTTCCTGTTGTATTGTATTTCAGCATTTTTCTTCCTCCTGGAGTTTAGAATAAACTTTATACCCACTTCTATCTCCAGTGGAGCAGAAATCTACAATGCCCTTTTCACTGTTTCTTGGTTCCCACAGAGCTCAGAGAACCTTATAAATAGCAAGCAATGCCTTCTTTTTTAATTATTGATATATAATTGACATATAGCATTATATTAGTCTCAGATGTATGGCATAATGATTTGATATTTGTATATACTGCAAAATGAAAACTACAACGAGTCTAGTTAATTCATCACCACACATAGCTACATTATTTTGTGATAAGAACTTTTAGATTTACTCTCTTAGAAGCAACACCTTCTTTAAGGATCAATCTCTTTGTTGTTTCCTTTACTCCACTAGTGTGCATTAAAGATGGACTATGCACAAACACCTCAGTACGTATTACTTGGGATACATCGGTGAATAGGGCAAACGGTTCCTGGATCACAGGGCTTGCTTTCTGGTGAGAGAAGTGGAGAAGAAAGAAACAGTTAGTGCTAAGAAGGAAATGAACAGCGGTGAGCAGTCAGAAGAGGCCTCTATGAAAAAGGGACATTGAAGCTGAAGGATGAGAAAAGCTAGCCACTTAAAGAGCAGGATGAGGACATTCCAGGCAGAGGAAACCCCAAGTGTCAAGATTGAGGTTGGGGATGGCTTGGAGTGTTCCAGGAACTAGAATAAGGCCGTAAAGCATCATTCTTCAATAGAAAGGTAAAGTGAGCCACATATGTGATTGTGAAATTTCTATAGCTGTTAAAAAAAAATAAAAGTAAACAGATAAAATACATTTTATATAATCCAGTATAATATATGTAATATCTTAGAGCCACATTTAAAAAGTAAAAATAAAATCTCAATTGTAACTCGACACATTTCAAGCCCTCAGTGGTCACACATGGGTGGCTACCGTACTGGATAGCACAGCCCTAGATTAAGTGAGAGGAGCATTACATGAGACAAGATTGAGGGGACAGGGCCTCACGCAAAGTCTAGGGAATATGGTCAGGAAGTTGGATCATTCTAGGTGTGATGGGAACTATGGGAGTTTCTTTGTGAAGAATTTCTAGAGGGAGTGGAGAAAGTCAGGGGGCCCAGGTAGGAGCAACCTGTAACAGTGTAAGTGGGAGATAACAGGGACTTGAACAGAAGTATTGGCAGTGATGGTAAAGATAACTAACACTTGGGGCGCCTGGGTGGCTCAGTGGGTTAAAGCCTCTTTCTCTACAGTTCTGGAGACTAGAAGTCTGAAATGTGAACTGTGGCAGGTGCAGGATCCTTCCCCTCCAGAGGCTCTAGGGGAGCATCCCATTTTCTGGTGGCCTCAAGCATTTCTTGGTGTGTGGCAGGTTTGCTCCAATCTCTGCTTCTATCTTCATATGACCTCTTCTCTGTGTCTGTGTCTGTCCTCTGCGTCTCTCTCTCTCTTTCTGTCTCTCTCTTTATTTTTTTTTAAAATTTATTCATTTATTTTAGAGAGAGAGAAAGAGAAGGCACAGGGGGTGGAACAGAGGGAGAGGGAGGGAGAGAATCTTAAGCAGGTTCCATGCCCAGCACAGAGTCCATATGGGACTCAGTTTTACACCCTGAAATCATGACCTGAGAGGAAACCAACTGTTGGATACTTAACCAACTGAGCCACCCAGGCCCTCCCTCTACATCTCTCTTATAAGAACACATATCATGGGATTTAAGGTCAACTCTAATAATCCAGGATGATCTCATCTCTAGATCCTTACTTCCATTATATCTGCAAATGTAATTTGGTAAAAAGTGGGTATTCGGTAAAAGTACCAAATAAGGAAGGGTGCCTGGGTGGCTCAGTGGGTTAAAGCCTCTGCCTTTGGCTCAGGTCATGATCTCAGAGTCCTGGGATCGAGCCCCACATCAGGCTCTCTGCTCGGCGGGGAGCCTGCTTCCCCCTCTCTCTCTGCCTGCCTCTCTGCCTACTTGTGATCTCTCTCTCTGTGTCAAATAAATAAATAAAAATCTTAAAAAAAAAAAAAAGGTACCAAATAAGGAAACACTGGTTCTGGGGTGAGGAAGTGGTCATATTTTCCTCAGGCCACCCTTCAACCCACTGCCCATCCTCCCAGCTTATTCTTCTCTCTGTAGTCACCTCCACTACAGCAAATAATGGAGACACATAAATGTTTCTATTCCAACTAGAACATGCCTTCTCAACACAGACAGTATGTCCCCCAAGGAACAGAAAATTGGCCGAGGAAGGTGAAATTACTCTTTTTTTTATGGATGAAGTACAGATATACATATAGTATATAAAAGTAATATATAGTATTCCGTGGTATTAAAATGTCGTGGTGGGGGAAATTAGGGGGGAAAGCCTCCGAAGGCTTTGCAGATAGGAGGTAGGGGTTGATAATGGGGGGGGGGGGGAAGTGTGAGAAACACTGACTAGACTATTTTTCCCCAACGGTGGTTACCATGTCATGTTCATATCTGTATATGTCTCCTACACACTCCCAGCCCCTTGGGCACACAGACTCCCACAGTCGCATCCCAGCAGAACCAGCACAGAGCTAGGGACTGAAAGGATGGTTCTGGCAAATTAAAGACAAACAGATTTGCCTCTTTCATCTTCTTCGATGCTTCATTTAAAGTTTGATTGGAGTGGTCATTGCAGTCACAGGTAGAGCCTGATCTAACTGCCCCCTCTCCCTCCTCCAGTTAACCTGCCTTCTGTCTCTGCCCACACCAGCACGATGGAAGTATTTTGAATTATGGACTTTAATGGGCGTCTACTTTACAGCCTAAAGACACAAAGTCTAACGATTTGAAATATCACTCCTGCAGCCATTGCTCCCTTCAGAACTCTACATATTTAAACAGAATTTCAGTTGCCAGAAAAACTCATCTTTAGAGAGAAAAGGGAGGGATGGGGGTGGGAAATCCACTGATTTAATGTTTTATCAAGAGGGAAAGAGCGTGGAGAGAGGCTTGCTGAACATCAAACGGGTTCCAGCGCGGTGAATTTAGCAAGGCAGAGAGCAGTGCAAATTGGAAGATTTAAAAGTCTGAAGTTTAAACATCGCTTTTGTTTTTCCAAGCTCTAGATATTAATAACACTATTGTGCGAAGTATGAGTCTTCCCTTTTTTAGGAGACAGGGAGGAAATTAAACATTTGCATAAACCAATGGATCGCAATTCACCTCCAAGTCCCCTGACCTCTGCATCCCTCTCTTGGTCCAGTAAGTCACATCACCTCATTTCAGCAGGGCCTCTCCTAGGCTGCACTGGGCTGTTGGAAACTCTCACCACCTTTCTCCCAGCATCTATCTCTTTTGTTCCTTCTTACAGGTAACTGGGATGCCCTGGTGCATGCCCTCATTGCTGTTTTTTCTGAAATGCAATTTACTCATTAACTGGTCTCTTTGGTTTCAACCTCTGTCTTCCAATTCATCCAGAATCCTTTCCCTCCACTTGTCCACTAAACTGTCTTCTCCATATTGACACTTCCATGCTTAGGAATCTGCGATAGGTCCCTGCTGCTATAAAATAAAGCCCCCTGCCTCAGCTGGCTCTCAGGGCCCTTCCCATGTGCTGGAACGTGCCCTGTGTCCTCTACTGCTGGACACTGACCTTGTGGTCTAATAAAGCCAGAAGCTGCCCCATGCCTCCTCAAATATCTGTCTCATTCTCATTTCCAGGTATTGCCCCTGCTAGGTCTTCCCCCTGAAATTCCTTCTCCTTTCTTTCCAATCCTCCCAGTCTTCCCCTCCTTCAAGGGTCAGTTCAGACCCCACCTCTACAGAGTTTGGACACAGTGGCCCACTCTGAGGACGGGGTTTGACACTCAGCCACGTTCTATCCAAATATGTCATACCTAACTTTTAGCAAGGAGCTTCCTAACTAGTAAAGAAAAAATGAGATATTTTACATTATGGTTTTGACCTCCCCAGTTCTGTATAAAATGATAAGAAATAGCATCAATGTTGCTTTGTTCATTTATTATTTCCATTAATACAATTGTATTAGCCACCATTCATGACATGCCTATTTCAGGCCAGCTTACATAGTAATTTATGTCCGTTAATCCCTAACAGGCAACTCTGCATGCTGTTCAGATATTCAGCTTGGAAGTATGGGCAAGGGGAGGTTGTCTGGAGAGAGCATGTATTTTTTTGTTCTACCTCTGTCCTGGGCTCTGTGTAGAAAACTTAACAGTTGTTAACTCATTTGATCTTTTTCTATCCAGTTATCAATGACCTGTGTTTCAATCCCATTTCTCAGACAAAGCAACTAAGGCTCAGTGGGGTCAATAACATGTTTAAATGCAATGACTAGAGAGTGTAGAACTAAAAACGGAATGTGTGTTTGACTAAAAAGTTTCTCTTTCCACTATCTGTGCCATTGCAAACAAACAGCCGTTACCAAGATATGCAGTAAATTCTCTTTTTCATCTGTAGAATGGGAAGAGTAACTCAGTGTTTTTTGTTTTTTTTTCATCTTTGCTCTAGAATAGAGATTGTGCTTGAAAAATCTCTGCTGCATTGTGTATTAGCTTTGTCATAAATATCACTTGGCTGGAGCCTGGAAATCCACTCTCATTTATCCAAGCTGTATAAAGCACCACAAAGCCAGGAAGAAAGCTTCACCTATTGAGACCTGTAAATATAACTTTCCAGTAGTAAACAGTTTGGTGCAATAGTATTTACTTCCGACATGATGGTGCATGCACTGCCTCTGTACAGGAATTTAAATGCACCTTGTGAGGTTATCATGTAAAAGCACATTTAGGCTGCATTCGATATGCAGTTGTATGTATGAGTGTGTGTGTGTGTGTGTGTGTGTGTGTGTTAAATAAGGAACTAGATGCAGTTTCCTCTTCCCTTGATTAGAGTCACCAGTAAAATATGGAGTCATAAGTTTTAGTGCAACAAGAGCCATTAAATTCTATCCTTCCATAAACTGAGAACAAACCATTATGAGAAAGTGTAGAGATTCCAGGGGGAAGTCATCTGCCCTTTTACTTCCTCAATCCATTTGTGGAGTGTATGTTATTATATACACGCTCTGCCATCGCCAACTTTCCCTTCCTACTTTTTCATACGGTATAACTTTTAGTCACAGGTACTAGAGAAGAAGTATGGTCAGGAAAATAATTTTCTTAACTTTTATTTTTCAGCAAAAAATATCCTTTTTTCCCAAGGACAATTTAATGTGGAATCTTAACACATAAAACAGAGAATGATATTTTGTTATAGACACTTATTTATGAACTTAAATTTTTATCATTTACTTAATATAAATTCAACTCAGTGTGAAAGTTCAATGAACACTAAAATTTTAAATCAGGATTATGGATGACATGTGTAGTCACATGCATCTCAGGATGAAATTTCTATATTTTGTATTGGTTGTACAGTGTCAGGAAAATCCTAATATTAGTGAATAAGTAGTAAAGTACTTGACCATACAATTTTACCTGAACAAATATATGCAGATCCAAATTAAAATAAAATACAGTAAAATTAAATTAAATTAAATTAAAAAGCAAAAACGGTATTGAGCTACAACTGTGCTAATCAGCTAACTGATTTAACTATAAGAATTTAAATGCAGAAGACAGTGTAAGAAGCTTTATTCTGAGATCTGAATAAAGCCATGCTAATGTAGCAGCCCAATTGTACATGCTGGTGGGCTTCTGTGTATTTTCATTTGGCATACAGAACATTTGTATAGTGTATGTGTGTATGCTTGGCCGTGTGTGTGTGTGTGTGTTTATTGCAATTTTTATCTGAAATAAAGTATTTTAAAATTACAAGAAAGGAGAATCGACTTAATGTGGAACTCTTGAATTAATGATCTTCACTGCTTTAAAATTCCAGACAACAATATGAGAGCAAGTATTCTAAGGTTTAGGGAGGCAGCTGTGGTGGATCTGGGCCCAGAGTTACCAAATGTGGACTGCTTTCTCAGTTTAAATCTTAGTGGACCATACATGGAGCACTAAGACACCATCGACTCTCAAATGATCAAAGGGTGTGGAACCAGTGTAATCTGTTCCTTAGCAAGAGAAGGTGGTCCTGGCGAGTCTTCATATAGCTTGATTGTGCCACTTCTTTAAGAACCACCATGGTCTCCAATGCATGCATCAGCCTGTCTCAACTTTTAGGCTTGGCACACAACTGTCTTCGTAATCTGACCCAGCATTGTCACTCTGTAACTCCCACCTGAATCTCCTTTTGTTGTCCTCTGAACTTACCTTATCTACCTTATTTTATTCTTGAAGCAATTAAATGTCAATTCCTCTTAATAAGTTTTCTAAAACCATTTTTACCATAATGAACCAAATATTATTGGCATTGCTCTGTTCATTTATTATTGCTATTAATACAAATATATTAGACACCATTTATTAATCACTTACTATAGGCCAGCTTGCATATAGATTTATGTCCTTTAACCCTCTCAAGCAACCCTGAACTATAGTGATATTTAATTTACATTATAGGCTTGGAATAGTTATACAACCTACCCAGAATCACACAACTATAGAGGGCAAGGTAAAATTCAAACCCATGGCTGCTGGTTCCAAGATCTAGCACATTTCCATCTGCTCTGCTGTGTTCTTTCTCTAAACTTTTGTCTGCTAGCTCCTTTGTACATTCAATCAAGATAGCATTTACAAGTTGCATGGCAAATTAAGTGTTCTGTGTTGTTTGTCTCCTGCATGTAACTCCGAGGACTTTATAGAGATGCAAATTCTATCTAAACCAGACCTCTGGGTCTGGCATATAGTTAGAGCTCAAAAATTAGTTGGATTTAATCTAAATCAAAAGAACCATTAAATTGGTGTCTCAGAGTAACGGTATCTCATCTATTAATCTACCTCCAGGCAAGAAAGAATAGCAAACAATCTATCCTGGATAGAAAACGTTCCTGTTTTTAATGATTATTACTACATTTTCATCCTAGGTTGTTCTTGGGATCTAGATCAGCATTTCTCAAAATGAGGTATTACTCAAGGGAATGAATATGGTTCTCTGCTCCCAAATATTTAGGAAATTCTTCATATTAAACTAATTCTATTAGAAACCTTAGCATTAGATATTAAAGACTTTCAAAAGGAAAACCAATTAATCTTGGTCAATCCAGTATTTCACAAACTTCTATGAGCACCATACAATTTATTCAGATAACACCTACTGGCAGTCCTTGGACACAGGGTTCTATAGAACCCTTTTTGTAAAGATGAGGTCTGACCTCATCTTTCACTGACTGACATCCTGCCATGTTCCAAAAAGACATTATGGTGGCTGAGCTACACTTTAGTTTCAGTGTGTCTCTTCTCTGTGCTCAGTAGGGAGTTGAGAACCATTTCTGTCTTTCCCTTACAAACAAGGGGGCAAGGTTTCCTAAACCTTGTTTCACCAGAAGGTTTCCAGGGTCACTTCACTTTCCATGCACATTCAGGATTTGTGGAATCAAATGATCCTAAGGGTAAGGAAAGCCAGAAACCCCATCCCCCATTTTAAACTAGCACAGTCTGTCTAGAATTGGAGGGCTAACCCTCAAACTGCCACTTGCATGGTCTTTTCAGACCACATTTTGCTAAGTGAGGTATAACATAACATATCATTCTCCCACAGAACTCACACTGCCTCAAACATTCTCACACCTCATTTTATTTATGGATTTTCCTGGAGATTCAGGGAATATATGTAAAATCATAAGTCATGGGATTTTCTACAAAGTTCTACATTAAATGCTTACAATATACTGTTGTATATATAAATGCAGTACTCTATCAGAGTATAAAGTCTATATCAATATGTCATGAACTCCAAAACCCTGACTTCCCCTTTTTCTACCATCCTTCACATTCAATCCATCAATAAGTCCTGAGGCCCTTCAGAAATGGGCCCCTTTTATCACCTCCCACATTATCACCTTTGCTCAAGTCACCATTATCTCTGGACTGCTCACAGCAGGAGCCTCCTAACCTGGTCTCCCTGTTTTCACCCTTGTCCCCCTACAGTCCATTTTCAATTCACTGTAAACAGCTGATCCCTTTAAAACTTTAGTTGGATCATGTCACTCTATTATAGCCAAGTATCCAATGTTCCATGGCTCCTATCTCACTCAGAGTAAAAGTCAAAGTCCTCATGGTGACCAACAGGTCCTACACGAGCTGCTCCCTTACCTTTCTGGGTTTATGCCTGACCACCCAGCTGATTTATTATGCTCCAATCTCTTCCACCTTCTTGCAAGTCTCAGAGCATGGTAAGCATGTTTCCACCTCAGAGCCTTTGCATCTACTGCTACCTCAGTCTGAAATGCTTTTTCCCTTCTAAACATGCATGGCTTGCTTTATCACCTCCTTCAAGGCTCTACTCAAATGTTACCCTATCAACTGCACCCTTGCCCTGCCAATCCTTGCCCCCCCTCCTCTGTCTTGTTTCTTTCTGAAGCCTTATAACCTTTTATAAGGTTTTATAACTTATAACCTTTTACTATACCTTATAATTTACTTATAGTTTTGTTTTACTATTTATTTATTGTCCATCTCCCCCTTCACTAGAATGTAAGCTCCATGAGGTTGGGGACAACTTGTCGGCTGTATACCTTCTTAAATCCCCACAATGAATACATCTTAGACTCTGAGGGCTGGAGAGGAACTCAGAGTGAGTGGGCATGTCAGTGATTCCTCCACCTATTGACACAGATCTCTGGGATTAGGGACAAGTAGTGATTGGGACTGGTAAGTTATTGCTAATATTTCAAAAAGCTTAGTGCATTTCCTCTATCTATCCATCATGAGGCTACATGACAAACTGAAGTGTAACACTTCTTTGCTTTTAGTTGGAATTAGCTTAGCTCAGTGTGTTAATTCTGATTATATAAGTCTGATCAGAATCTCTGGCTACCAGTTACAAATGCCTTTGATTTTTAGACTTGGGGAAATGAATTAATTATCCTGTAATAAATGCAGATTAGTAGATGTTTTTGAAAACATGGACTCCGTGGTTGGGGAGGGGCCAATAAATGAGTGTGAGCCCTTGATCCCCTTTATACAAAAAAAAGACTTTGAGGCTCTGGAAGATTAAGTGACTTTTTCAAGGTCACACAGTGAGTAACTGACAATGACTAGAACCCAAGTTTCTGATTTCCAGCCCTATGTTGTGCAATCAAAGATGCAGTTTGCTGCAAAGGAGACATATACATGCTGTACATAACATTTGCATAAGATGTTACAGTAAAGACGGAATCCCAACTGAGAGGCTCAGCAGGAAAATAACAATTATTTAATCAGGGTTCTATTTATACTTTTATTGTGAAGGTTAGGTTAAGATTCACTGGCTTGATTAAGGGTGCTGCCTACACATGAAAGTGTTTACTGAGCTGGGCTCCCTGGAGTGAAATTCAAACAAACTTGTGACATCCAAAGCACATTTTATGTCCTGAAAGTCATGAGTGTCTTTATTGAGAGCCAAGTTTTTTCCCTAAAACAAATGAATGGTTATCCTTAATGATAAACTGTAAACAGAGTCTGCCAAGACACAGAGTCCTTCTTCTATGTCTACAGTGGCATTCATTCCATCCTTAGTTTTAGTCTTTAAACCTAATGGATATGAATCTGCCTAGAAACACAAAATGAAAAGCTTGTGTACTCAAAAGTATTACCATGAGCATTGCACTATTTGATCCTTAGAAGAATCATCCTGCAGTGTTGGAAAGGAGGAAATTAACATCTCTGTTTTACACATAAGGAAGCTGAAAGCACCTGTTGGTTCAAAGATCTACCCCAGGTCCCCAACTTATTAGTGAAAGAAAGCACTAGAATGGAGGGGAGGAGCATTTTTTCCTCATTCCTTAAGCTCAGTGCATGCACCACAATGCCACCTGCTGAATAAAGCAGTTTATTACCAGGGAGAAGGGGGCAGACAGTAAGGACACCCTCTATGTACTTCATTTTCTCTCTCCTGTTGCTAGTATAGTATCAGTGGTCCAAGACTCAAGCCTGAAACAGAAGATGGCTTCAGATTTTACAGAGCAGGAAGGCAATAGCAGAAATACGTCCAGGTCACCCAGTAACACGAAACTGATTGAGAAGCAGAAGACAGGGATGAACTCTATTTTCTGAGCTCTATTTTCTACTGCTGGCTCATCTGCGTGGGGTATCAGGCTCAGTGGATGTGCTCTGCTGGGAGCTGAAGGACAACTCTACTTTTTACTGAGTCTGTGACCTTGGACAAATCACTTTACATTTTTTTGTTTTGTTTTTTTTTAAAGATTTTATTTATTTATTTGACAGAGAGAGAGAGAGAGAGAGAGAGAGAGAGTTCACAAGTAGGCAGAGAGGGAGGCAGAGAGAGGGATTCCAAGACCCTGAGATCATGACTTTAGCTGAAGGCAGAGGCTTTAACCCACTGAGCCACCCAGACGCCCTTGACTACATTTTGAACCTCTTTCTCATGGCATTTTGATGGCAATCCAATGAGATAAAGGACTCAAATAGCTTAGTGCTGTCTGACAAGCAGGATGAGCCTGAAACCTATGCCTCACTTACCTTTGTGGGTCTACCATTCCATTCACCAAACATGTATTGAGGATTCACCACATCCCCGGCCCTGGGTTAGGCAGTACAGGCAGAAAGCAGAAACTGTCTGTGCTGAAGGTCAGATACACACATTAACAATTCAGTACTTAAATATCCCTAGCAAATGTACCATTTTTTAAATGATTGTAAGAAAAAGGTCAATGCATAATCAGAAGATCAGTAAATAATGAAATTCTCAGCAATACAGGTAAATGGGGGGATGTTTGGGACCAGTAGTCCCTGAGAACTTGACCTCCATCTTCAAATCACCCAATCTGACCCTATAGTTGAGTGAGAACAGATTCCTCTCCACACTCCTTCCAAGTTGCTCTTCTGTTCCCAGTTCTTGACAATGCTGAGAAAACACCGCTCCAGCCATGCCTCAGAGTCCGGTCCCCATCAGAGCTCACCGGCAGCTCAGGGCACAGGTTCCCTCTGCTGCACATGCTCTCTCTCTCGGGCTCTGGCTTTCCCTCTCCCCTCTCCAGGAACTGAAGTTTCCTTAAACAGACAAGCAATTACTAGTGTGTCAGCCACACTCAACTCTGTTGGTACAACACCCGCCGATGTACAGTAGCAGGCAGCTTGTTAATGGGACAAATTTAAGTTGATTGCCACTGGAGATAAGTGAGGTCTCTGAATGGATCCACTTTTGTTAAACTTCCGAAGGCAGAGGGGATGGAGAAGGCTTTATTTTTTGCTTTAAAAAAAAAAAAAAAAAGAAGAAGGTTTTTTAAGAATGGCTGCACCTCCCCTGAGATTCTCATTTCAGATTAGGCTATCAGGTGTACAGTGCAATTGGAGGCTTCCGCCTCAGTTGGAGCCTCTGTTTGATATTCAAGCCTTTTACAAGATCCTTCCAGAACGGCTGGCGCTGGCTTGCTCACGGGCTCCGTGTCCTTGAGGACAGCTCTATTAAATGCAAGCCTCTCTCCCATTTTCTCCACTCCGGTTCCCTTCCCTTGTCTCTTGCTCTCTGGGCCTTTGCTTTTGTTACAGCCCTCTCCCTTCTCTTTCTACCTCCCTTTCTCCGCAGCTGATTTCATCCATCCCTTCTTCCCCTCCTCTCCCTACTCTTTCCCAGTTGCCATTCTGTTATGCATCCTCTTTCCGTCCTTTTCATTCTGGGTCTCCATGTCTCTCCCTTCACCTCCATCTCACCTCCCAGGTCTTCGCTCTCTGTGCCCCAGGAGAAAGTCAGGCCTGAGGAAACTGTTAGGGTCCCAGCATTCCAGCATTGTTGTCTTTGTAGAGCATGGATGCTCGACAGAGAAATCACGACTGCTGTGATTGCTGTTAGCTCTCCTGGAGCTAAGTCTGAGGTGGAAGGTAGGTGCAGGACAGAGCAGTGCTCAGGAGGTGCTGGGGGTGGGATACCGGGGGACATGGAGGGAATTTAGGAAGGATGCATCTCAGGGCTGGAAGACAAAACAGAGGTGTTGGTGACAACTGCCTGACTTCAGGCAATAAAGAGGGAAAATTCATTAGTCATGGATTAAGCTGTTCTCCAGCCAGTTACCGCTGTTTAGATACAAAGATACCAAAGAAAAAGCAAAGTGCCAATCAATCTCTTAAAGGGGCCACTTGCTGGTGTCTAATATCTAGGTAAGCGGCAGTGGAAGATAGGTGATGACCGCTTTGCTGTGGGGTCTCTAGGCAGTAAATGGAAAAAGCAACTTGACAAACACATTCTACCTCATGGGGAGTAGGGAGAAATTCAATTAGGTTTGAATGAGAAAGGTAACTTGAATGTCAATTAATTGTCTAATTGAAGATAATGAAGACCTGGGGGCCACCCTGCCAGGTTGATTCCCACGCCCAAATCCAGAGATTTTCCCAGGGATTAAAGACGCAATCTAATTACACATTTCTATTAGATTAGGCGCTGATTGCATTCAACACTCTGAGTTAATTACATAGTTAATTACACAGCCAATAACTTCCTTTGCCTAATCACCCTGCTGGGTGCAGCCTGGTGCTGGAGAGGAGGCTCTTGTTCCAGTAATGGGAGCTCTGGGAGCCAAAGGTGGTGGGAGCATCGATGGCTAGGGGACAGGTGAATACTAATAGGGAATTATTCTAATTGTCCCTTGTTCTTGATGAACAGCAAATTATTCTAATAACATTTACCATTGTATTCATTCATTATCTAAGCGTAATTAGGAATGAAGGGCTTCCAGAGGCCTCCCCTGTGGCACAAACAAGGCTGTGCTAATGGGCTGCCTTTATTTTGGATGCCAGCCATTTCCAGGGCGACTTCCCCTTCCTCTTGGTCTCCTTGGTACACTCTGGGACTGAGTTTTGCACTTGACAAAGTGCTTTCACATGCCTCATTGTGTTTGATTACAGACAAAACAATGAGATAGGTTTCAATTTCCCTATTTTATTATCTCAGGGTGGAAGAGCCTTTGCGGGGGTGGAGGGTGGTCCAGTGATTTGCCCAAAATTACAGAGCAGGCAAGGGAGGCTAACTGGAATCCAAATCCCACTCTTGGCCCTCCTGAAAGTAAGACACATGGAAAGTAAGACACTGCAGGGCCTCTCAACTCAAAATACTTCTTTCTGGGTCTTAAATCAAGAGTGAGTGTGGTTTGAGTTTTGACCAACATGGAGTTCGACACATCCAGCTGGCTTCCTGGCAGAACAACTCCCAAGAGTGAAATAGAAATCATTCCCAAGACTTCCAGTCACCACTGTTAGGCTGGACTACAGGTGAGGGGGCTAAGATGGGAGGGCAGCATATATGGAAACACATGGATCTCCCATCTACCTACTTACTTAGACTCAAATAGCAACATTCCTAGTGAAAATGACAATGGCCTTTCCATCATTTAAGTGAAGTGGCTGTCTGATCTGCATGGGCCACCATCTGTGGAACTGTGAATTGATACTAGGAAGGGAGTTGTCAGGCTAAGGAGAGAAAGGAGAGGAAAAGCCTGTCTCACTGCCTTACAGGGGAGCTTTCCTGGAAGAAGTAAAATATCATCAGATACCAAGTGATATAGGCCAGACCAGTGTGGGCGAAATGATAAGGACGAGCACATTAATGATTGTTAGAGACTGCACGTTTGTGTCCTCTACCCCAAATTCACATGCTGATGCCCCAGCTCCCCACTTGTGGCTGTATTGGAAGTAAGGAAATAATTAAGGTTAAGTGGGGCCATAGGGGTAGAGCCCTGACCTGATAGGATTAATGTCCTTATATAAGAAGAGACACTAGAGAGCTCTTTCTCTCCATCACTATACTCAGAAGAAAGACCAGGTGAGGACTTAGCTAGGAAATAACTGTCTAAAGAAAAAAAAAGAAAAAAAAGAATAACTGCCTGAAGGCCAGGAAGAGAGGCTTAACCAGAAACTGACTTCCAGCCTCCAGAACCATGAGAAAATAAATTTCTGTTGTTTCAGCCATGCAGTCTGGTATTTTGTTACGGCAGCCAGAACTGAGTAACACAATGATAAACAAAAAACCACCAAAAAACCCACAAAAAAGACACCCCACTGTAGTTTCCAAACAGCTCATTCCCCTCTATGGCCCTTTCCCCTCCCCCACACACATATATTTTTATGCATTATGGATTTTTGTATACCATATTCTTTGCCTGGATTATCCAGTCTGGCTTGACTGTCAAAATGTATCTCTCATTCAAAATTCTTCTATAAAGGCTGTTCCAGTATCTCTTCTCCTTTTTCTTTCTGATTTATACATAGTCTTAAATGGATCACAATGTACTTAATGCTTTGTTTGCATACCTACTACGCCCACTGGAAAGTAAGACACATGAAGACATCAGCCTGTCTTCTCCATCTGTGTATGCTGAGGGTCTAGTGTTGCTCCAGCACATAGAAGGTACTGGTCTTAGTCCTTTCAGGCTATAATAGTATCACATAGACCGTGTGGCTTATAAACAAAAGAAATTTAGTTTTCATAGTGCTGGAAGCTAGGAAGTTCAACACACTAGTACATTCAGTCTGGTGAGAACCCATTCCCTAGTTTGCAGGAGGCATCTTCTCTCTGTGTTGTCATATGGCAGAAGGGACAAGGGAGTTCTCTGGGGCCTTTGTTTGCAGGACATTAATTCCATTCATTAAAGTTTTGCCCTTGTGACTTAATCACTCTTGTATTAATAATTTTTAAAGGGGCATCTGGGTGGCTCAGTTGTTCAGCCTGGGCCCTGATCCCAGGGTACTGGGATCAAGCCCCACATAGGGCTCCCTGCTGAGTGGAAAGCCTGCTTCTCCCTCTCCCACTCCCCCTGCTTGTGTTTCCTCTCTTGTGTCTCTCTCTGTGAAATAAATAAATAAAATCTTTAAAAAAATAATTTTTAAGATTTTTTATTTTCTATATACTATGATGTTTTGACATCTTAAAAAACCTTTCTTGTCTTTTGGGGAAGACTTCCCTTCCCCCACTGGGGCTAACGAAGTTTCAGAGAAAGCAAAGGACTGGACTGAGAGCATGCCTTTGATATGCAAGCAACTAATCCAGAACCATACTTTCTTCATTTGTCCTGAACATCCCAAGAGGGAATATTCCTCTGCTTTAATCATCCCAGGGTCAGAAGCCAGGTAACTAGGAACCACCCCTATAGCCCAAAGCCCAATAAAATTGTTCAAACTAACGAATCTTAAGGTACTTACTTCCTATGGAAAACCCAATAAGGAGAGTGGTCTAAGCCTTTCCCTTGCTTCTTCTTCTGCTTCTGGACTCCTGTGGCCCCACATGGTGAGCCTGACTCTTGTGCCTAGCAGAACTGTGAGTAACATTAATCATTTCTTTCACTGGCATTGACTTATCAGTTTCATCAGTTAGTTGCCCTTATAAATTAAAACTTGAACACCAAACACTTTCCAAAGGCCACACCTCTAAATACCAACACATGGGGATTAAATTTCAACATATGAATTGTGGTGACACAATCATTGAGTCCATGACAGTACTTTTGCAAACTCAACCTCCTGTTTTGATGAAGGTATTTGGAAAATTGGACATTCAATCACACAGCAGATTTGCCTAGTCTGGATTTTTCTCATTGAAGTTTTGACTATACTGTTCTGACCACCATGACAGCTCCTGGACATCCTCTAGATAAGGCTTTGATGGCCAAAACATGTTTGTTACTCTGTAATCTTTGGATATCAGTCACCAAGGGAGTCTTTGTGGGGAGTTTGTTGAAAATGGGGAAGAGGGTTATTGTGCGTGAGATTGTCTTTCGCCCTCTGTCTTCCCATCTAGGACTTCTACCTCACTCCATGGCACCCACAGGCTTTCCAGCATCAGGGGTAACCAGGCCTTTAATCTGTGTCCCCTCACCTTTCATCCCCACTAAATTCTGTCCACTGAGTAAGTTCTGATCTGAGAATTTTATCCTCAAGCATTCCTATCAAAACTAAACTTTTCAATGCCTCATTAGGGCAAAGGATCCTGTTTTCCAGTACAGAGAGCCCAACAGTCTCAATTGAGATTTAGTATTAATAGTTAACAAAAATCTCAGAACACTCAATGCACTATTTACATTTGGCCAATGGTTCCTTTAATTCCTAAACTCACTGGCTCTCAACCTGGGTGATACCACCTCTGGGGGGCATAAAGAAATGTCTTAGGAGTTCCTGGTTGATATAACAACTGAGTGAGTTGCTGTCTTTTAGTGGGCTGAGATCAAGGTTGTTAAATGTTTTACATTGCAGAAGGTAGTACTACACAATGAATTGTCACACTCCAAATGTTAATCTGACCCCCGTTTTAAAACACTGCACTGGAAAATGGGCTGGCAAATACCTCCTGCTGCAGAGTTCTGAAATGGAGAGGGGAGGTTCTCATTTTAGAGATGGGAAGACTTTTGGGAAGTGGATGCTTGTCGCATACACCCAAACCTGCTTTGGGGGTAACCTCCTAGTCCTTCCTAACTTCTTTTAGGCCCTACCTTCCTCCCTTACCAGGATCCAGAGTAACACCAAAGGTCCTCCCTCTACTGGTGTAGTCTTTCCAGGTAGGACTAAGATAGGAACAAGGGACTTGATGACCTCACATTCTCATGATGGCATATAGCCTTTGGAAAGCTCCTTCTCATGTAACACTATTTGTGACCTAAGCAGTGTTCCTTCAGGGAGGACAGTCTCATGTCAGGGTAACAATGGGTAGGTGATCACTATTGCTGGATGCAGCTCAAGGGTCCCCTTCAGATCAATCATAGATGTTTTAATGGCTTCTTTGACTTAAAGGGGCACAAAGCAATTGCAAGTTGACTCTCCCTTAGGGAGCCCTCAGTCATTTGGAAAAGCATCCAACTGGAGAGTTTTACTTAGCACAGAAAACTCAGAGAGAGCTACTCCCAAGCAAAATTTTAAGTATTCATTCTCAAGTGATCAAGTGGATGGAGGCAGCTGGCAATACTATCTCTGTTCCTGAGGCAGTTCCTAAGAGAAGAGGTATGGGCCTCAAACTCTCTCCTTTGCAGTCTTACATTCTTAAGGGGTTGATTAGACAGCAGAACAGAAGACAAATTCCTCAGCGTTCTTGGTTTCAAGCAACCAAAACTGATACTAACCAGGGAATAATTTATTCACAGGATATTGGGAATGTAACTGATTTTCAGGAATGCAATGAGAACAATATTTGGGAAAAAAAAAAAAAGAATTAGATAGCCACACCACAGCCAAAACTGGGCCACAAATCCAGTCCTCTACTGCCATCACCACCCAGTGGATGCTGCAGGTTACCCTGCCACACTGGACACTGGATGCATCATCAGCTCTATGGCTGTGCCACTTTCTGAGAAGACCACTTCCAGAGCAGTCCCATTCCTGTCCTTGTTCTTTGTGCAACAGCTCACAACAGGAACTCTGGGATAGATGTACGTGATTAGCCAACTGTGGGTCTAATACCTATGCCATATTTGAATCCATTTCAATCCATTTCAAGAAAGGCTGAAAAAAGTGAAATACATATGGCAGGAGATGTCCTAAACAAAGGATATATATTAAGATGTTGGATAGCCAAATATGGGCAAATAACAACTACCAAACACACACACACACACACACACACACACACACACACACACACACACACACGAAGACTACAGAGATTTCTAGCACAAGAAATGCAAAGTGGTATTGATAATCAAGACAAGAAGAGATAGGGAAGAGGTAGAATACTAAATTCTTAGCCCTGAGGCTGAGACAATTGAGAAAATTGAGATTTTCTTATCCTCTACTCCTAGGATCAAAGAAGATTTAAGTGAACTAAAATCACTTGCCTACAGTGGTGTTGCTAGATGGGGCAAGCAGGGACTAGAATCTATCACCCTTCACCTTGCCCACTTTCCAGGTGCATTTTCCAGGTGTCCTGCCAACCACATTAGGGAAGTCCCGTGAGCCCCAGGCACTGAACATCCTTGACCAAGGGACGCAGACATCTCTCTGGACATGTGTTGCTTTAATCCAAGGTTCCTGGTGCTCTCTCTCATGTGGGCTAATCAAAAAGGAGCATCCTGGAAAGAAAGCTAAAATCTAGGAGGAGTAAGTAGTTTTTTCTCTCTCGGTTTGGATACAGGGAAAATGGACAAATGTAATATGTATAAGTGTGGTACACTGAATTGTTGTCTCCAATTCTTCACCCCTCCCTGCATCTACACCCTCATCATGGCCTCATTGTGGACTTTGCATATTTCTACTTGATCTCTTGTGCCTCTGCTGTCATCATGAGAACATGCACTGACTAGCAAACTGATTCAAGGAGAATCGCAGACACATGGAGCAGAACCCAGTCTCAATCAGCCAACCCCCAGGAAAACTACAGAGGTGGAAGCAAAACTAAGACATTGCTGTTGTAAGCTACTGAATATTAGGAGATAATCGACCAACATAATAAACCTTAGTTTGTTTTTTAGCACTTGACTTGTAGTTCAGGATCTAACAGCATGAAAATCAACCCCCTTCCAATGTGCGTGCATGCAAACACACACACACACACACACACGCACGCACGAGTGTACACAGCACAGCTAGGACAACCTTGCAGTCCCTATTCTGTGTAGAACTGGTGCAGTTAATGACATGCTAGATATCACTCCATGGTTGGCTTTGCAACCCTGACTTCTACTTTCCACCCTCCTAGCACCTCTGTTGCTCATTTGGTTGATCACAGGCCCAGGAGTTATAAGTACTCAGCCATGGGAAGGTGAGTGGTAGGGGAGGTGTCCAGAACCATAATGTGACAAAGGCCTTCTGTCCTCTATTAGTCAAATATTTGGGCACTGAGGTTGGATGGCTGCTAGTAAATGCCAGAAGCAGCCCCACTCCTGGGCTTTTCAGCACCCCCAGGAAGTTGCCAGATAAAAGGGCCCCAGGGAGAGGGGGTCAGGGCAATCATCAATGCGGACATTAAGGGCACAGAGATTGACTCGGAATGGGGTGGGGTGGGGAGGCCTGCAGGTGTGGGAAGAGGAAGAGGAGTGGGCGGCAGATTATGCCCCCAGCCAGAAGACAGCCCCATGCCAGGGAAAATTATGAGGAAACAAATGAACAAAGCAGTGTGGAATCTCAGCAGTGCATGTCCTCCAAAGCATAAGCTGAGAGGAGAGGCTGGTGGTTGAATTTTAATGTAACAGGGAACTAACCTACACTAGCATCTGTGCTCCATACCAGCTTGCAATGAACTGGGACAAACAAGATGGCATGCCCACCCCTCAACCAAGTGCTGCAGAGGTGAACTCTCTTATTTGCTCAGTCTCCCCTGCAAGTGGGCTGAATGACTGGTGGGTAGGGGCTGCATCATAGCCTGTGCTGAGCACTGCACATCCTAGTGAGCTTGGAGGCTCTGAGGAGGAAGTCTCGGGATCAGAGCACCTGATGGCTCAGCCCACCCCAATCTCTGGGAGCTCTGAACCATGAAGGGAACAGGAGGAACACATCCCAAGGAAACTCTTTATCATCTAGAGACAACATATTGATCATGGATTCTGGGCAGCTGATTTCTCAATTCAGGATGCTGTGAACATTTTGATAAATTCTTTTTCTGTGGGTAAGATAGAGATCCCAGGTTTCTGAAAACTGGCTTCAGAAGGCAGGCAGCACACAGACTTCTGCCAGAGGAGGATGGAGGGACAGGGCTCAGGCTGACCCTGGGATTCTGATCTGAGTTATGAAAGAATCTTTTCCAGAGCAAACACTCCCTTACTTTACTCTGTTTCTACTAATTAGGAAGGCATTTTGTGCCATATCATTGCATTTCCATGTAATATTTATTTTAACCAAATCCCCTAAATATTAGTGGAGTGTCTCCTCATTTACTAAACATTCCAGACTCTGGAGTTGATATGAGAGATGCTTCTGACTTGGCTGGAGAACTAGAGATGAAAATTAGGAAGACCAGGAGCAGCCTCTCTCGGCTGCTACATCTTTTCTGTGGGGCACAAGTTCTCCCTGTAGCCCATGGAGAGAGAACCTTTAGCAGAGGGAGAGAACCAAGAACACACTGGCCATTTAGCCGCTGTTGCTAGGAAAAGGTGCACTGTTGGAGAGGTCCTATATACTCTATATACTCTAAGTCCTAGAACATTCTCATTTCATAGCCAACAGCTCTAAGGCCTAGAGAGGGAAAATGACGTGCCTAAGACTGAATGGTCTTAGTAGTATTATATCTCTGGTCTACCTCCCAGTTTTATTTAACCTTTACCAGTCTACTTCCTCTGAATAGAGAGAACAGTCTCATATGCTCCTTCTTGAATGAAGCATTTATATGATTTGAATCCTGGCTCTGTCATTTTTTGTCTGTGTCACCTTGAATAATATATTTTACCTCTCTGTGCTTCACATTTCTCTTGGTTAAACTGAGCTTTTCAGAGCCCATCTTAAAGTCTCAGATTATATGAGATAACGTATTATCCCCAGCACAGTATCTGACATGTACTAAATGAATTATTGAGTTTCAATTATATTCCAACCAGTATTTTGAGTGTTTTACATAAATGTTTTCGCTTAATCCTCATAACTACCTTTGTGGTAGGAGCTGTTATTATCCCCATTTCTGTAGATGAGAAACTTGAGGAAAGAGAGATTTAAGTAGGTTTTCTACAGTCACACAGCTGGTATTTGAAAATGCCAAAATTCATACCTAAGTTGCCTAAGGAAGCCCCTTTACTCTGGTATGTTCTCCTTTACTGCTTATATCCAAATAGTCATAAGTGTCCTAGGAAGAAGCAAACCTAGGAGGGAGGGTCCTAAATAATTCTTCATGTTGCTTTTTGATTCCCCAATTTTTCTTCCTCTTCAAGAGGAAACAAAACAATACAAAACAAAACAAACTATTATCTTTGGTTTCAATCCTTATCATTACCAGTGAGAAGATTGATAGAATTAGAGAAAACAAGGACAATCCCTGAGGCCATCAAACACTATAATTAAGTTATCAAAGACCTCAGTTTTGGTCATAACTCAATAGACTTCAGTTCTCAGCTGTCTCTTGTCTGGGACTAATTTTCACCATTGAGGAGCAAAACAAGCTGAGAAGCTACAGAAACTAACCCAAAATCTGGGGCTGAGACCTATGGGATGTGGGGCAGACGAATATTTTGATGTGTTCAAAGGCCAGCTAACTCAAACAAGAAATTTGGCAATGCAATTTCAGAACCCCAGCAGGTGATGGCATCCTTGTTCTAGGTCTAGGGCAGCAATCACAGTAACTCATGTTGTTTTCCTAGCTCCTGTTTTTGTGGCAGATTTTGCTAGCTGATGGCAACACCAGTTTCTGCTGGGTCAATACATGGCTTCAGTATTTTTCTCATCTACTTGCAGTTAGCCCTTGAGAAGAAATGCATCCTGGGGGTAAGGGAAGCAAAATCCAATAGCAAGAGCTTCACCAGATGCATGAGTTTAGGCAAGGCTGGGGACTCTAGGGCAGGTCTCCAGTTCTTATTAGGAACTAGAAATGATGCAAGAGGTATATTTGGGGACAACATAATAGTAAGAAGAAATGTTGTGAATGAAACAACTTAGGCAAATAGGGCTCAGTCTTACTTAAACCATACTGATGTGTTTAGACAACAAGATTTGTTTTCAACACCTCCTAGAAGATCAGGCAAACATCCTTTATGTACTCCTACACTATCGTAGAAAGGATCCTAGAGCTGGAGACAACAGCCAGGTGAGCAGCCAGGCAGACAAGAAGTAGAGCTGAGGCATGAGCTGACATTGATACCACAGGTTGACGATCATGCACAGAGCTCTAAGCCCATGCCCAAACCAGCCATTGACCCAAGTCCCAGACAAAAAAGGTTGGAGGGCTTAGCCCTCAATTGTTGAGATGCCCTGCTGTGGGAGAGGAAGGCAGTAGAAACTGATCTTAGGTTGCTTCGAAATTTGGAATAGCCCTTTTACTACATAGGTAAGAAGTGAAGTTCTTTTTAAGCCTGTGGAGGCTATTTATTTCACGATTAAGAGCATAAATTCAATTTGATCCCTGGTTCTGTCACTGACTAGCTGGTAATTTGGGCGACTTATCTAAGCCTTAGTTTAATCACTTATAAAATAAAGAATTCTAAAATCTATGTCTGAGGATGGTTGTGAACCTCAAATAAGATAATTATACAAACATAATAAGTGTTAAACTATTTCTCTCAGTGAAGAGTTTACAGACAAAAAGGTAGTTGAGGTAACATTTGTGCTTGTGTATTGAACATTTAGAATATACTATACACTAAATATTATCCTAAGCATTTTACATGCAATAACACATTTAATCCTCACAACGACTATGGAGATTGATTACATTGATGAATCCTACTAATAGACTCATATCCTCACACTTCGCAATACGACTTTTCTGTAAAAAAATTAGATTGAGTCTATTTGCCCACCTCTTGGATTTTCTTAATTTATTTGACCAGAATAATGTGGTAGAAGTGATGCTATGCTAATTCTGAGCCTTCTATACATTTGTCTCTTGGAACCTTGCCATTGCTGTGTAAATAAGCCTAGACCATATGGAATAAGCTTCCAGCCCAGTTGTTCCAGCTGAGGCCACTAGACAAGCCTACAATCAGCTATCCCAAAACATATGTGAGAAACTCATCCAAGATCAGCATAGCCACTTTCCTAACCCCAGATGCATGAATAAGACCAGCTCTACCTCTTGACTTATGAGCAATATATTATACACATAAAATACAATATATTATACACATAAAATACACATTTTAAGCTATTGAGTTTTGAGGCAGTTTGCTACACAAAAATCTCTGATACAATAACATCATGAAGTGAAGTTGAGGGAAATGAGAAAGTTAAGCAACTTACCAAGGTCACACAGCTAGTAAGTGTTGAAATGAAGGTACAGACTCAGGCTACTTAGCTGCAGAATCTGCTCTCTCAATCAGGGTTCTAGAGCAATCCCTTGGAGGTGCCATCTTCCTCTTCTGCTATAGAAATACATGAAAGAATGTTCTCATTCCTAAATATTATTTAACTAAATGTGCAACCACATTCTGAAGCAGACACAGAGAGATAGGAGTTGTGGGCAACTCATCAGTCCCTGACATGGCTAACTTGACTAGTTATAAGACCAACAAGATCTCAGCCTGGCTGGATATTAGGTACTTCATATTTACTAGTTAGTAGGATTTAGAAGGAGAGTGTCACTGTCTTACACCTGAGGGCTGAAGACTTGCCTTAGTTAGAAAAGTCTAGGTTTGCCAATAATGACAAGTAAACATTCATATATTAATGGCTTAACCCAACAAAAATTTATTTTTATTTGACATCACATTTAACTGTGCCTTATGGTCACTAAAATATAAAGAATGTATGTGTAAGGGCCAGGCCCAGCAGAATTTGAGGAATGCCTCAAATTAATTTGCCTACATCCTATTGACCAGATAAAAGACCCAACCTAACTTCAAAGGAGCCTGGGAAATGTAGTCTACCCAAGTGCCCAGGAAGAAGAAATGGCATTATATACCTATAGCATTGTCTCTACCAAAGTGTCAAGGAGATACATATTGCAGAAGCCTGGGATAGAGGGAGCTCCCTTGTCTTCCTGGGTCTTTGTTGCCCTGTGTCCCAGATGTATTCCTTGCTTAGCAACTATTGGTTCTCCCTTGAAGCAGACTCTACTTACAGTCTCCCTTGCTGAGCTACTAGGGTGCAAGTCAGGGTTAAATTAGTGCTCTAGTTGCCTTAATCACTGACCAGTCTCCTATACCTCATCCCATTCTTCCGGTATGGATATTCCTCAAATACTGAGACTCCCTAGGGAATTAACTTGATGAGGCCATGTACCCTTACCTTCCCCTACTTTAAATGCCAAAACAAACATGAAAAATGTTGTGCAAAATTCCAGGGGGCTCCTTGTTCCCCTGAGAAGTACTAGGCAATGATGTCCTGCTTGGGAGACCATCACCTAGCCAGCCCACCCTCCTCATCTTGTGAGTGAGGGAAGTGGATCACAGACTAGTTTATTAACTCATTAACTCATAACTCCTGCCTCATAAAGGCAGACCACTGGCGTCAGCAGTGGTCTTGGAATTGAAAGGTAGACTGTTTCAATTGGACTCAAGGGAGTCCAAAGCATTGGACTTCTGCATCAGTTCCACAGACCCTGAGTGTCACAAAATGTCCCATGTAGAACTCTAAAAAGATGCCTGAGAAAAAGTGGTTGTGTATGTGTGTGGCAAATGCTTCTATTATTCAGGCTTGCATGGGGACTACTGACCCCTTTTCCTTCTCTTTTTTGAGGCCTGTTAACTTTTCCTTCTTGAACTTGTCTTGAGAGTGTGATCTGATTGCTTCATCCTAGAAGTAAATGTGGGGGGAGGGGATGGGCTGGGCCCAGGGGAGGCAGGGGAGGGGCCAGGATGCAGAAGGCCTCTCAACTGGGAAAATGAGGCATTCATTGGTGAACAATGGAGAATAACTTGGAGGAGGAGGTGATATCTCTGTTTCCCAGGAGACAGTCTCAATGTTCTTCTCCCTAAACCTCCTCCATCCATCTTCCACCCTCCTTCTCCAGGCACTAGACACTCCATCCCCAGGGTCACCTGATGCTATTTGGATCCAGGAGTGAGGAAGAAACACTTGTCCACTTTTTCCCTCTCAAGATCTTGATGGTCTCCTCTTCCTCAGTCAAAGACAACATGGGGACTCCCTTAACCAGTTTGGGGAAGGGAAGTTCCGGGATGCAGCTCAGGATCATTCTTCCTTAAGGAAAATCAGGCTAAGTGAGCAGAAGAATGACCATAAAGTAAAAAAAAAAAAAAAAAAAAAAATGAGGCCAAGGGCAGATCCTGTGTCTGCTTTATGGTAATGGTGATATCCATAAAGAGAAATGGCAGTTGCATGGAGCTTCATGAACTTGCAAATATGTTTCTTAAAACTTTTTTCCTCCATAGAGTCTTCAGTTCCATTTAAGAGGAAACTGAAGCTTAGAAATACTAAATGCTTTGTCTAAGATAAGAGTTTTAGTGAGGCAAGTCTCAGACTCAGGATTCACACAGCCAAATCCCAGGTCTTCTGCGTTATGTGGTGTAGAGGAAGATCCATGTGTTACACACTGCTGTGTGCATGTGAATCTGTCTTGCAAAGCATCAGCACACAGCAGCAGAATACTTACCTCAGCCAAAGCAGGAGGCTCATCACCTCATCCCCACTATGGCTCTGCTTCTGTCCAAGGGCCATATGGGTGATTTCTGGGCTCTTTTTGCCCTTTGATGGCAATTTTGGTGGTGGTGGTGTGTGTGTGTGTGTGTATCTGGGGGGTTTATGTGAATGTATATGAGAGAGAGTATGATATGTGTGAGTGTGTGGGGGAGAGAGAGAATGTGTGGGGGGTGTATGTGTTAGAGAGAGTATGTTGTGAGAGGGTATGCTTTTTGTGAATGTAAATGTGTGTATGAGTGTGGTATAAGTGTGTGACGTGTGTGTGGTATGAGTGTGCAATGTGTGTGAGTGAGGTGTATGAGTGTGGTGTTTAAGTACAGTGTATGTATATGAGTACAGTCTGATTATGAACGTGTTATGAGTATGGTGTGTATGGTGTGTGTGAGTGTGGTGTAAGTGTGTGTGAAAGTGTAGTGTGAGTAAGGATAAGTGTGGGTGGGTAAGTGGGAGTGGTACAGGTGGTGCGAGTGTGTGGTATGTTTGGTGTGTAAGTGTGGTGTGTGTGAGAGGGTGCATGTGTCTAGTGCGTGAGTGTGGTATGTGTGAGGGTGTGTGCGACTGTGTTGTGTGGCAGTTGGGATGACGATGAGAGCTGGCTCAATGCCCACACCAAAGATGGCTCAGAGTTGAGCAGGGCAATAAAGAGGGAAATTACTGCTGCTTCTCCTCCTACCCTGACTCAGATGACAGAAATGTCAGTTCATTCCTGAGAGGCTGAAGATACAAGGTGGAATCTGTAAGGACTTAATTACAGTTGCTCTCATCACTGCAGCATGAAAGCCCTAACAGTTTCCTCTGAAGCCCAGATTTTTCACTGGATGCTGGAGAAAGGCTGGAGGGAGGGATTGGCAGCGACTCTCCATGTGTGCTCTTGCCAGGGCCAAGAGCCTGTGCCAGCCCACTCTGTCATTTAGCATCTGGAGAGCTCTACACAAACGTCAAGCGCTTTGTCATCCTCTGATTAGCCTCCAGCTCTTGCACTTCCAGAGTGAGGTCAGTTCCATTTCAGAGATGGGATAAACAAAGGCACAGAGTGGAACAACTTGGAAAACATCAGCTCAACAGTTGCAATGTTTTAAAACACTTCTTGTGCATCAACTGTATACTGGGCACCAAAGAACTGACTCCAATGTCCTTGATGACGTGTGTCGGTGAGTGTGCGTAGGAGTTGCATCAGGCAGTAGCGTGCCGACAGACAGCCCTTAAATCTCAGTGGCTTCAAACAACAAAGATGTAGTTAGTCAGCTAATCACTTTTCTTGTCCATTGCAGTTTGTCTAAAACTATTGTCTGAGAGTACCCAAGTATTCCAATATTTGAAACATTGCCGGCCACTGTGGCCAGCTTGGAGCTTGGAAATTGCATACTGACTGACATTTTCACCTAGAATTTTCACAGATCCCTTTTGCACATGTAATTGGCCACATCTAACCTAAGGATCCAGGAAAAATGAAATTTTAAATCTTACAATGTGCCCAGAGGGAGAATTGAAGGTATCTGTGACTGGTGCTAATAACTACCAAAGGAGGGTGTGTCTGTGGGCTACAGAATCATAGACTATTAGAGATAATAAAAGAACCAAAAAATAGCCCAAAAGATATTTCTTAATTTACAAAAGATCAAGGCTCAGAAAGGAAATAGTTTACCCGAACTTACAGTGTTCAGTCTTGCTGCTCCCTTGCTTAAAACCCTCCAGTAGTTCTCCATCCATGTTAGGGTAGACGACAATTCCTTCACATGACCCGGAGTGGCCCAGCAGCATTGGGTCCTGCCTGCCTGCCTAGGCTTACCCCGCTGGACTTCCCCTTGTTCTCTACTTGGCACACAGGCCTTCCTTTGATTCCTCATATGTGCCATGCTCCCCCTACCCTTGATTAATATACCTTAATCAAGCCCTTGATTCTTACCATTCCATTCACATAGATCTACTCATCCTCTGATCCTCTCTTTTCTCTCCCTTCTCATCTCAACCCAAATGTCACTGCCTCAGGGAATCCTTCCCAAGCCACCAGGTTCAAGCAGGCTCCCTCTTAGGCATATGTACTTTTCCTCCAAAGCTCTTTTTTTTTCAAGATTTTATTTATTTGTCAGAGAGAGAGAGAGAGAGAACACAAGCACAGGGAGCAGCGGGCAGAGGGAGAAGCATGCTTCCCACTGAGCAAGGAGCCCAATGCAGGACTTGATTCCAGGACCCTGGGATCATGACTTAAGCTGAAGGCAGACACTTAACTGACCAAGCCACCCAGTCCTTTCTCCTCCAAAGCTCTTATCCAAGTTCATATATTTATATTTGGATATGATAATAAAGTCCTTCTTCTCCACTCTCAAGTATGCAACCTGTATGAGGGCAGGGATGTGGCCATTTCTGTTTGCTTACCTTTGAGTAACAATATCATTTCTTCTGATCCTATATCTCACATATGGATGCATGTAATTAAGTACCATGGATTAAGTACATGTCACACTTCTATTTAAGTGAGAATGCACACAGCAGGGATAAATAGAAATTATAGAAATTATATAAGCCATATAATTTCTATTATATTTCTAAATATCCCTGAAATTTCTATTTTTCTATTTTTCTATTGCTGATAGAAAGCAGGGAAAATACCTATTCATCAGCTCAGAATCCCTAGCACTTCCCTGTGTCTGTCAACCTTTAGGAACTCACTAAAAATGTGTTTGCTGTTATCATTGAAATTCCAGGAAATAAAAACCACAAGTCAGGATTTCACTGAGGCTTTCTCCTTGCACACACCATGGCACAGTAATCATGTATTACGCAGTCATATGCCTGGTGCTTGGTAAATGGAACAGAGCTATTGGTGCATGATATCTACATAGCCAGCCTGAAATGCCCACCACTCTATTCTTTCAGGCTTAGGTCTGATGGATTGCGAGTAAGTTAGCTAGTATATTGCTGGTGGTTAGTTGATTTGAATAACCATTAACACTTTGGATTGCCATTAATTTTTTATCACCCATTATCTTGCTGTGAATTACTAAACACAGACCAGGACCCAGAGGTACAGAAATAGGAAGGACAGCTGTAGAGCTGGAAGGATGGACGCAGAGGGCAGGAGGGAGCTTGGGGTGCTTGATTTGAGTGGCACTAGTGGTGGGGGTGGGGAGGGATATGAGGCACCAAGAATGGACCTCCCTTTACCATCTCCACACAGTGTCAGTTGGGAATTAGTGCCTACTTTGCAGTGTTGGTCACACAGAATATGTTCAACAGGATTTCAAACTGTAGTCCTGTGGTAAAAGCAATAAATTTCTCTGCCTGGATCTCCTTCCTCGAATCTTCGTTGGTGTGCCCTCCTGAAAAGAGTCTAGTGCTTTCAGGTGCCTCATAATTAGGCCTGCCTTCCAGACATATCACCCTTATAATTCCTTGTAGGCAAAATGGGGGCACAGTGAAAAGCTAATACAGTGGATATCTAGCTGGTTTGTTATGTTTCCAGCACTAGTACACCTGTATTTCATTTAGAAACATGTGTTTAACACTGTATAATTGGGCATTGTGAAAAGGAAAGGAAGGGTGAATGGGGGGAAATCAGAGGGGGCGGTGAACCATGAGAGACTGTGGACTCTGAGCAACAAACTGAGGGTTTTGGAGGGGAGAGGGTGGGGGTTTGGGGGAACCTGGTGGTGAATATTGAGAAGGGCACGTATGGCATGGAGCACTGGGTGTGGTGCATGAACAATTAATCTTGTAACACTGAAAAATTAAAATAAACATATTTGGGGAAAAAAACCACAGTATAATTAACAGTAAGAATTTGAGCATTACCTACAGACTTGTACCTTTACATGGGCATGGATGTATGGGAAGAAGTACTCTTGTGAGCTAGTAGCTTAGTGGGCTGTGGCCATGCCAGTGCTGACCTGCATTCCTCCTGGCCCTAATAGGGTAGTAGTGATTGGTTATTTTCAATTTGCAGACTTAGCAACATCTTTATAGCAAATAAATTAAACCACTGGTAGTGGTGGTTCCAATTTGCCTTAAATACTTCAATTTCCCTGTGACTTGGGCTCTTTCTTGTACCACATCAAAGTTTCCTTACTTCCAGTTTGCCTCCTAGCTTCATCATGGTCAAGTCTCCTTACTTGGATCCTGTACTAAACATACCCGTCTGGAGCCCCAGTCCCCATGTTTAAAATTCCTGAGTGCCTGTGTCCTCACTGTCAAACCTTGGCTAATACATGCCTTATCTCTGCTTGAAGAGAGAGTCTAAATAGGACTTTTCTATGTGGCTCTACTCCTGAGATCCTTTCTGAATTGGTAAATTGGACTGACTACTGGCTTCGATTCTATCACTACACTCCAGCCCCTGTGTGTATGTCTAAGATATCAAATCACTGGACATTTGGATATCACTGGACCCTTGATGTGACTTCACAGTCCTGTAGATCTGCTTGGGCTCCCATCCCAGGTTAGCCAAAAACCTTGGCTTTATCACTGTGTTGTTGAACTGAGATTGGCACTAGTGTTCTTAGTTAATTATATTCTGGGAAGGATTGAAGGAAGATATAAATTGAGTTCAGGAAGTTTTTTACCCTGAGAGAAAGTTCAGGGGTAATATCTATGGGGTTTTTTGTTTTGTTTTGTTAGTACTTTTGGTTTTAAGGTGTAATTACACACAGTAAAGTACACAGATCTTAAATACACAGTTTGATGAATTTTGAATCAATACCCTAATCTAGATATGGAGCATTGCCATCACCCTAAAATCCCATGTTTTTCTTTTTAGTCTATCTCCTTGCTTACCAACCCCGAGAAGTTGATATAGTTGAAACAGTAGACACAATTAATCTAATTTATGTTTCCATAGACTAGTCTTGTTTGTTCTTGAACTTCATATAAATGGTATATAGGTACTGTTTGTGGCTGACTTCTTTCATTCAACATAAAGCTTCTAAGATTTATTTATATTATGGCATATATTATTAGTCCATTTTTAATTGCTGAGTATATAGTATAATTCCTATTGTATGAGTATATTACAATTTAATTATGCCCTCATCTGTTATGGACACTTGGGTGATTTCTGAACTTTGGTTATTATGAATAACACTTAAAATAAATGTTTTTGGGGTGCTCAGCGGATTAAGCCTCTGACTTCGGCTCGGGTCATGGTCTCAGGGTCCTGGGATCAAGCCCCGCATCAGGCTCTCTGCTCAGCCGGGAGCCTGCTCCCCCCTCTCTCTCTGCCTGCCTCTCTGCCTACTTGTGATCTCTCTCTCTCTGTCGAGTAAATAAATAAAATATTTAAAATAAATAATAAATAAATGTTCTTAATCCAAGTCTTTTTATGTTGTTGGAAAGGGAAAATTTTTCTCTACCCTTCAAGATTCTTCTGGCTGGCCTAAGAATTAAATGAACATGAAATAGATTAACAAGAGAAAAATAAATTTAACTCATATATACGGGAGCTCATAGAAATATGAGTCTCAGAGAAGTAACCAAAGCAGGCAGGCTTTATACCTTTTATACAAAGAAATAACAAATTCCGTGAGGAACTGACAAGATTAGTGAGGTTTGGATTTGGGGTTGTAAATTGAAGAAGTAACAAGATTTGTTTACACAGCACTCTTGGCCCTGAATTCCCTATCTCTTGTGATAAGTATGTCTCTACCTCATGATACAGGGAGGGTATCTTTCACATGGGAAATTTATTTTCTGCTTTCAGAAGAACAAAGGAGGGTTAGAGCTTCTTTCGGCACTGGATGTTTCTTAAATGACTTTAATTCAAAACAGTCAATATGCCAAAGTGGCATTTTGGGGGCAGCTTACCCCAAACCCTATCAGTGCATATATGTTTTTTGTTTGTTTGTTTTAATTATTTTTGGTAAATAACTAGGAGCAGAATTGTTAAATCACAATAAATTCCTAAACAATTTTCCACAGTGGTTGTATCATTTTACATCTGCACCTACAGTGTTGCCTGGCATCTTCTTCATCATTTGAAACTATTAATTTTAACCATGTTAACAAGTGTACAGTGAAATCTCATTTTGCTTTTAATTTCGTTTCACTATTAAAAATGTTGATCATATTTTCATGTATTTATTGGCTAATGGTATGTTCTTTTCTGAATGTTTTTCCATATCTTTTATCTATTTTTATTACCTTTTTGTCTTTTTACTATTTATTTACAGGATCTTTTTATATATTATAAACCTATATGTTACAATTTTTTCACCTTGTCTGTGGCTTTTTCATTTTTAAATTGTCTATTTTGATGACATAAAAATTTTAATTTGATAAAATTTAGTTTATTGTTTCATTTTTTTCTTGTGGTTAAAGCTTTTATCTTTATATCTAAGAAATCTTTATTTACTACCAAGTTCAAAAGTATCCTATGCTTTTGTCTAGGGCCTACATTTAGATACTTACTTTTGCAGCTAGGTCTATAATCCATATTCTATCTCACATTGTTTTTATTTGTTTTTTTTTTTTGTGGGTTTTTTGGAATAATGTGAGATATAGGTCAAACTCATTTTTTTCTTTTATTTTACAATTATCAAGTTGACCTCGTATCATTTAATTATTTTTTTATTTCCCAATTAAATTGCATTACCACTTTTGTTAAGACTCATTTGATCTCTTATGCATGGGTCTATTTCTGCTTTACTGATTAATTTGCCTACCGATATGTCAGTTCAGTACAATGACACACTAGCATGTAGTGATTACTGTACCTTATCAGTCATCCTTAAAATCAGATAGTGTTCATTCTCCACCTGTAGTCTTTTTCATGAATGTCTGGCTATCACTCTGCATTTCTATATACATTTTATTATTAGATTATTTGTTTCTACAAGACGTATTTCTACAAAATATGCTTGCTGGAATTTTGCTTAATGCTGCATTTAATTTATAGATTAATTTGGAGAGAATTGACTTTTTTTGTAATGTTATATCTTCCAACTCATGAATGTGTTGAATTTATTTGTCTAATTTATCAGCAATAATTTGCTATTTTCCTTATAGAGTTTGTTTATTTTTTTTAACATCCTTTGTCATATTCTTTTTCAGGAGTCCTGTTTTTGATGCTATTATAGATGATATTGGTTTTTAAATTTTTTTTTCATTGCTGGCTGCTAATATATAAAAACAATTAATATTTAAGTATTGATCTAGTATTCTCAGATCTTGCTAAATTCACTCATTAGATCTAGTAATTTTTATTTTTATATTGTTTTGTTTGGATATTATTTTGGATTTTCTATATACACAATTATTATCATTTATAAATAGTCTTACTTTTTAAACAATCCTCATGCCTTTTTTTTCTTGTCCAATACATTGGGTAGAACCTTTAGTATGATGTTGAATAAAAGTGGTAAGAGTGAACATCCATGCCTTGTGTCTGATTCTGATCTTGAACACTTTTAATATTTCTCCATTGAAATAATGATAGCTGTAAGTTTGCCATATATCCCGTTTATCAGACTGAGGAAATTCCCTTTTATTTATTTATTTCTTATGAATTAGTGCTTTACTTTTATATGCTTTTTTGATCTCTTGAAATGATCTTATGAACCTCTTTCTTTATTTCATTAAAAATATGATACTGATTGATTTTCAAATCTTAAAAACACCTTATATTCTTGGGATAAACCTTACTTTATCATGATACATTATAATTTTTATGTATTCCTGTATTTGATTTGCTAACAATTGTTAAGAATATTGCTTTTGAAGAAAACTAGAATATGTCACCCTAATATATGTCTCTTTGACATAAAAATTATTTTCAGTTGAAGGCAATTAAGAAGCAAGAAATGTAAGAAAAACCCTCCTTTTTCTGTCTAAAGGCAAAATATAAAATCTCCTTTTACCGGAGACAGACCCTTATTAGCTAAGAGATAGCACCAAGAAATCTGCAAACAAACAGTACTGCATTATTTCCCTCCCATTTATTTAGCTTCATATAGTTTGGTGCCCTTGGAGGCCTAAAACTACTTTCCTTTGTCTTGTTATCCCTCTATAATTTATTGCTTTTTTTGAAGATGCTATATAACCCAGAGTTCTCAGCTGCTGTTTTGAGTAACTTTTCATTTAGGTTTCTCCCCATGATGTGCATTTAACACATTAATAAGCTGTTTCTTTTTCTCTTGTTAATCTGTTATTTTGTTACAGAGTCCCAGGTAAAAATCTAAGAAGGGTAGAGATAAAGCATTCTCTCCCCTACACTTTCACCTATGTTTATAAGTGATATTGGTCTTTAATCTAATTTTACTTTCTGTAAGGCCTTCATCAAGTTTGATATTAGGGTTATGCAGACCTCATAAAATGAACTAAGAATGTTTCCTCTTCTCTCCATTGTGAATGAATTTGTATAATATAGATTTTCTTTGTGAAACATGTAATAGAATTTCACAGAAGAGGCAACTGGGTCTGAAGTTTTGATGTGGGGAAGTTTTAAATTATGAATTCAAATTTTCTAATAAATATAGGGCTATTCAGGTCTTTTTTTTTTTTTTTTTTTTTGCTTTCCTGTCAGTTTTGGTAAACTGTGGATTTTAAAGAAGCTTCTCAGGGCACCTGGGTGGTTCAGTTGTTAAGCATCTGCCTTCGGCTCAGGTCATGATCCCAGTGTCCTGGAATCAAGCCCCACATTGGGCTCCCTGCTCAGCAAGAAGCCTGCTTCTCCCTCTCCCACTCCCACTCCCCCTGCTTGTATTCCCTCTCTTGCCACGTCTCTCTCTGTCAAATAAATAAAATCTTAAATAAATAAATAAAATAAAGAAGCTTCTCCATTTCATCTTGTCAAGTTTTTTTTAGAGTACAGTGGTACATAATGTTCCCTAATTTGCGTATCTGTAGGTTCTCTTCTGATATTCTCTTTTCAAAGCCCTAGTTTACTATTTGCTCTCTTTTCTTTTTTTCCTCTAGATATATGTTCTTAGAGATTTAAAAATTTCTTAATCTTATTCACCAAACTAATTTTTGGGCTTCCTGTTTTTCTGTTCTGTTTTGTCCATTCATTTTCAGTCTTTATAATTTACCTTAATCTTTATAGTTTCCTTCTTTTTACATATTTTGGTTTAATTTGCTTTGTTTTCTGGTCTATTAAAATGAAAACTTATAGGGGAAGCTGGATGGCTCACTTGGTCAGGTGTCTGACTCTTGATTTGGGCTCTGGTCATGATCTCAGGGTTGTGAGAGCAAGCCCCATATTGGGCTCTGTGCTGGGTCTGGAGCCTGCTTAAGATTCTCTCTCCCTTCCCCCTTCTTTCCCTCTCTTAAAAAAAAATGAAAGCATATATAAGTAGTTTCAGACTTTTGTCATTTTCTAGTGTAAACATTTTAAGCTATAAATATGCCTCTTAGCAGCACTTCAATTTCATTCCATATTAATATATTGTGTTTTTATTACTGTTCAGTTCAAATATCTTCTAATTTTCTGTGTATTAGTTTTCTATTGCTGCTGTAACACGTTACCATTTATTTAGTGGCTTAAGACACTGCAGATGTGTTGTGTTGCAGTTCTGGACATCAGAATTACAAAGTTAGTTTCACTGGGCTAAAATCAAGGTGCTACCAGCCCAGCACTCATTCTGAAAGTTCTAGAGAAGAATTAATTTCCTGATTTTTTCCTGACCTGATTTCCTGACCTACATTCCTTGACTTGTGGCCTCTTTCTCCATTTTCAAAGCCAACAGCATACCATCTTCTCTCCACTATGATTTTATACCATCTTCTCTCCATTATGACTTTATAAGAAGTTTTTCTTACATTTTTTCTCTATTCTGATCCCCCTACCTCTTATATGAATCCATGTAACTACATTGGGGCCATGTATATAATTTAGGATATTCTTCCTACTGCATGATACTTAATCATATGTGCAAAGTCTTATTTACCATGTAATGCCGTATATTTATAAGTGTCAGGAATTAGAACATGGACAGCTTTGGGAGGTCATTATTCAGTCTATTATGCCATATGATTCCTTTCCCTAGAAGTTCAAAATATTTTCTAATTTTCCCTGTGGCTTTATTAAATTATATTGCTAAACTTCCAAATATCTGTGGATTTTCTAGATTTTTTTGCTGATTTTTAATGTAATGGTTTTGATCAGAAAATATACTCACTGTATATGAGTATTGAGGCTTGTTTTATGCCCCAGTATATAGTTATATCTTAGTAAATATTCATGTGCGTTTGAAAAGAATGTACATTCTATTATTATTGAGTGTAACATTCTATAGATTAGGTCAAGCTGGTTGATTGTATTATTCAATCTCCTCTATCCTTACTAATTTTTTTCTCTGACAATTTTTTTTTAAGATTTACGTAATTATTTTTAGAGAAAGAAAGAGAGAGAGAGCATGAACAGGAGCTGAGGGAGAGGAGAAGCTCATGAAGAGCCTGACATGGGGCTTGATCTCATGACCCCAAGATCATGACCTGAGTTGAAATCAAGAGTTGGGCACTATACCAACTGAGCCACCCAGTGCTGCTACTTTGACAATTTCTCAAGGAGAAATGTCTTCAATGTCTTCAGCTAAGTTTGTGGGCTATTTTTCTATTTAGTTATCTTGTTTATTCTTCATGTTTTTTTGAAGCTTTGCTATCAAGTTCATAAACATTTAGAGTCCCTAGGTCTTGATCAGTCAGTTCTATTACCATTATGTAATGTCCCTCTTTATCTTCGGTAAAGCCCTTTGTTTTGAAGACATAGTTGACACTATCACCACACCAGCTTTCTTATGTTTAGTGTTTTCACAGTATATCTTCTCCCTTTCATCCCTATTTCTTTGTTTTTGGCTTATCTGTATCTTCATATTTAAAATACACTTTTTGTTAACATCATATATTTGGGCAATTAAAAAAATCAATCTGATAACTTCTGCATTTTATTTTCTCTTTTTTAAAGATTTTATTTATTTATTTGACAGAGAGAGAGCAGGAGAGCATAGGCAATGGGAGCAGCAGAGAGAGAGGGAGAAGCTGTGCAGGGAGCCTGATGCAGGGCTCAATCCCAAGACCCTGACTGGGATCATGACCTGATGGGAAGGTAGTCGCTTAACTGACTGAGCCACCCAGGTGCCCTAACTTCTGCATTTTAATGAAAGTACTTGATCCATTCAAACTTAACTTACATATATAATTATAAATATACATTTATAATTCATTTTATATATTTAAATAATTGGTCCAGGAAATACAATATATACCTTTAGTTTCTCACAGTTTGCCATGAATCGATATTATATTGTATACATACAGTGTAAGAAATTTGCAACAGTATACTTTCTATACCTATATCCTTTACTTTGTGATTTTGTTAACTATTTTACTACTACATGTTATGTACTGCAGAATATAATTCTGTTGTTTTTGCTTTGAAAATCAAATATCTTTAAAAAAATAAGCAAAATAAGTCCGACAAAGACCATATGATTTCACTCGTATGTGGAATTAAAGAAACAAAAAGATGAACATGGGGGAAGGGAAGGAAAAATAAAATAAGATAAAAACAGAGAGAGAGGCAAACCATAAGAGACTCTTAACTATAGAAAACAAACTAAGGGTTGCTGGAGGGGAGGGGGAAGGGGATAGGGTACTGGGTGATGGGCATAAAGGGGGGTACTTGATGTAACGAGCACTGGGTATTATATGCAACTGATGCATCACTAAATTATACCACTGAAATTAATATTACACTATATATAAACTAAGTTGAATTTAAATAAAACTTTAAAAAAATTAAAAAGAGTAGTGTTAAGCATAGAGTTGTGGAGTCACTATGTTATACACCTGAAACTAATGTAACGTTGTGTGACGACTACAATAAAAACAAATAAAAAAATACTAAATCAAAAAAATACTAAATATTTTTTAAAAATAAAAAAAAAAAAACTCCTTATGCTTTCCCTAATGCTTGCTATTCCTGGCACTCTTCAAATCTTCCTATAAATACATAAGTAATATGATTACTTTTCTCATAGAACTAGTGACTAATTTTTGCAGCTTCTGTTTATCTTAAATTGTCTTCATTTTGCTTTTATTTTTAAAAGATATTTTCACTGTCAAGAATCACATAGACTCTTGTTGATTTTTTTCTCCTAGCACTTTAAAGATATCATTTGCATGTGTGTGTGTGTGTGTGTGTGTGTGCATGTGCACACTTTCTGGTGAGCAATCCTGAAGCTAATATGACTGTTTTTATAATTTTGGTTTCGATTTGAAACAGTTTGACTATGATGTGCCTCATTATAGTTTTCCTTATATATTTTTCTGCTTATTTTTTTCTAGTTCATTGAGCTTCTTTAAAATGTGACTTGATGCTATTAATTTTTCAAAATTGCTGTCTTTTCAAGTCCCTTTCTTTCCTTTTCTTCTTAAACTTTAATTATACATGTTAGACCTTTTGATTATCTCCCATACCTCTTTAATGCTCTGTTCATTCCTCTCCATTCTCTTTTTTTCTTTTTGTCCTCTTCTTTGTATATTTCTTATTGGTTGTGTTTGACTTCACTAATCTTGGCTTCTGATGTGGCCAATTGTACTGTAAAACTCATCTAATAAGTTCTTTATTTCAGAAAGTATATTTTGTAGTGTTAGAATGTCTATTTGGTCTACCTTCTAGATTCTAGTAATTGTTCAAGTAATTTTATATTTTCATCCCTTCTATCCACCTTTTTGTCTATTTTGTTTAATATGGTAATCATACTTCTGAAAACCTCAGCAGCTAACTCCAATATTTAGATTATTAGAGATCTACTTCTATTTCATGTCTTGAGTTTAATTTCATTTTCCTTATTTATTTCCACTGTGATTTTTTATTATGTAGCAGATTTGTTGATTTTAGAAACTCTAGATTTGATCATGCTAGTTTTGAAAGGAATAAAGACATTTAAAGTTTAAAAAGAGATATTTTAATGAGCTGATCATAATTCTAAACATCAAGAAATATTAGACTTAGAAAATTTGCACGCTAAAGATTCAGCCTCAGTGAGGGAATCTATTGGACAGTCTCTTTTCAAGTTTAATTTTCAATCTATTTTATTTGGTCCTTCAGTGTCTACTATGATCAGTTTCGGCTGACGTCAAGCCCATTATGCATAGCAAAGTAGCTCTCTCCTGATGCTCAGGAAGACTGACTTTTACATATATGTGTAGCCTGACTTAGTCCTAGCTGAGGTTCAGCAATGGATTTGGGGAGGCTAGAATAAGGATAGTGCCCTTTATTTTTTTTAAAGATTTTATTTATTTATTAGAGAGAGAAAGTGAGAGAGAGCATGAGAAGAGAGAAGGTTAGAGGAAGAAGCAGACTCCCCATGGAGCTGGGAGCCCGATGTGGGACTCGATCCTGGAACTCAAGGATCATGACCTGAGTCAAAGGCTCAACCAACTGAGCCACCCAGGTGCCCGGATAGTGCCCTTTAAAAGTTAGGATGTGAGGCCTGAAACCATAAAACTCCTAAGAGAAAACATAAGCAGAAACTCTTGGAACTGGCTTTAACAATATTTTTCTTGATATGTCTCCTAGGGCAAGGGAAGCAAAAGCAAAAATAAAAAATTGAGACTATATCCAAATTAAAAGGTTCTGCATGGTAAAGGAAACCATCAATAAAACAAAAAAAGAACCTGATAAATGGGAGAAGATATTTGTAAATGATATAGCTGATTAGGAGTTAACATCTAAAATATGTAAAGAACTCCTACAACTCAATACCAAAAAAAAAAAAAAAAAATCATTTGATTTTTTTTAAAGGACATAGGACCTGAATAGACATTTTTCCAAAGAAGACATACAGATGTCCAACAGACACATGACAAGATGTCCAATGTTACTAATTATCAGGGAAATTTAAGTCAAAACCACAATGAAATATAACCTCACACCTGTCAGAATGGCTAATATCAAAAAGACAAGATATAACAGTGTTGGTAAAGATGTGGAGAAAAGGGAACCCCTGTATACTGTTGATAGGGATGTAAGTTGGTGCAGTCACTATGGAAAACAATATAGAGGTTCCTCAAAAAAGTAAAATTAGAAATAACATATCACCCAGCAATTCCACTTCTGGATATTTATCAGAAGAAAATTAAAAAGCGCTAATTCAGAAAGCTATATCCATGCTATGTTTATTGTGGTATTATTTACAATGGCCAAGATATGGAAGTAGCCCGAGTGTCCATTAGTAGATGAATAGATAAAGAAGATGGGTTTGTAAACACAACGGAATATTACTCAACCATAACAAAGAATGACATCTTGCCATTTGTGAAAACATGCATGGAAAAATATGATATTATGCTAAGTGAAATAAGTCAGAGAAAGAAATACCATATGATTCATTTATATGAAGAATCTAGAAAAAGAAACAAATGAACGAAGGAACCAACAAAACAGAAACAACTCATAAATACAGAGAAAAAACTGTAGTTGCCAAAGAGTAAAAGGGTAGGGAACTAGCAAAATAGGTTCAGAGGACTGACAGTTACAAATTCCAGTTATAAAACAAATAATTCACACGGATGAAAAGCACAGCATAGGAAACATAGTAAAAAATATTATAATAACTGCATGGTGATAGATGATAACTACACTTATGGTAAACATTTTGTAATGTATATATTTGTTGAATCACTATATTGTATACCTAAAATTAATATATATGTCAACTACACTTCAATTAAAAAATTAAAAATTATAAATAAATAAATATATAAATAAATAGGCTGCCAGTGAGGGGTTAACCTCAGTCTTCACACCACACCAAATGCATTGACAGTGGCACAAGACGAAGCCCATTGAGTGGTGAGCTCCCAGAATGCAGTGGGAGGCCGGCACTGTGGAGTTACTCCCAGGTGACACTGTTTGAATGTCATTTAAAGTTCACTTTCATTATTTTAATTGTCACTGTGAAAATTTCCCATTCAGGACTGATTATATTCTAAGAGAAATCAGAACTTAAATTCCAATCAATCATAATTGAACGTGTTGTTGCAAGTGGCATATAAAGCTGTGCCTCGGATGTGATTAAGACAAGTATTAGTTACTTGTGAAAAGCTGCAGGGAGATTTAGGAGCAAACGGGATTAATCCTGAATAATTTACATGGCCAAAGCCATCAGAGAAGGAATGGAAATACTTTATAGGTCCCCCTGCATGTCAGGGAAGGGTGGGGCTGCTGCTTCCAGTTCAGATGTGAATCAGCAGAAACATGTGGAGGTTTGGAATGTGTCTCGATTTGCACTGAGTGCTGGTCCCTGGAAGGAGGTGTGGGACCTGGTCCTAGATCTTCCTTTAACTGACTGTACATTTGGGGAAGGCACTTTACTTCTTTGAATCTCAGATTCTCCTTCTATAAAACTTCTACCTTAGAAATTTAAGGACAATTTTTAGTTTAAACAATATAACAGCACTGTGTAAACCCTAAAGTGCTAACTTTAAGGTTATCAGATGTTAGCTTCATGCAAATGATGGAACTCTGGTTCAGGGGTGGCTGAGCTGAACAGTGACAGCGTGGTAAGAAGATGGAGCAAATGTGGCCATTAGGTGAGCCAGCCCAAGACACTGGTCTCATTAAGAGGGGTCTTCAGGTGCCAGGGTCAGAGTCCCAGCAGAGGGGCATCTCTATTCTTCCTACCCCTGTCCCTTCTTCCCTGCCTCTTCTCAGATCCAGGCTCGAGGGACCATCTTTATGGGGACCCTGGGACCCTGCTCCTTTCACTGCAGGGAACCAGGAATAGATACCTTGTTACAAGAACTGGCACAAAACTCAGTCCTCCCATGGAGGGGGGAGGAAATTAAACTCACAGGCTTTGCAGCTAGGCCGATCAACTTGTTAAATTTCTTAATCTCTGAGATCCAATCCACACAGCTGGAAAATAGGGATTATACCTTCCTCATGGGACTGTGGAAAAGATGAGCATAGTACCTGGCAAATGTGTAGGTTCTTAATAATGGTAGCTATCGCTGCTACTTCAAACCCACTGTGGCATCAGTACAACTTTAGGGTGAGCAAGAATTTCGGAAGGGAAGCCAAGGCAGATACCAGTGCCCCTGATTTCTGCTTCCAGGTTTCTGACTGATGTCCTGGCCACCAATCCCTTGGGTCTGAGTTTCTAGATGTGTATGAGGAGAACGACAACCTGCTAGTGTCTAGACTTTTGTCTCTGTACCCTAGTGCCAGTGGCTCCCCTCCCAGCAGGAGGCAGGACAGAGCAGGAAGTGACTGCCTATGATCCTTCCCTCCCTGGGAAGCCACAACAACCTCTGGTTAGGGAGCATCCCAGAAGGAGGAGGACCCCCAAGTCTCTCTTCCCCTAACCCTACATATAAACCAATTTTCTTAGAAAGGGAAGTCAGGGGAACTGGCAGGAACCTAATAAAGGTCTCTGAAAACAGTGTTTCTCCATTTGAAAAATAAACCATGTCTTTAAATGCATTAACTCTGTGGGGAAATAAATGTAATAAACCAAATTCAATCCCTGCCAACATTTGTTTTCTTATCTATGTAAAATCAATATACTTGTTGCAATTATGTCTTTCAATAAATCCTCCCAAAGTCTTATTTTCTCATAAGATTTCCTGCCGCACTCAGATTCATTGCGTTCATTTTCCATCTAGAGAAATTGTTTCTTGCATTTTCAAGCCATCCGGTTTCCTTGAAGGATGCTGTACCCCGCCCTCTTTCCCCCTTGGCTGCTGCCTCTCTTCTGTAAGGGCCGTTTAGGCAACAATTACTTTGATTGGATTGTGGTGCTGGGCTGGGATTTGCACTCCTGGGAACAGCCCTCTTTGGTGTAGGAGTAAATTTCCAGCCCAGCACTGGCCTCTGCTTGCTCCCCCCTTTGCATGGTCCCAGGAGGGCAGCTGGTGGGACAGCAGTCACTTCCCTTCTCAGAGGTAAGCACATAGTTGTTTTATGGGGGAATGAATGGCACAGCTGCCATAGAAGTAGAAACATTTAGTTTATTTTTTACTGGACATGTGTGTACTCTTGGGCCTCCTGTCTCTGCCAGGCTTGGAAGAAATGGATCATAGCATGATAGAACCAAAAGAAGCTTGGAGAACTCTATTAAACCCATCCACCTGCTGCCTCCCCTTGTTGTGGAAATTCAATGTGGGCCAGCACCTACCCTATGCCTGCACACAGTAGGGCCTCACCAAGAAGCAGCTTCCTTCTTTCTCACTGTAGAAGGCAGGACATTGAGTTCAGAGAGGGGAGTGACTTGCCCCAGGTTGTTAGCTCTGAACTTGAATTTGCAAAACCCAGTGCAGCACTGGGATTTGTGTTGCTTTGACCCTGGTCTCCACTTAGCTGGATGGTTTTCCCATCTTCTCCTACTTCTCCAAGTTGGTTTTTAAGGCGTATCTATAGTCCTCCTCTTGTTTTAGTGATTCAAAGTTCTCTCAGATCTGTTCTCAGGCTTCCTTCAGTTTTTCCACAGGTCCCTGTTTGCCTCCTAGTTCCTGGGCTCCCACCCCCATCCACTCTTGGAGGACCTGCCCCAGTCAAAGGAGGCTCTGCGCTGGCCCAGTGCCCCACCTGCCCCTGCAAGCAGGGGCCACAGAGCAAATTGGCTGCTTGTTTCAATGACTCCGCTGAGTGATTGCAAAAACGCAAAGGAAGCACTTGAAACGGTCTCTCTTACAAAATGCTGTTTGTTGTGACAAGACAGGAAAAGGCCATCAGCCTTAGAGAAGTTCTGGCAGCGGGGCACAGCTTGAGGAGCTGAGGAAACAGAAGATGAATGAGCTTCCAGAGACACTGAAGAGACTGTAGACTTTAACTTATTTATTAAGCTAAATTATTTACATTAAGGAGTCAGCTGCTCTGAGTAATTTATCTCAAGCTCCAAGTCCAAACACCATTTTGAACAGGGATGGATGCGAGGGTTGGTTGACCTCGCAAAAAAAAACAACACACACACACACACACAACAAAACAAACAAACAAACAAACAAAAAAACAGAGAAAACTTGTTCAACACTTCCTTGTAGACCTCCCTTGTAGAGGAGCAGGGAGATTCTCAGAGAGGAGCTCCGGTGCAGTGCACTGTGCCATCCACCATGAAGGAGATATTTCCCAGGACTCAGGCTTCCCCAGCCCCTGCGGCTGATTGGTGCTGTCTGTGACTTGGCTTGTCCTGTCCTATTAAGGCACCAGGTTAATGGGGATCTGAGATGTGGTCAGAGGCTGCAGAGGAGTCAAGCCACATTCTTCAGAGGTGCAAGGAGCTGGATTCAATATTTATAAAACTCTCAGTGGGATCCCTCCTCCCTAAATAAGAATTTGGTAATTATCATAGGGGACATTTGCTATTCATCTCTCTTCAATTATTAATCAGCAGAAAAGGCCAGGCATGCATGGAAACCCAAAGAGAAGTAGCTAACCAGGTCTTCCTGGTGTATAAGTGGGGAAAGGGTGAAGAATATGCTGAATGTGTAAGGTCAAGATGGCTGCTGTCCCATTTTCAAAACTCACCATGAGCTCTGCGTTCACCTCCAAGAAGTCAACTCAGTTTAGATGAAAAGTTCACCATCAGAATCCACTTGAAATGTGAAATAGTCATCTCACTAGTGCTTGAATATCCTTGAAGGCTTACTCTCCTATTGAAAGGAAAAGGAAATATTTTCTTTGGAACAAATCTTTTTGTGTCATCCATCTTTTCTGGAACAGTAGATGGAACATAAACATAAACATGGTAAGAAAGGCCCTAAGGCCCCAGGCCTTGGAACTGAACAGAACTGGGTTGAATTTTTTACTCTGTTAAGTAACTGAATGATTACTGACCTCCATTTCCACATTCATATAATGGGGATAACAGTATCTACCATGTAGAGTTGTTTTGGGGAATAGTGTGTATAAAAGAGATCTCATTTGATCAGCAGTCAATATAATGTTAAAGATTACTATTGTTCAGGTTTACCCTCTTGGTTCCATATCATTCTCCATTTGCAGATGCAATGTTTTACAAACATTTGGCTGTCCTTATCATCTAGTGGAAGAAACAAAGAATACTTTTAAACTCCAAAAGTGCAGGAAGCCCTTATATTTATTTCATATACCTCCTAAGGATCTTTCTGGAATGGCATTAGCTATCTCCCTGATGTTCAATCAAAACTATGCTTATCAGAAGCACAAAGATGATGTTCTGTGTGGAGGCACATGGTTTGGTGTAAAGGGGCCTGAACTTGGAATCAGAGGTCTCAGGTTTAAGTTCTATTCTATCACTAACTAACTGGTGACCTTAGGCTATTAAATTCACTCAATTATCTCTTCTTACAAGTCTGTGAAACAAATGGTATTATTCAAATTTTATAAATGATAAAATTCAGGCTCAGTAAGCATGTGACTACAAAACACGAAGTAATAGCTTTAAATATTGTTATTCTACTACGAAAATTATACCATAGAATCGAAAAAAAGTGTGTGCTAGGGTGGTTTTCAGATGATGGGAATGGATTTTCACTAAACCTTCCCCATTCTTACTCCTTCAGAGAGATGAGCTCACCAGGCAGTACAGGTTTCTTTGTGGCTGGGTGAATGCAGTGAAATGCAGCAAAGTGAGTGAACCTACTCTTCAGGCCACCAGGCAGGGTCTGAGAAGGACGTGGATGGCATATTAGGAGTTGAGAGAGAGTTTAGTGTAAAGACTCTTCACAAAAGTATAGGCAGGGTTTAGGGAAGTCTCTACAGATAGTATATGGCTAGAGAAATCCATGGAGCTCTAAAATTCACACTAAGCCTGAAAAGGTATGGGAAGTAGTTCCTGAAATCTGGAGAATGCTGTGTATCTGACAGGACCTGAGACCTACTGGGCAAGGGAAGAAGCCATCAACTGCCAACCTAAAAGAATGGAGAGAGCTGGGGAAATAAACACACTTCTTCTTTCCCTTTTCCACTGTAATTGAATTCACTCTGAAGCAAGGGACCTGCTAATGAAAGCCATGTCCCAGGACACAGAGCAGGTGAAGAAGAGACAAAAGCAGATCAGGAGAGGCCAGCAGAAGGGACTGTGTGCACTGGGGCTGTGTTAACTTGCTATACACACTATGGAAAGCTAAAGGGTCTTCTTTATTTTTATTTTAATTTTTAAAAAGATTTTATTTCTTTTAGAGAAAGAGTACAAGTTGGGGGAGGGGCAGAGCAAGAGGGAGAAAGAGAATCTCAAGCAGACTCTACGCTGAGCATGGAGCCTGTGAGTGGATCAGTTACTTCTTTGGCCATTTCTTCTAACACTTAGATACTGGAAACCAAGCTATCAAATTGGAGTTGTAGCAAGGAAATCCTGATGGCCTCTTCTTTGGTGCTCAAATTATTCAAATCATCAATTTTTTCAACATCTCATCTTGGTTGTTCTACTGGGGACTTGGGCTGAGTTGATACACTCTCAGGACAGTTGGTCAATTCAGTGGGGTGAGAAACCCATCAGGAATCCACCAATATTCAGAAATGCAATTGATGGAATTTTCACTCTTCAATCATTTGCCTCAGGCACAGTATACTGTCAGTTACTGCTCATGTCTGTTCCTCATTCGTGGCTACTTACACCTAATATCCCACAGATGGTCATCTCTCCAGGTGGGTTAGTTCCAGTCTAATTCTGTCTGAAGCTACAATATAATGAAAATCTTGTCTATACTTACTGGTGGCGTTAGGATTAAGTTACTTATTTAATCCTAGAATCTGATGGCAGTGAGCCTCTGTGTTACCCTGTAAATTTTCTTGCTTGACAGCCAGATATACATCTTTAAGGTCCACCCTTGGAAACTAGTTTGTCCAAGACACACAACTTTGTTTTTATTTTCCCTTTTCACATATCATGTTATCACAGTCTGTGGGACAAGTCTTCTGTCTTGATCTTTATCCTTAACTTTTTTTCATTCATACATGCATTAACTAATTCATTCACTTATTCAGGATTCATAAGAACCTATTCTGCCAGTCCCTTTGCTTGGTGGTCTTGATTATCCCTCTAGAAACGGAATCCAGTATAAACCTCACCCACTCATCAGTCCTATTGCCATTAAAAAAAAACATTGAATTGAATACTATCAATCTTCCAGTCTTCCAGGTCTAAATGGTGACTAGGCTACTTAAAACTACACTTTCCCTACTAGTTAGAAGCCCAAGTATCATTTTCTTCCTTTTTCACAACTGCCTTCATCACTTCTCTCCCATTTAGCTGACTATCTGGATCAACATTTGCAAAGGGTCATACCCAGACCTCAGGTCCAACTTTCTCTTGGCCACACTGGAGCCAGCCATCATACTTCACACAGGAGTCTTCCCTTGTGATAGAGAGCTCTAATGCAATTTCTGTTTCACAGTCAAGAACCTGCAGGGCATTTCTATGAAAATTTCCTGATCACCCTAGATAGAAAAAAAAAGTCCTACTATTTTGCCTTATCAATCTCCAGATATTTATTGTCTTTTTTTTTAATGTATCTTTCTTTTCCATAATCTCTGTGAGGGCTGGGCCAAATTGTGTTCTTGGGGCTTAGCATAAAATGGATAAATATATTAGACTAAATGATCATCTGCCCCAGTGACTTCACGACAGAATAACTGAGTGAATGATTTTTAGTAATAAGAAGATACAGAGATGACGATGATATGGTCCCTGGTCTTAGGAGTTGTCAATATTTAATATTTGTAGTCCAGTGGGGAAATGGACATAAATATGACTTGACTACATATTCAGAAAAGAAAGTGCCAAATGAAGGCATAAGCACAAAGAGTCCAGGGAAAGGAGTGTTTCTATAAGGCCAGGAAAGTGCTCGTGATGAAGAAGGATTTCTGGAAGATCAGATTCCTTCTTCCTTATCTTTCAGAAGTAAGAAGTACTAATCATGCACTTTGGAGGTCTTTGTGGGCTGCATAAGCTATTGAATTTTCCTATTCTCAGGGTGACTTGGTATGCCGTTTCTCAAATAGGTATATTCTAAATGAATTAATGTTTTTCTCAGGCTGTAACATATTGTTTTCACTGTAACTTCTGTGCCCTCTTCCCCAAGACAACCAGTATAAACAGGTCTGACTTAACATTAGCAGTTCAGAATGGATTATTTGATAGCCTATCAAAGAACTCAGAGAGAGAAAAAACAAAAAAAAAATGAGTCAATAATGCTAAAATTTCAGACACTGTGGAATCTGATTGGTATGAGTATTTGGGAATAGAGGTACCTCTCTCAGCCTCTCAGATAAAACTAGGTGAAGAATATGTATAATTGTGTCCTTGGAGAGGGAAATTCATTTAATACCACTAATCATGCAGATTTGATTCTTGCTTACTTTTAAATATTCTTAAAATGAATTATCCAGCTGCTTTTGCTATTCATGGACAAAAGATCACTTTCGTCTCCTTGTTTATGTGCTGAAAAGAGTAGGGGACAGTAGTCAATATGATTAGGATATTGCTATATTTTTATATTTGGGTAGGGGCATCCTCTTGAAGTTGGAGGCTCACCATTCAGGGCTCATCATCCTTGGAGAATGACTCAGAGACTACATTATTATGGAACAGCCACTTCCACTCACCTAAAATGACCTGTACCTAATAATAACAGAGTTGGTTAAAAATTTGCTGTTCACATCACCCACAGACCATCTTGGAGATTCTTATTTTAAACTGTTTGGCTTGTCCTATTCAAACATGAAGGAAAATGATACCTTTCCCCCAATAACTCATTATCTAAAGAATAGGATGTTCCTACTGAAGACTCAGGGACTCTTGAAATTATGGCTCCTCAAGCTTTGCCTGAAGAAGGAAGGAAAGAAGATTCTGAGATTTTTAATATGCTTAGGTCTTATCTCCTCTACTGTGCTTTCTCTGATTATTTTGGTTCCATTGATAGCTTCCTAAAATTCATTTTATGCCAAATCTAGTTGACAATCATGGGACTTTGGTACTTTGTACATAATAGTATATCCTTTTTTAATTTTTATAATTAATTTAACTATTTTGGGGGCACCTGGGTGGCTCAGTGGGTTAAAGGCTCTGTCTTTGGCTCAGGTCATGATCTCAGGGTCCTGGTATCGAGCCCCACATTAGGCTCTCTGCTCGGCGGGGAGCCTGCTTCCTCCTCTCTCTCTGCCTGCCTCTCTGCCTACTTGTAATTTCTCTCTGTCAAATAAATAAATAAAATCTTTTTAAAAATTAACTATTTTTATGCATCAGTTTTTGCCTTTAATTTATTATAATACCTTGAGGTCAGGGGCCTTGCCTCAATATAAAATTCTTTATATAACACACAACTGCATATATAACATAGCATCTTGCTTAGGAAATACCTAGGGACAGATGAGAATATAAGCAGGCGGCTGTTCATTGAGTTGGAGGCATCTCTATATTTTCATCACACTTGACTTTGACTTTGGCCTTTCATCACTGTATCACAGTATTTTACCATAGTGCCTGGAACCAAAGAGGTGCCCAATGAATGCTTATGGAGTCATTAAATGAATAAGAAGACTCATATCTAATGATTGTTTTTTTCTATCCTCCCCCTCAAAAAAACAAAACAAAACAAACAAAAACAAACAAAAAACACAAAAGAACCTGTTTACTTCTAGAAAACTTAGAATGGGAAAATGCTTTGAAGTTGCTGCTTTATCATATTCTTCACAAATAAGAACTCCCTTTATAACACACTTCATCAATAATCAGGAAGCTCACTACTAAATTTCAGGACAGTTCAGTCTATCTAGGAACATCTCTAACTATTATAAATTCTAACTTCCAGTTTGCATCGTATTCCTATGTAAAACAATGTTTCCCTGTACTGGTGTTCACACCAGAGCCCAATGCTAAAGAAGAGCAGGGTGGGGTATGGGGTAGAGAGTGAGAGGATGAAAGACTTGGGAAAGAGGTTCTGAATGTTCTGCAAGGGGTCTTCAACAATCAGGGCCACCTACAATTTCCTGTGCTAATAAAGAGGTGACAGAAGCAGTCTTGCAACTATTCACCATTGTTGCAAATTCCACATTGCTCCCTAGAACCTTTTCCCTATCTATATAAGCAGAAGCTAAGAAGAGAAGTTTAATGTGAAATTAAATTATATGCTCTTGAGTTCATTTTTAGCCACTCATCAGTTTAAGTAAGGAAGTTCCAAGAGAATTGGTATAGTCATTAGTATGCCTGCAGGAACGGTCACCATGGTGTCATTCCTAAGCTAGATGTTTATTCAGCTACATAACACTACACTGCAAGTCCACCCTGATGCTACCACAGGCGTGCTGAAGGAAACTTAAGAAAAATAATTTTCAGTTTGGGGTGTACGTGAACACAGAGGTGGTGTTAGATACATTCTTCGAATGAAGGAAAATGCCTTGCTGGAGTAGTCTAACCCAAGAAGCTGAATAGAGACTGTGATGGGGCAAATTCTACTCCAAGGGGAACTCAGTGCCTTTAGGAGCTTCATATGAAAGAACATTCAGGTTAGAAGAGGAAGCAAAGCCTGTGGCTCCTTTAAAGAAGGAGTTGGGGGTACAATCTCCTGCACCCAGGAAACTTGAAAGCATTTCTCAGTGGAATCCATGGTCTTTGAGGAGACCAAAGTGAGTCTTAATGCTACCCTAAGAAATCTAGGCTCATGATCTATGTGGAGACCACCACATCATGGATGCCATAAGTGTCGGAAGAACCAGACCAATCTAAGGACCATGTAGTTAAGAATACCTTTCACAATATATATTTTTCCCCTGTACCAGTCAACAACAACAACAAACAATTTGGAGAGAGAGGAAGAAGAAAACAACAACAATGAAAAAAAAAAAAAACTGCATACTTATCACACTGAAGTTCCTGAGGTAGGCCAAACCTGAGTTAGGTAAAAGGAGAGAGATGATGCTACTTAAATTTAATATGTATTTTACAGAATTAAGAGAAAATGTAGCATAAACCATTGAGATTTGACAAAACATTGCATTTGTCAGACTATAGTTAAAGGTATTTATTAGATAAAAAAGTTTTTTTAAATTTTGGTAGCCTGCTAATATTGATCATTTAAGAAATTGGTTATATTAGTATTAAGCTAAATTCAAACTTCCTATAACTTCTACTCACTGATCCTGGTCTTTCTATCTAAAATCACACAATTACACTCTACTCCACATATATTAAGCATATATTAAGTTACATATTTTACAAAATTTTTCATATATATATATATATATATATATATACACATACACAAAACTGTTTCTATATAACTTAATTGTCAAAGTTAAATCACAGGAATATTTATAGGAATAAAAAAATTTAGTACTCAACAAGTTAAAATTAAAACATCTAATCAAATATCTCCAGCCATGCGAAAAGCAAAAAAGTCAGTTGAAACAGTCAGGATAAGCACAGATTATATAATTATAATAAATATAATATTACACAATATATACTATATTATAATTACTCTAATTATATAATTAGTAGGCAATAACATTAAGATAGTTATCATAACTGTATCCCATATATTCAAGAAGCCAGAGGAAAGATTGTACATATTAAGTAGAGAAATGGAAGATATAAAATCCCAGTAGACTCTAAAGATGAAAACTACAATTTCTCAGTACAAAAATATACTGGATGAAATTAATGTCAGATTAGATATTGCAGAAGAAAAGATTGATGAACTTGAATAGTGATATAACTATCTAAATTTAACACACAGAGGGGGAAAAAGACTAAAAAAAATGAGGACATAGTCAAATATTCTAAAATAAATATTATAGGAGTTCTAAGAAGGGAAGTGTGGAGAGAAATATATACATATGGTAAAATAATTGTTAAAATTTTTCTGATTTTGAGGAACAGAAGCACAACAAAATGCAAGCACAAGAAATAGGAGGAAAGCTACACTAGGGCACAGTAGAATCAAATTGCTTAGAACTAGTGACAGACAAAATCTTAAGAACCAAGGAAAGAGATAAAGAAAAACAAATATAAGAATGACAATAGATTTCTCAATGGAAACAATGCAAGCCAGAAGACAGTAAAGCAAAGTCTTCAGAGTACAGAGAAAGAGAGGAAAGAAAGAAAGAAAGAGAAAGAAAGAAAGAAAGAAAGAAAGAAAGAAAGAAAGAAAGAAAGAAAGAAAGAAAGAAAGAACCTATTAACCTAGAAATCAATACCCAAGAAAAATAGCTTAAATAAAGTGAAGTAAAATAGTTTAAAAACATATAAAAGCTGAGAAAATCAATAGCAGACCTGCATTATAAGAAATAGAGAAAATCCTTTCAGCAGAAGAAAAATAATATGAGTGGAAATCTACATCTATACAAAGGATAAAGAGCATTGGGAATGGTAGCTAAGTGGCTATTATAACATGCTTCTTTCTCGTTTAAATGTTTTTAAAAGATAATCTACTGTTTAAAGTAAAAATAGTAACAATGTATTACAGCTAACACAAGTAGAAGTAAAATGTATGACAAAGATGGCACAAAGACTAAAAGAGTGAGAAATGGAAGTATACTATTACATGGTTCTTACACTATATAAGAAGCAATATAGTATAATTTGAAAATTTAAGTTAAAATGTATATGCTAAAGCCATCACTAAAATAAAACAAAAAAAGTTATAACTAAAAAGCCAATGAAGGAGATAACATGAAATCATGCAAAATACTTCACCCAAAGGATGACAGGAAAAGGTGGGGAAGGAAAAAAAGAACAGTTAGAAAGCAAATAGTAAAATGGTAGTTTGGCACAATCATATCAATAATCACATTACATTTAAATCTTAAAAATCCCAATTAAGAGATACAGATTGTGAAGTTTAATAAAAACCAAGAAAGCATAAATAAGGCCCAACTGTGATGCCTACAAGAGACCCACATGAAAAGTAAATGCATAAATAGGCTAAAATAAAGGATAGAAAAGATGCAAATGCTAAACTAAACACACACACACACACACAGAACTAGAGTGGCTATATTATTCTCAGAAACTTAGGTTTCAAAGAAAAAAAATATTAGCAGGGATGAAGAGGGTTACTTCAACTTGCTTAAGGGGTCAATTCATCAGAAAAACACAATTCTTAGTGGTTATGCACCTAATAACAGCTCCAAATACATAAGCAAAAACCGAGAAACAAATGTACTTCATGTCTGGAGATTTCAATATCCCTCTCTTAATAACTGACCAAACAAGTAAAAAGAAAATCACTAAGGATATAAAAGACTTGAACATTATTAGCCAGCTTGACCTAATTTACATTTATAGAACATTCCTCCAACAACATCCAACGACAGAATACATATTCTTCTCAAGTGCATACAGAACATTTACCAAAATAGACCATGTTCTGGGCTATTAGAAAAGACTCGATAAATCTGAAAGAATTTAAGTCATACAAAGAAGGGTTTCTGACCACAATAAAATTAAATTAAAAAATCAATTCCAAAAATATATCTGGTAAAATATTAGTGAAATATTCACTTACTAAATTAAATACTTCTAAATTACCTATAGATCAAAATAATCAAAAGTCAAATTATAAATTATTCTGAATTGAATGAAATTGGGGGGCTGAGACCTAAATGTAAAATCTGAAATTTTTAGAAGGAAATAGAAAAAAAAAAATTGCAATTTTTGCTTAGTCAAAGATTTCTTAGAGATGATACCAAAAAACTTATCTAATAAAAAAAAATGATCATGGGGCACCTGGGTGGCTTAGTCAGTTAAGCATCTGTCTTTGGTTTGGGTCATGATCTCAGGATCCCGGGATTGAGCCCCATATGGGGCTCCCTGCTCAGCGGGGAGCCTGCTTCTCCCTCTCATCCACACTTGTGCTCTATCTCCCTCTATTTCTATTTCTCTCAAATAAATAAATAAAATCTTTAAGAAAAGTGATCATTTTAGTGATTTTAGTGACAAAAATGAACTATTGACATATACAGTAATGTAGATGAATTATTAAATAATCAAAATAATTTAAATAAAAATTCCATTCAGTTAAATAATTATATTGAGTGAAAGAAGTCAGAAAAAAGAGTGTATATTGTATGACTCCATCCATAAAAAGTTGTAGGAAATGCAAATGAATCTATGGTGGCAGAAAGCAAATCAGTGGTTACCAGGGGTTGGGGAGGAATATGAGGGAGGCATTAGGAAGGAGGGGATGGTGACTATGATCATTATCTTGAGTGTGACGATAGTTTCATGAGTGTATACATAGGTTAAAACATCGATTATACACTTTGAATATGTGCACTTTATTAAATACCAAAGATATATTAATGGAGCTCTTTAAAAAATCCTTTGTGGTAAGTCCTCTGGGTCCATCTTACTGATGCACAATCTCAGCTACATAGAAGTAAGAGATATCCCCCAGGTTTTACACCTAGGTGTAGCCAAGCTTATTTGAACTCAACTCTGTCTGACTATAAAGCTCATCTCTTCATTGGAATATATCTTTCCTATATAGAATGCTGCCTTAGCATTCGGAAGGCTCATATGAAGCTAGTACATTAGATCAGTGCGGGGTTTCTCATGCAAGCTGCTTTCAAGTCTGGATTCCTCCAAATGGAGCTATTTTAATTGTGAACATATGGAGTAACCTGGTGCTCAATGCTGAGCTTTGTCAATTCTCTGATTACTCTCTCCCTAGGTGCTATCAGTCAGTCCTGTAGTAGTCCACCTTCATGCTTAATAACTTTCAAATTGCTTTTGAAATTTGAAAACTCATCCCTGAGTTCCAGACTTATGTATCCTATGTCTTAGACAAAGAAAAGGATTACTCCTAAGGCAATGGACTGAAAGTTTATGTCCCTCCCAAATTCATATTTTTGAAATCCTAAACCCCAATGTGATTAGAAGGTGAAGCCTTTGGGAGATGATTAGGTCATGAGAGAGGGGCCTTCATGAATAGGATTAGTGCCCTTATGGAATAGATATCAGAGAAGTCCCTTCTTCCTTCTGCCAACTGGGGACACAGTAAGAAGACAGTAATCTGTGAACAAAAGAGCAGGTTCTCACCACACATGGAATCTGCCAGCACCTTGATCTTGGACTTTCAGCCTCCAGAACTGTGGGAAATAAGTTTCTGTTGTTAATAAGCCACCCAGTCTATGGTACTTTGTTTTGGCAGCCCAAACAGACTTAAGACACCTAACAACAATGAAAACTTATGCTGTGGGGTACCTGGGTGGCTCAGTGGGTTAAGCCTTTGCCTTCAGCTTAGGTCATGATCTCAGCATCCTGGGATAGAACCCCACATCAGGCTCTCTGCTCAGCGGAGAGCTTGCTTCCCCCTCTCTCTCTCTGCCTGCCTCTCTGCCTACTTGTGATCTTGTCTGTAAAATAAATAAATAAAATCTTAAAAAAAAAAATAAAACATATGCTGAGAAACAATCTATTGACAAAAAGATGGAGGTATCTACTTATAAATAAAACAGATGCGTCTATAGCAAGAAAATAAAAAACTTGTTAGGATTTATCTCATAAATAACACCTGGAATTAGACAGGAAAACATTTTCTTCTTTTCTTTTCTTCTTCATGTCTCAGAGACTCATGTATTCTACCTCTTGTTCTAAGAAAATCAGTCTTCCATCAGTAATAAGGAAATACATTGGGGAATAATGTAATTCACATACTCTGTGTGTTGGCAAACATCAGATATAGACCATTTTCAGCATATTGAGACTACACTCCTAATGACTCAGAGGAAGAACAGTACTCCAAAAACATACACTGTAGGATGAAAAGAGGAATTTTAGAAAGCTGTTAGCCATTTTCATTAGAATGCAAAATAATCAGTTTCCAAAAGGAGTAGAGGCAAATAATAAAGAAAAGTAGTAAAGGAACAGAGGCAGAAAATTATAACATAAGAACTAAATTCTACAAGATATGGTAGGACAAATAAAATAAAGAAAGGAACATATAGTAAAGAATTATAAGAAAACTAAAAAAATGAAAAAGCAAAATTGAAATCCTTTTTTAAGACTGAGAAACTGCCATAGACCAGAGGATACAATGGAGATACATGATGACTAAACACATTTTGGTATTCTGAATTGGATCTTCGATCAGAAAAAGGACATTAGTTTAAAAAAAAAAAAGTAATGTAACTTGAATAACTGGACTTTTATTAATAATAATGTTAAGTTCTATGGTAGATTGATAATGCTTCTCCAATGATGTCTACCTCCTCATCCCTGGAATCTGTGAATATGTTACCTTACATAGCAAAAAGGGTTTTGCAGGTATAATTAATTAAGAATTTTAAGATGAAGAGGTATCCTGGATTATCTGGTTAAGCCAAATGTAAAGACAAGGACCTTTATAAAAGAGAGGCTAGAAGGTCAAACAGATAAGAAGGAAATGAAACAGCAGAAACAGAGGTTGGAGTGATGAGCTTTGAAGATGGAGGGAGATGCTGTAAGACAAGAAAAGCAGATGACCTCTAGAAACCAGAAAAGACAAAGAAGTGCATTCTGCCCTAGAGCCTCCAAAAGGAAGGCAGACTTGTCAACACTTTTATATATTTTATTTTTAATATGTTTTATTTATTTATTTGACAGAGAGGAGAGAGATCATAAGTAGGCAGAGAGGCAGGCAGAGAGAGAGGGGGAAGCAGGCTCCCCTCCAAGCAGAGAGCCCAACTCAGGGCTCAATCCCAGGATCCTGAGATCATGACCTGAACAAAAGGCAGAGGCCTAACCCACTGAGCCACCCAGGTGCCCCAACACTTTCATTTTAGACTTCTGACCTTCAAAACTGCAAGGGCATAAAATAAATTTGTGACTATTTGTTACAGCAGCAATAGGAGACAGATACACTTGGTTTCATAGTACAACACATGACCCATGGTAATGTAAGATGTTAACCTTGTGAGAAAATGATGAGGGTGTATGGGAACTGTCTGTACTATCTTGGCAACTTTTCTGTAAAATGTAAAAGCATTCCAAAATGAAATTTATTCTAAAAATTCTTGTTTGAACCTTAAAAACAGAAATTGAGATGGCAAAGAAACACTTGTGTAGAAGTCAACTAGGAGTCTCTCAGAATACAAAAGAAAATGATGTAAAAGTGATCACCAACCAGGTTACAGTTGTGGAAAGCAAGAACAAATGTTAAGCTTGGGTAACTAGGATCTTGGAAGAAGAAATCAGAACAAAGGAAATAGAAACAATGAATCTACTGTGATAGAAGAAAATCTTCCTGAACGAAGAAAAAATTTGAGTTCCTAAGTCCAATTTAGAATTAGAAACGAACAACAAAAACAAATAAGAATGAAGAAAAAAATCCTCTAAAATTTCATGCAGAAAAAAATAAAGGAAAAAAAAAAGTTTCCTAGAGTGGGCTGGTCAAGATGGCTATCCCGATGTAAATGATTCCCTTTGGGGCTGATCCTCAGCATGCAGTGGTGGGTCCTCTGACTATTGGAGTTCAGCAACATGACAGAGCTGTTTGATACAGTGATAGATAGCTGACTCAAGTGGGGCCAAGTCTGATTCAAACACTGAGTTGTTGAAAGTGTTCAAGCTAAATAGCATCAGCCTAGAAAGATCTGTGAAGAACCTGTAATTACCTTGGTTCCTGAACTTCCCAAAGCTTGGATTTCAGTTTTTCCTTTAATTCTGTAAAATAATCATTTAAATAAATCCTTGTTTTTTTATGTTAGTGTTGTAGTCCATTTGGACCACTCTAACAACAACAGCAACAACAAAACCAGAAACAGACTGGGTAACTTATAAAAACAAATTTATTTCTCATAGTTCTAAATGCTGGAAGTCCAAGATCAAGGCACCATATTGGTCACATTCTGTTGAAGTTCATAGCTAGCACCTTCTCACTGCGTCCTCACATGATGGAAAGGGAGAGGGATCTCTATGGGGTTTTTTATAACAAAATTGATCCCTTTCATGAGACATCCACCTTCATGACATAAGCACCTCCTAATAACACTTCATGGGGCATTAGATATCAACATATGCATTTGAGAGACACAAACATCCACATAACAGCAGTTAATCAAAGTCATTCTCCTTTTCCTATATATAAAATTACTTTAATTTATACAGTTACAGAAGAATCAGATCACATTGGCCTCAGAATTCTCCTCTGTAACACTGAAAATCAAGAGATAATAGAGTAACTTTATAGAATGTTAAACAGAGGAAGTTTATTATGCAATAATTCTAGAGTTTTTCAAATTTTCTGGGTAGGTATGCAAGTGCCGAGATATTAACACCAGACACACTTTTAGCAAAAATTACCTGAAGATACATTACTATGCTGAAGAAAAGTCAGAGCTCAAGAGTTGGAAACTATAGTACAGAAGAGATGATAATGAGTCCTGCAACCAGTAAAAGACAGAAATAAATCTTAACATTGTAATTTTGGTACAAAATGTTTCTTGAAAGAGAGACCATTTATTGTAATATTTAATAATTTGAAAATGATAAAGTAGCTGTATTTTTAACAAATCATATTATGGCTTACTCACAATTTTATTAACAAAAACATGCAAAGGTGAAAGAGAAAGAGGAGATTAAACAAAAGTGTTCCCCAACTTCTTGCCTGAGGGGTACACAAATACAATGCCAGCTAATTTTTCACTTTGATAATTAAAGATACACAGATCTGGAAAATGCTTTTGAGAAACATCAAACAAATCATCACTACATAATTTCAGAAATAATGGGCATGATAAAGACTAAGCTAAACAAAATCCATAAAATGAAAGACATTAAGGAAAGAAAAGAAACAGCATGGAAAACTCCATATGATAAGATTGTAAAAGTAAGACTAAACTTTTAATTATCGTAATAGTCAGAACTATTAAATAATATTTTAAATTTCTTAAAATCCTCAAATAAGACAAAGACTTGGGGAGTGGCCAAAATAGTAAAGTAAGTTATTTCACTAAGACAAAGCTAAATAAGACAAATTATGACAAAATTAAGTAAGAATAATTAAAGAAAAGAAATAAACATATATCAAAGGAAAATTTTTCAAAAGATAGCAAGGACCATAGTGTTAACATTATATCAAAGAAAATTCAAGGCAAAAAGTATTCAATAGGAATAATGGAATTTCCACATATAAATTTCAAGCTCTTTATCCAATTAATGTAAAATGCTTTTTTTCAGTGCTAATGAAACATTATAAAATGTTTTCATGTAATAGGCAAAAAACCTCAATAAATTTCAATAATTATGGTTGGTGACATTCTTTAGGAACAATGACATAATTCTAGAAAATAATAATGAGTTTGAATTTTTAAAAATCCATAATCATTCAAAATTAAAAACCAAACTAAACAAAAACCTTTTAAATATTTCTTTGTTCAAAGAGGAAGAAGATGTGATTAGAGACTACGTACAAAAAATAACAAAATAGATAGAAGGAGGCAAGATGGCAGAGAAGTAGGAGACCCTGTTTCAACTGGTCCCCTAAAGTGAGCTAAATTTCTACCAGAACACTCTGAACACCCAGGAAATCAGCCCAAGATGTAAGATTATACACATCTGGATCTCTATGGGGGCAGAAGATATCAGTGGAGAGGTAAAGTGGAGTGGGAACACTCAGACTGATATCTGAGGATAAACGGAAGAGGGAGGGAGCCACCAGAAGGAACCAAGGAGAGTAATACCCCAAATGAAAGTGCACTGTGATTGGGAAATAGCATTAACTTGGAGTGTGGCTAAAAGCCCTCAAAAAGAGCAAAAGATCTTGAGGGCAACAGGTAGATTCGGGTGGGCATAGGCACCGGCCTGAGCCAACGGACCCAGGGTGGTCACCGCAGGCAACCACCCATGTCAGAGAAAATCCAGAGGAGCCTCCACCCTGTGGACCTTGTATCTGTGACTTTCCGCTCCCTACACTGCTGCTCTGGCCAGGTGCAATCCCCCAGCAACTGAAAGAGCTTGGTGTGCACTCTAGTGGCGATCCTCCCAGGCCCAAACGGGTCCGAAAACACTCCCACCTGTGCCTGACAGAGCTCCATGTGGGCACCAGCTGACAGATCCCCCGCACCTGACACAGGTTCCCAGAGCACTCCCACCAGCGCCTGAGGGAGCTCTGTGTGGGTGCCAGCCTCCAATCCTCTGTGCACCATTGTGGGTTCTGAGAGCACTCCTGCCTGAGCCAGAGGGAGCCTGTGGGTGCCAGTGGCAGTCTTCCATAGCCCTCCAAAGAGGCTGAGCACACCCAGCATGGGCCTGCATCCCAGAAAGCAGTCCTGGCAATGACAGCTACCGGAAGCGGGCTCCCAGGACCAATATCACTCTTGGTTTTGGAGGCACAGGGTTGCAGTGACAAGTGAGGGCTTTGGGTGAACACTGGGACTGTGGCTGGGGTGCCCACCACCTGTGAGAGGCTGTGGTGTGCAGCAGATTCTGTGGAGTGGACGTCTTTGTGTTGTGGAACACCCAGAGGGGAGCAGACTGAGGCTTTTCTCTAAGGAGGAGGTCTGGAAATAGGCAGATTCTTTGTTTGGACCCTCCAAACAGCCACAAAAAGCTGCAAAAAGCCACAAAAGAATAAAAACCTCCAGAGATCAAAAGCCTGAAAAACCAGTTTCCACAAAGCCCAATCCCTAGATACTCTGCAGGGTGACTCAACCCAAGCAAGATTTACTGGAGAACAATACAGCAGGCCCCTCCCCTAGAAAACAAACCAAAATCAAGAGGACAATAACCACAGGTTCCCCATAAAACTGTAAAACCAAAAACAAACAAACAAACAAAAAAAACAACCAACTGTAAAACTCCATCATCAGGGGAAAACTATATATCGAGCTCCCGGTATTGCCCCCAAACCTGTACATTTCATACATAAACTTTTTTTTTTAATTTGTTCTCAAAATTCTTGTTCATTTAATCTTTTTAACATATTTATGATTACATCTAGAGTTTTAAAACAACATATTCCATAATAACTTTTCAACTTGAACTTTTTCATAAATACATGTGTTACTCTTTCCTTTTCTTCTCTTTTTCTTTTCCTTTTTCTTCTTCTTTAATATACATATATATATAAGCTCCAAGGTAATCCTTTTTCCCTATTCAATACTACCCCTCTACATAAACTAGATTTAATTTCCTTGTATCTCTGGAAAGTTGTGTCCCCTAACAAAGATAAAAAGATACACCCAGGAGGAACCAAAATAACCTTCCTTACTCACATCAAGGATCTACAACCGCCCTCCCATCTTATTCTTCTCTCAGTGCCTCTGTATTTTTGTTTTTGTTCTGGTATTGTATAAATCTTATTCTTGGGATTCATTTTGGCTGGGTTGTTTGTTTCTTGTCATTTACTTTTGTCGGTCTTTTTGTTTGTTAATGTCAGTTTATATACCTTATAAATCTTACTTTGGGGGCTCATTTGGGCTGGGATTTATCTTTTTATCTCTGTCTCTCTCTCTCTTCTTTTCATTTTTCTTTCTATTTGGTGTTGAATTCCAAATGCTACAAAACTTGCCAGGGTACACCTTGCCTGGATTGTGGTTGATATATTCACCTATACATCTCTTCAACCACTTCTCATCAGAATGACTAGGAGGAGGAACACCTAACAGAGGAAAAACCCAGAGACTGTGCCCTCTCCCTTAGAACTACTGGAAATGGACATAAATAGTATGTCGGAAAGGGAATTCAGGGTAACAATTATCCAGGCAATGGCTAGATTGGAGAAAAACATTAGTGACAACATAGAATCTCTAAGGGCAGAACTAAGAACCAGTATGGCTGATGCTAAAAATGCTATCAATGAGATCCAATCTAATCTAAATAGTCTAACAGCTAGGGTAACTGAGACAGAGTATAGAATTCGTTATCTAGAGGACAAGAGGATTGAGAAGAAAGGTCAGGAGGAGGGCTGGAACAAACTGCTTAGAAACCATGAGAATAGACTTAGGGAAATAAATGACACCATGAAACGTTCCAACATCAGAATGATTGGAATTCCTGAGGGGGTGGAGAAAGACAGAAGACTAGAAGATATAGCTGAACAAATTCTGGATGAAAATTTCCCCAAAATGGGGAATGGAAAAAGTGTTCATGTCCTAGAGGCAGAAAGGACACCCCCAAGATCAATGAATCTAGAAAATCATCTAGACACATCATTGTGAAATTCACAAGTTATAATTTTAGACAAGAGGTCCTGAGGGCAGCTAGGGGGAAGAGATTCCTTACATACAGAGGAAGACCCATCAGAATAACATCAGACCTGTCCACTGAAACCTGGCAAACCAGGAAGGGCTGGCAAGACATATTCAGGGCACTAAATGAGAAGAACATGCAGCCAAGAATACCTTATTCAGCAAGGCTGACATTCAAAATGGATGGAGAGATAAAGAGCTTCCAAGACCGGCAAGGATTAAAAGAGTATGTGACCACCAAGCCAGCAGTATAAGAAATATTAAATGGGGTTCTATAAAAGAAGAAAGAACCCATATGAGTGACTTAGAACAGAAATTTACAATCTGTAGAAACAAGGACTACACAGGCAACATGATGTCAATAAACACTTATCTTTCAACAATCACTCTCAACTTGAATGGCCTAAATGCTCCCATGAAATGGCACAGGGCTGCAGAATGGATAAAATGATAGGACCCATCCATATGCTGTCTACAAGAGACACATTTGGAACCTAAGCATACATCCAGACTGAAAGTGAAGGGATGGAAAACCATCTTTCACACCAACAGGCCTCAAAAGAAAGCTGATTCTCATATCAGAGAACTTAGATTTTAAGCTAAACACTGTAGTCATAGATACAGAAGGACACTACATCATTCTTAAAGGGTCTATCCTCCAAGAAGATCTAACAATTGTAAACATTTATGGCCCCAATATAGGAGTAGCCAACTCCATAAGCCAACTGTTAATAAAGA
>CM052800.1:121197126-121228002 GCA_028533885.1 Nasua narica | reverse complement strand
ACTTTTGTATCAACATGGATGGGACTAGAAGAGATTATGCAGAGTGAAGTAAGTCAAGCAGAGAGAGTCAATTATCTTATGGTCTCACTTATGTGTGGAGCATAAGGAAAATCATGGAGGGCATTGTGAGAAGAAAGGGAAGGGTGAATGTGGGGAAATAGGAGGGGGCGATGAACCATGAGAGACTGTGGACTCTGAGCAACACTGAGGGGTTTGGAGGGGCTGGGGTGGGGGGTTGGGCGAGCCTGGTAGTGGGTATTGAGAAGGGTACGTATTGCGTGGAGCACTGGGTGTGGTTCATGAACAACCAATCTTGTAACACTGAAAAAATAAAATAAACATATTTGAAAAAAAAAAAAAAAGAATGACCAAAATCAACAAGACAGTAAACAACAAATGCTGAAGAAGATGTGGAGAAAGGGGAACCCTCTTCCACTGTTGGTGGGAATGCAAGTTGGTGCAGCCACTTTGGTAAATAAACAGTGTGGCAATTCCTCAAGAAATTAAAAATAGAGTTACCCTATGACCCTGCAATTGCACTACTCGGTATTTACCCCAAAGAAGCAGATGCAGTACAAAGAAGGGCCACATGTACCCCAATGTTCATAGCAGCAGTGGCCACAATCACCAAACTGTGGAAAGAACCAAAATGCCTTTCAACAGATGAATGGATAAAGAAGATATGATCCATATATACAATAGAATATTATGCCTCCATCAGAAAGGATGAATATCCAACTTTTGTATCAACATGGGCAGGATTGGAAGAGATTATGTGGAGTGAAATAAGTCAAGAGGAGAGAGTCAATTAGCTTATGGTCCCACTTACATGCGGAGCATAAGGAAAAATATGGAGGGCATTGTGAGAAGAAAGGGAAGGGTGAATGGGGGAAATCGGAGGGGGCGATGAACCATGAGAGACTGTGGACTCTGAGCAACAAACAGGGTTTTGGAGGGGTGGGGATGGGGGATTGGGAGAGCCTGATGGTGGGTATTGAGGAGGGCACATATTGCATGGAGCACTGGATGTGGTGCATGAAAAATTAACCTTGTGACACTGAAAAAATAAACATATTTGGGAAAAATAAAGTAAAGTAAAGTAAAACAAAATAAAATACCAAGCTATTTTTAAAGTGAAGCGGTGGACATTTTTTTCCCCCAAATATGTTTATTTTATTTTTTCAGTGTTACAAGATTGATTGTTCATGCACCACACCCAGTGCTCCACACAATACGTGCCCTTCTCAATACCCACCAACAAGCTCCATTTAAGCAAAGTTCTAGAGAAGTGAGAACCTCATTAAGCGACCCAGGAACCTTACCGACTTAGGGGAAGACCATCAAAATGTTGCATCCAATTGGGAGAGACTTTTCCTAAAGATGGACAGTTGCTTTCTTCTTAAAGTCTTGGAGCACTGGGTGTGGTGCATGAGTAATGCATCTTGGGACACTGAAAAAATTAAATAAAAAATTAAAAAAAAAAGTCTTATAGACCTCCAGCAGGACCTGGTTATTGTGCAACTTTAAAAAAAATACAATAAAAATTTCTGGATAACCCACTTCCATTAGCAATTTGCATCAGTAAAAGTAGGAAGGATTTTCTGCCATGCATAGTTATCTATGATGTAATAGTTGAAGTTTTAAACAAAACAAACAAGACCAGTCAAGATTATTGTCCATCTCCTGCTCTACCTATAACTTCATGCTCCCCAATGTCTGAGTGAATATTTGTTCAGCAACTCCTGCTGAGTCCTCCTACCTGCTAGCCCTAAGTCTTACTCCAGATTGGATCTAAGAACTCCACCTATAGAGACCAAATTCCCATAATAGTCATTGTAGAAAGGCACAAATTCTGAAAACAGAAATGTTGAATGAAGCATAAAGCAGAAAGTTAATCTGTTTGGCATCTTGTTACCTCTCTACTGAGTGTAATGGGGAGGCTGTTAATTGCTTGATTTACTGTAATCGTCATTCAGCCAACAGCAATAAATAAAGTTAATTAATATAAGGTAATGTAACTCACTGCCAGGAAAACCAGTAATTATCAGGAAATTGGAGAGAAGTTCTTTTCATGATAACCTTAGAAGAGAAAAATACAATTACCATTCTCCTTTTGAGTGCCTATCTATTATTATTATTATTATTATTACTATTATTATTAATATTTGCTTGCCTTGATCTTTCTGTAGAAATACCCTGAGTTCTACCATTAGTTTGTCCCCTCCCTCCATCAATTTATTTGTTGAGAAGTAACTGGAGCAATATCTGTCTTTAATTCTCCTGGTAGAATGGGAAGCTGAAATGGCTCTAAAGCATGAGGTCAACCTGATGGGGTTTCTGAATATGTTTAATCTCTGCTATTAGAAGGGATTCACCAGAAGAAATAGAGGAGAATATCTTGCCCTGACACTGACATATTTTTGCTAAGCCAGGGCTCTTTCTCAGATAGGACTTAGAAGTGGCATGCAGTAGTAGAAACAAGGATGCTTTTTGGAGTTAGAGACTTAGGTTTATACTTAATAGATGAGAAAATTCTTAAATAAACATCTTAAACATCTTGGACACTCAGTTTCTTGTTCTCTAAAATAAGAACCAACACTTTTTGCATAACATTTATTTGCAGATTAAGTGGGATAGTTGCTGAATAAATATTAGCTGCTCTTCTTCTACCTTATTCTTAGATCTTTTCTTAAAATATATAGCAATTTTTCTTTGTTATACTTCTTGAGTTGGGTACTGTATAGCTTAGAGACAAATTTATTTCTTCTTTTACTAAATATACAATGTGTACCATGTGTAGTAACCACTTGTGACATCTTATCTCTGCTATTCTGATTTTTTATTTTCCCCCTCTTTCATTTGAATATTTTAAATCTTATTTAATCTTTTTGTATATATTAATGAAGTCACCTTAAATCCCCTCTAGATAAAGTGTTTATGAATGCATGCATACATACACATATATAATAGTTAATATATATGTATGTATGGTATACTATATCTACACTATTCTCTTTTTCTCAGAATCATATACAACATGGTTTCATTCACTAATTTTTAACAAGTATGTTCACTAATTTTTGCCTCCAAGCCAAAATCCTAAGTCCACTGATGATGTGAATAAATTTTAACCTCAAATATTTGTTGAATTGATTTGAATCATAAGCTTGGTTATTTCCTTTGTTTATAAAAACTATGTGCCCCAATCCCAAAATTAAGACAAATCTTCCCACCAAATATGAGATACATGGTGTGCGGAATCAAGGCTCTTCCCAATAAGAATAGCAATTTCTTTTTCTTCTTGCAATAACCACTGAACCATATATCCCCTCCAAAAAATAGAAACCATTCTTTTTACACATAACCAAATTTGATGCTACTTTTAGCAAGGCAATCTGCAGTGAATGAATCACTAGCTAGAACTTTAGTTGTAGTGTGAGGACAATGAGTACTTTTGAGGAAAATGTAGGACATTTTATCCCCATGCATATAAAATCTGACTAGTCCCATAGTATGTGTTCAATAAAGGCTCACTGTATTACTTGAATATTACAAGTTAAGGCCAGGAATTCTTGACTTCTTGACACTATGCCCTTTTCTTTCTCTTATTAGCATTCCTCTTATTCCCTTGGCTGTGAAGTCAAGTACTCAAAGAATTCCACTTCTCCACTACTTGTCAAAGTCAATCCCAAATTAAGGCTCTGATACCAACAGTGCACTATTTTTTCAGGGTTATTTATTTATTTGAGAGAGACACCTAGATAGGGAAAATGCAGCAGGAGAGAGATAGCAGAAGCTCAAGCAGACTCCACATGCTAAGCATGGAGCCCAATGTAAAGCTTGATCCCATAACCCTGAGGTCATGACCTGAGCCAAAACCTAGAATTGGACACTCAACCAACTAAACCATCCAGCACCCCAACTATACACTGTTTTTTTTGAAGGCATGGCTAGAATTTTTCTTCTTCAGTTAAGTGATTGTAAGTCTATAGGTGATAGTATGACAAGAGTCAGAACACAGAAATATAAGGGAGCTATATATGAAAAATACAAATGCATGCAGAAACTACATGATCAAGATCTCTTATGTGCCACCTCTACTTGATGTTGGAGTCTTGTGGGCATAATGAAATACATACTTTGATGGGCACCCAATTTATGATGGGCAGCTCAGGTCAATATTACTTGGTGTCTAGTGTCTGTCTTTAGCAAGTTAAGAACTGTTTTCCAAAAATGAAGTTCTTTGTTGAAGAAATATGGCATTGCTCCAAAATCCTAGGTCTCAAACTTGAGACTGTGCTCTCAAAGCTTGCTGCAGGATCTAAAAAGCACCTTAATTTGTCTTTGAAATCACTTTAGTCTTCTTGGATCTGCACGATCATAATAGCCAAGCAGTAGTGCTACCTACACTGCACCTGAAAGCTAGTAACCTTGGGGGTGATCTAAGATTGTCAACTAATATATGAATGAGAGAAATACAAGCAAATAATGTGTATGCTGTCTGTAAAACCCAGACACCTTCCAAGTATTGTACATTTCTCTTAAATATAGTGGAAGCAATGACAACTTGTTCACTTGGGAAAGATATTTCACATGTCTCTGACCGAGGTAGAAGGCCCCTGCATTATCAAGGAATTTTTTTTCCTTCCCTATGGCATACATTCATCTTTTTTGGTTACATGCTGCTTTTAATTCTCTAAGTCCTAGTATTATGATACATGATATTATGATAATAGTGTAGTAGGCCAGGATAATGTTCCATGGGATGGTGAGATAAGCCAAGTACCTAAGGACTAAAATATTGAGCCCGAGTGACTGTAATTCTGAGGAAGGACCATAAGGGTATATTGTTATTCCTGCTAGGTAAAAACAAATGTACAATTTTTGTTTTGTTTTATGGAAATAGAAATAAAAACATTTTCCAGATACATAGGATCATATCATGTGCAGAGTTGAGGGGATTTGCTCCAAAATTGAAAGATCTGGAACAGCAGATTCCACTGGAGTCACCACCCAACTGAGCTTAGAATAATCTACTATCATAGTCTCTAAAACCCAAGAGTTACCATTTTTTCTACACTAGACAAATAAGAAATTAAGTAGGGATCTGAGAGGGAAAACTATGTATATTAGTCAGCTATCGGCTGTGATAATGCTGGATAATATATTACCTAAAAATATTGGTTAACTGAAATTCAGCTGGTGAAGCTCGCCTCTAGACTTTAAGATCTAGACTCTAGGCTCTAGCCTCTGACCTTCAGGTCCAGGCTGCAGTTTGGTTTCATGTCTTCACATTTTCCTTGAGCTAGCAGTTACCCAGGGCATGTCCTCTTTTTGGTGAATTATATGACCAGAGAGCTAAGCTAAATCATACAAGCATAACCCACTGGATGCATTCCATTAACCAAAGGAAGGCATATAGCCAAACCCAAAAGTAGTGATTCAGTGACAATACTCCTTCTCAAGGAGAAAGATAGTGTAATGAATATTTGCTGAAAAATTATCCAATCTATCACATCAATCCTGTATATTCTAAACTTTGATTATGGTACCACATTCCATGATTTGTGCAGGGTTGTGGCATTACTTTTTATTTACTATAAGTTCTAGCTTGCTAGGGATACTCTTACTCCATGGCTCCTTAGGATGAAACTGATTCAAGATATAGGTATTGAAATTAGGAGAAAAGGTAGGAGATGGGCTTTAAGAAGAATTAGCTTCCTTTTGCAAGGTAACTCTTTCAAGTGAGGTCGCTATAGAGTCTTCAGTCAAGGCAATCAGACAAGGAAACAGTGAGCTGTTTGGGCTATTAAATGACACTGACAAGGGCTTGGGGTCAGTGTAGTTTGAATTTTGTTATATAACCCACTGCAAGTTTTGGAGCTCCACTCTTTCCCAATAACTATCTTAGCTTAAATATGAGAAATATAATAAAGCTATGAACACAATGGATGTACTACTTGATATTGAAAGGATCAAAATATGAGCCTGGTTTTGACTGTTTCAACCTTAAATAAGGAGGAAATAAGAGTCTTCTAGTACACTCACAGAAAGTTCCTGGCTTTCAGTCTAAGACTTATATATGGAATTTACAAGCTTGATCCATCCATTTTTTTTTCTTTTATTTTGCACCACTACTTGAAAAATCTTTCCCACCCAACAGTGATTAATCTTACCACTTATACTGTTCCATGTAATTGACCACTTGATTCTCCAAAGTTTTACCTTCAATGCTAACATTATTATAAAAGACCACAGAAGATAATTTGATAAGTGGTTTCATTACTGCAGGCCTTTGTCATAATTCTATCCAACAATGGAATCTGGATATTTATTGCCTTCAAAATTAGCAAGACCAGACAATCAATTTCAGGTTATCTCCTTGATAGGTCTGTCGTCTTTGATCATTCCTCATGTCAATTTTTGCATCAGTCATGGTTCTTAATTGCAAGCAACATAAACCAACTTTGGTTGGTTTAACAGAAGAATAATTTGTCAAAAATAAATTGGGTAGCTTATGAAATTTCCAGGAGGGTCAAAGAACCAGAATCAATGGCTACAAAGCCAGGGACACAGCCCCAATCACGTCATAGAACTAATAGAGGAAGACATCTCCGCTGCCACCTCTGGGCACTAGATGTCACAGGTTGTTCTGTGGTTACTGCAGACATTGAACAAGAGTTACAAATGCCACTGTTGCCCTTGGGCACAAATGTGGCTGCCGCTGTTCCTTCTATTATCACCACTCTCTACCAAATATATATTCTACACAGTCTTTTTTCTCTTTGTAGCCAATATATAGTAAGGACATGTGTCTAATTGATGGAACTGGAAAGGTAGTCTAGAATAGTGATTATATCATAGCTTTTGGTTAGATATAATAGAATATTCATTATATAATGGCAGTCATATTTTACCTTAGCAGATGGGGAATTCCTTCAACATATTAAGAGGGTACAGTAATTGTGTGGCCAAAAACAAATGTCCATTTAATTGAAACACATAAGGATTCAATGAAAGGAAAGAAACACATGAGTAAAATACTTTACTCATGCTGTTGGCACGAGTTTTGGATAACTCAGGTGGGTTTTTTCCCCCAAAAGTCTGTTCTTTGCTGGCATGTGAACGTGTGTGTGTATGTGTGTGTGAGATGTAAAATCCCTGAAAAACAATCTTTTAGTAGTTTCTATCACACACACACATACACACACACACACACACGTCTAGCTGTTTCAGAATACCTTCATCTGGCACTACAGTGGGCTTGATGTTTCCAATGTTCTTCTTGTCTGGCTTTCAAAAGCCAAGCAAAAAAAGACATCTCATCAACCCCAGACCAAATGCACCTGGTACTTTCCAGGCAAAGCTGGGCTTGGGAATCACCCTAGGGAGGAAGCAAACCACAAAAGCCTGGAATATATAAATTGCTGAGTTCGGAGGCTTGGCTGGTGATGATAGATCTCAATCAGGGATGAGACACAGCTCATAAGCACATACCATGCTTGCCGTATGCCAAGTGTTTTCGGGGTTCAGACACCTCTCTGTGAGTCTGAGAGATTCTGACTGCCTACAACAACTGATACAGACAAATTGGTTTAGAAAAAGGGAATGACAGCTCTTAATGATCCTATTCCAGAGGCTTGTTGAAATGACATCTAATCGTCCTGCTAGTGTTTATGAGGAGGCTTTGATAAGTGGCTCATATGATATCAGTCATGCTTCAGCTGCTCTCAGCCAATGGGAAGGAGGTGGCGAGAGAGTTAGAGGCTTGTTTAGAACAGACGGTGCATGAGAAAAGCATGTGGAGCAGTGGGTGGGGTGAGGTAGGGAATGGAAGAGACACTGGGATTGAGGTTTATATACCAGGTGCTGCTTGGCATCTGAATACCTCAAGCTATTCTACCCTCTGGGAAACATTCCCAGCCTAATTATAACATGGCTGTCAAGCTGTTTTCCTTATCTGTGTGACCCAAGACAGGCTTGGCTGGATCACTTGAACACCACAATGTCTCACTTATATAGAAGGAATTTGTGGGCAGTTCTTGGCCTCTTTCCTAAAACACTTGCAGTAAAGTAGAAAGAAAGGGAAGAGTTCGTATTGGCCCAAGGGCTGATGTCTCTGCTCTATCACAGGTTGAACCTATTAATTTGGCCTTCCTATTCAAGCTGAACTATCCTCATTCTTCCATTTTCTTTTCCACATTCTTCCATCCACTTCTCTATGCCTGGCACCTCCCTTCAGAAATTGTTCCGTCAGAGTACACCTGAGCGCACACTTAGTTTTATAGGAGGAATCTAGGAAGTGAGGTGTTTCCTTAATTTCTGGACTGTGGATGGTCCAGGTCATAAAGGTTCTTAAGAAGAAATATTTTGACCTCTGGGTAGATGCATTCACCAACCAAAAATAGCAGGTCAAAAAAGTTCCAAAAATCTTAAGTGTGGCCATTTACTCTGAGAACACTGCAGGCCATTCTTTAAATATTAGTACTCATGACTAATTCTATTTATTGTCATCCCTCACTATCTTCCTCCCCTTTCTGCTCCTCTTCCCACCTCCTTTTCCTATCTTTCCCACTCTCTTTTCTTCCGCTAACTCCTCCTCCACCCAAATCAAACCTCTCCTCCAGTCAAGGCCAAGTTCTGAGCAGCCTTCTCTGACTGGAGTGGACCAGGACACTTGGAGTTCCAATCTGTTGCTTAGCACCAAGGTTGCTTAGATACATTTCTCTGTGACAAGTGGCCTTTGCCTTTGACCACTTATGCACATAAGCTTTGTAGCAAGTATCCCTGTTCAGAGGGGCATTGGGCCAGAACCAACTTTCACAATCTCCTTTTGAGCTGCCTGGGTGGCAGTGGGAGTGTAGCTTGTTTTAAAGGAAAAGAGAATTGAATTTTTTCATGCTGAACTATAGGTAGGATTTAACAATCATAAGGAACTAGAGAGTGAGAAATGAAAGAAAATGTCCTAGTGAACACAGCTTAGGGGCTATCTTCATACCAGTATGTGAGTAAGTCAAACAAAATATAGTCAGGACCTTTAGGAAAAAAATAATTTGTATCCTCCTCCCCCATGAATCATCACCTGTATCTGTGATTTTTCTAAGAGAAAAAGTATTGGGGTGTGTATGTGTGAAGATGAGGAACATGTGAAGGGGAATGAGGAGAGAGGGAAAAGGGAAAAACAAAATAGGACATTTAGACAAATCCCAAGGCAAAGTGAAGAATTAGTCTCTGTGTGTAAAGACACCAAGGAGATAGAAATGGTGCTAGAGTTGGAGAAACCATTGTTCCATAGAGTTCTCAGATATATCCTTCTGGACTTACTTGATAGCGACAACTTCCACCACACCTGATTCTGTAGAATGAAGGGAGAGAGTGACATACAAAGTGGCTGGTGGGGATAGGGTGATGAGAGGAGCATGGAAAGTTTATTTAAAGAGATTACTACAGATGCACACTTCTCCCAGTGTTCTACACGCTTGCCGCAGCATTTTCCCTTCTTTGCTAAACAATGATCATCACTGCCATCCTCAAGCTAATGTGTCTTTGCTGAGAACCTACTGTGTATAATGTCTTATATGTGGAAGATACACAAATGTATTCACCTCTGCCTTGTTGAGTCTAGTCAGAGGGACAAGATGTACAGGAACAAATAAGAATTTCTGGGAGAAAGTTAGGGTTTAGAAAAGGGAAACAATTTGCCCCAAGTCACTTACCTAGTCAGAGTGATCCAAGAAACCTGGGCTCAGAATTCAGATTCTTGAGTACTGTTTTTAAATCTGTCTGTTCTACCCTCTCCCAGAAAGTCTGGGTTCCAAGAGCCTCTGCTCAGTACTGAGATACCAAGACATAGTTGGGATCACAGTGAGTTGGAGTGGTAAGAGTTATTGGGATGTGGGCACAACTCTTCTAAATGGGTGCAGTTAGTTAACTATTTCTCACATCTGGAATCCTCTTTCTTTTCTGACCCTGCAGATGAGTTCTTTAGTAGAGAGCCAAACAGAGAAGCCACAGTCTTCTCTTTTCTCCCCTGGGTTCTGCCAAGGTCTATTAATTAGGGCACAAGTTTGTCAGAGAGGGAGAGACATTACCTCTCCTGCTAAAAATCTTTGTAATCTTGAAAAATTCCCATCTATGGCTTTTGTTTTCTCATCTTTAAAATGTCAAGATAGTTCATTACTTAAGGGATTTGTTAAAAATACACATTCCTGGTGGTGGGTATTGAGAAGGGCACGTATTGCATGGAGCACTGGGTGTGGTGCATGAACAATTAATCTTGTAACACTGAAAAATTAAAATAAACATATTTGGGGAGAAAAAAATAAAATGAAATGAAAAAAAATACACATTCCTTCCAGGACATGGAATCAAAATGATTGGGGTGGTGGTCCAGGAATCTATTTATAATAAGCTGTTCAGGTGGTCCCTATGAGCATTCTGACATGCCAACCACTCTAATTCATGATCCCTGAAGTTCCTTCTGGCCTCCCATCTTATGTGTAGATGAGATGTGAGGAAACAGCTCTCAAAACGAAGAGGTTTGTATTCTTTGGCTGTCTTCATCTAGAATAGAAGTAGGAAACAATAGATTTAAAGGTGAAAATCCCCTAGGGCACCAGTTTTTTTCTTTCTAAGGTTCCTGTGAGATGGGCTGACAACTGGGCATTGGGCCATCTCTTATAAACCATATTGGTATTTCTTTTTGTCTTCATTTCCCTTCTGTTTTCCTACAATCTTTGGCAAAGTCTTGTATAAATGTTTCAGCCTATTTGCAACTGTGTTGTAAAATACTATCATTGGGTCATAATTAGTCCAAACATATGCTGTATAGTCAAAAGAAAGTGCTGATCCTATCCTCCCCACCCTCAGCTGAGGTCGAATAATGTCACATCATAGTCAATGACACAGTCTAAGAAGGTCAAATGCAGCTGTCGGAAGCCAAACTGAGTATCTAGCTGTCCTCCCCCCAAAGAAATTATCTTTCTAATGTTTTCCTTGGAGGTCATGAGGTTTACTTTAATTACTAAAGTGACTTTTTCTTCTAGAAAATCCTTTAGGAAAGATGGTGAAGAGAATCTGAGGTATTCTGCACACTCACTAAGAAGACACTGGCAACCCTGGCATATCAGCACAAGCTACCATGAGTTGTATTTGTTGGAGTTGTTTGGACCTTGAAAGAGTAATAAAGGTTTGCACCTGACAGATGGAAGTCAGGTCTGTGGTGTCAAACCTTTCCCAGACTCCAAGGCTAGCATACCTGAGCTTTTCACAGGCCAAAGACTAGGGAATGCCATGCTGTGGTGTTCTCTGTCCCCACCCAGGACAGCATGTTCCAGATTTCCTAAGAGCTATAGGATGTGTTAGAGAATAGAGAGCTTTTCTCTCCGATGAGGAGGCAAATGGGAGCCACCAGAAGACTGGTTTCTCTCCCCAGTGAGAGCAATAATGGTGGCTGGGCTCAGCGACCAGATATGTTTAGGCATGCACCAGAGCCAGCAGCCACCAGGCAGAAACTGCCCCAGCACTGTTGTTGGAATGATCACCATCAGAAGAAGAACAGGATTGGAGTTTTGGGGTTACTTATGTTACTCAAATTTTGTTTGGGTTCTGCAGCAAAAAGCAAACAATTCTATAATTCTTCTGAGCTCTTTTTCTTGGTCCTGAGAAGGTGGCAAGTCCCTGAGTTGAGGCAACATTGTGAATTGCCTTTCATCCATAGCATAGTCCCAAGAAGGCCACAGCTGTGATTCTCTTGGTGGCTGTCACCTGTGATGGCATGTGTGCACACCCATGTGAGGGAGTGTGCACACTTCTATACATGCACATGACTGCTCACACACGTGTTCCCTTGTACACATGCACCTGTGCCCACATGGCAGGTGCCCCTGGCTACAGTGCCAGGTGGAGCTCCTGCCATTTACCCATAATGAGACACACAGGCCTGCCTTCTGTTAGGGGTGTTTTCCTTCCTTTATCATTCACATTAAATGTTACAGGCACTTGACTTTATGACTCCTTCATTCTGCACATTAAGCAGCTGACACAAGCAGCCTCCTCCTGACAGCAGCCTATACAAGCCTGAGGCATTTTATTTAGAGTCCTATCTTGAGGAATGAGAGACAGAAAAGGGTGTTTCAGGTCATGCCAGGTAGCCTCTAAACCTCAATAGGCTTCTTCCCATTTTAAAGCTGTTCTTCGTTAGGGAAAAAAAAAAAAAAATGAAAGAATCAAGCCCTAGAGCTCTTGCCACTCCCATGCAGAGACACAACCAACTTCTCAGCCACTGCAGTCCTTGGATGGCATAGTACCTAGAAGGTTCAGATGTGTTTCTCTTTCTTTTTTATTTGAGAGAGAGAGAGAGCGAGAGCGAGAGCACATGCACACACAAGGGGGGGAAGAAGGGCAGAGGGAGAAGCAGACTCCCTGCTGAGCAGGGAGCCCAATGAAGTGTAGGGATCAATCCCAGGACCCTGGGATCATGATCTGAGCCCAAGGCAGATACTAAACTGACTGAACCACTCAGGAGCACTTTAGATGTGTTTTTTCAAAGTAATTCCCACCCTGCTGTTAGAGGTTAGAGCACCAGGATATGTGGAAAGCTGCTCTTACTTTTCTTAAAGTCATCTGGAAAGTAACAAAACCTCATTAGGAAAGCTGTCCTTTGCTGACCCCAGGTTGGGATCTGATTCTGGATAGAGAGAATCCCCTTCCTCTCCTTTTTCTCTTTTTTCCCTTCTTCCTTTCTTCTTTCCTGTTCTTATTTGCTCCCTTATCTTCACCTCCTTTTTGACTCTCACTCTTATCTTGGCATCCTCTCTCCTGACTTCTGACCTGGACTCCTCTATATTGGCTAATGAGAAATTCTAGAAATTTGACAGTCTGAGTTCCAGAAATGACGGGCAGCCCCAGCTGTTCATTTTAAAGGTGAAGAAAAGAAGCACCAGAGAAGCAGGTGACACTCAGCTGGATATTTCCCTCTTGATATGAATGTTTTCCTATCCGACCTTCTAACCTCCCATTTATTGCTTACATTCTTCTCTCCTAAGACCGCATGCTTCATCCTCGGCTTCCCCACCAATGTCTATGACTGTTCTGTTTGTGAGCAGTTTTGTAATGTCAAGGTATGATTGAGAGGCTCGGGACCAGCTGCCAAGGAATCATTCTCGCTTTGCTTTCCCATTTCCCTTCTCCCCTGGCCCACCAACCAGGTATGAAAACAACAGTGCCCTAGGTTTACACAGAGCCTCTCATCCAAGAAATCTCAAAACGGTTTTGCCAGTCAGTCTGATTACACTCATTTTTCTGGGCAAGGAAAGTGTCTTTTCTGGAAGGAAGTGGATTTTCAAAGACTGTTCTAACTACCCCTGGGAGGAGCTACAGGACTGATGCAGACAGCTCTCTCACTGGCTTCCTGGGCCACTTGCTGGTCTCAGCTTAATCTTTCCACGTATGGATTTAGATATGGGGACCATAGGCCAAAAGGTTCTTCTAAAGCAGGAATCCAGCCCTAAAACTATGGAATGAAGTAGGACAAGCCACCTCCCAAGATACTCGTTTTTTTTGTTCATTTGTTTTCCTAGCTAAGTAAAAGATAATTATGACCTATCACAATTTTCATGATACTCAATTCAGATAAACTTCATACTCCTAGAAGACGTGTTCTTCTTCATGAGCATCTCAGGGTCTCATGTGATTGTTATTCTTCTGTGACTCTGGGAAGCCCAGGTATATGCCAGAGTTTTTCTTTTCTCTTTTATATGAACATAAATACTAGTTAGATTGCTTCCATACCACCCTGCCTCCTACCTCATTCTGAGAAGCTAGAGGTCTATGTATTTTGTGTGAAGCAAAGGATAAGGAGGAGGAGAAATGGAAGGAAGGGAAGATGGGAGAGAAAAAAGGAAAGGGAGGAAGAGAAAAAAAGGTGATAGTGAGAAGCAGGGGGAGGGGAAGACAGAAGAAGAAGTAAATTCGCTGCATTTGCAGAGATCATTCTTGATGGTGTATATTCTATGCCAGGAGTTTTAGACATTGTATTAGTTTGCTAGTACAGCCAAAACAAAGTAACACATACTGAGTAGTTTAAGTAACAAGAATTTATTTGTTCAAAATTCTGGAGTCTGGTAATCTGAGATCTAAGTGTTAGCAGACATCTTCTCCTGACTCCTTGACCTTTGGCTTGCAGAGGGCCATCTTTTCCCTGTCTTCACATGGTCCTCTTTCCATGGTCTGTGTGCAAATCTCCTCTTCTTATAAGGGCACCATTCACTGGAGGAGGGCTCACCCTACTGATTTTATTTTAATTTTATCACCTCTTTAAAGAGTCTACCTCTAAATAGTCACATCTTGAGCCACTAGGAGTTAGAACTTCAATATATTAATTTGTTGGGCATGAGGACACATACAATTCAGCTCATAAGAGACAAATTATCTCTAATCCTTATGCTACCTCTCAGAGATTAAAGGTATGAAATGGGAACATAGGAGAGGTTGGGAAACATGTCCCAAGTCACACAGCTAGGAAATGACATGAATGGAATGGGCACCATGGGCAGGTCTCACCAAAGCTGGCCCACTGCAGCCATGCCACATGGCCTCTGGACAGAGGAGAGGTGGCCAGAGAGTGGACAAAAATCATGGCCTTCAGAGTCATATCAACCCCAGCTCCATCAACCATGACATAGCCATGACCATGAGTAGCACCTCTTTGTTTCAGATATCTCATCTTTAAATGTGCATAAGACCTTTAATAAAAAAGCATTGCTAACAGCAAATATCTTTCCCTCCTTGTGGTCATTCTGTGTGGTATATACATATGTACATGGAAGTGTAAGAATCTAAGGCCAATATCTAGTTATATTATTATTTAATATAACTTTTCAGTGTCAGCATATATGCATGTACACACACACGCACATGCACACACACACACACACACACACACACACACACATACAGGACACAAAGGGTGGATAGAGATCTAAATTCCTGACGTGATCATATAGGAGCTGACTTGGTCCTTCCTATTATAACTACAATGATTTAACTATAATGAGATGCTAAGTTGAATTGTGGTGTTTCTTTTCTTAGTCCTACGTAGACAGTAGTATCTCTGAAGGCAGAAGTATCTACCACTTTTCCTGTGTCTTCACAGGGCCTAGCATTGTGCTAATGTGTAGCAGATGACTATAAAAACTTCTTAAGTCAGGGAGAAACTTGTGGAAAGAGGATTTCAGAACCACATGAATAAATCCTTATATTAGTTTGTCATTGTCACAGTTATGCTATAACAAATGACCACAAAATATTAGTGACAAATCACAGGGGCAGCTCCTTTTCAGTAAGGGCAGGCCTGAGTGGATCTGTTCCACATGTCACTTACCTTTCTTCTGCCACTAGTGGGTTAGGTAGGGCATATCTTCCTTAAGGCAATGGAAGAAGGCAGGCCCCACGCCCATGTACATTTTAAGGTCCTGCCATCCTCATGCCTACTAACATCTCTGGCCAAAGCAAGTCCTGTGACTGAGTTTAAAGTCAAGGGGTAGGGAAGTGTGCTGTGTGATGACGAGGCCACCGCAAAAGTATAGTTCCCAGAAAGAGTGAAGAACTGGGGCCAACAGTCCAATCAATCAGTAGTTCCTCTTCTAAATTCCTGGATATTGTTAAGATTCTGCCATTCTGTCTCACTCTGTATTCCCCATTCATAGACATTTTCATCTTTTTGAAGAATATGCACCAAGAAAGTTTCTTCTGAACTGAGGAATTGACTACAAGGGTTCCATGACGTAGTTGAGGCTGGAAATACGAGGTTAATCCTAGAGCAGTCAAAGACTTAACATCACCAGTGTTCTGTCTCAGAATAGGCCTATACCCATGCTGTGCTTGTAATACAGTTCACAGAGGAACACTAGATTTTGATCTTCTCTGCAAGATCAGCTGGAACCAGTGAAGTCACCGGCTGTGACCCACATCTCCAGTTAAAGAGTAAAGCTAGCAACCTGCCACCAAGAAGCCTAAAACCACCTTCAAGGCTCTCCCACTCTACTCCCTGTGTCTTGCAGCTCAGAGAGGTTTTTTAAAAACCTTTTAATTTAAAAGGACCTTTGAGCTCAGTCCTTGGGCAAATACAATCACACAAAGGCATGATAAAGTGATTTCTTAAATGGGCAGCTTGAGGCAGAGCCAAAGGGCAGCCAGGAGTCTGAAAGAGCTGCTGGAACAACCAATTTCAAGGGAATTTCAGTTTAGTGCAATCTTAAGTGGCAGAATCTCTCCTCACACCTACTCCTACCCCAAAACATTAAGCAAAGAAAGCCCAGTGTCTGGGGGGTAGGTTCTACCTTATTTAGGCCCATTTTCTTTAACAGGCATCTGCAGGTGGGCCCAATGGAAAGTGACCAGGTGGCATAATGAATATCCAAGGAATATTGAACATATTCTACATGTACAATAACAATAAAACAGTTTCCCATTTGTTTATCTGTGTGTCTGTTTAGAACAGCCCACCTCCTCACATGAGGATTTGACAGGAGTGAGCATATTCCTGGAATTACAAATCAGACATATCATTGAACCGATAATGGTTGTATCACTTACGGATCAGAGAGTGAGTACCCCAGCTCTGCTATTCTCAATGTGAACTCAGGAAAGTCACTTAATCTTTCACGGTATCTATTTTTCATCTATAAAAGTGGGGTTAATGAACCTTGCCTCAAAGGATTTTTGTGATGAATAATAGAGATAATATACTTATACTTGGTAAGCAACTTTACAGCAAGTTTCATTGCATGCCGTGAGGATGATAAAAACAGATTCTCTCAGTGTTTCACAGTAACTGAGTTTTTGAAAGCCTTGAGTATGGGGGCTGTACATCTGAAAGCTCAGTCTCTTAAAGTGGGAATGGAGACCACAACTGTCGCTGAACCAGTTGCACAGATACTGATACTGCTATTTTCATGGTATGTGAGGGGCAGAGTGGGGGATGGTGCTTTGGCTGGCACCATTTGCTGAGGATGCCAACGTGGCTGTAGAGAGTGAGAACACAGAAGGGCAATAAGAACTTGGTCCCCGAGGAACCTACAGTCTCTGACAGAGACCACCTTGGTAGATGGGTCTCCAGACTCAGGACAAAGACCTCTCTGCAAGATTGCTCAGTCTTGGGCCATTCTAGTAAGGGGGGGTGGGTGGAGTGATAGGGATAGAATCCAACACTTCTTGTGAGAGCTTTCAATGTTTTCTAGGGTGTTTCTAAAAACAAACCAAAACCAAAAAGGTTTCAAATCTTTTTGACATCTTTACTTGAGGTAAATAAGGTGAATATTTTGTCATTCCCTTTTTCTAGAAAAGGAGACTGAGCTCCGAGGATCACATAATGTGCCTGAGGTCCTCCAAAGCTAGGTCTACCTGATTCCAAAGCCCAAGTCCCCTCACACCACAGTAAGCCTTTGCAGCACCCAAGGCTCTAGCCTTGAGGAAATGAGAAAGTGAGAGCAAGAGCAAGTCCAATCCAGCATTTATGGGAATGCAAGCAACATGGATGAAGAAGGAGCTCACACTGTTTTAAGCACAGTTTAAGGCACATTTCCTCTAGAGCAAGCTTCCTAGACTACTCCAGTGCTGACTCTTTGCCCCCTCTCAACACCTGCAACACCAAGAGTTAGATCCACACAAGTCCACTTACTGTGTTTTGGGTGTTCACCTTGTTTCTTACTTTGGACCATTTTCCAAAGGCACATTACATATTTTTCAGAAGAGATGAAACATACTTTTTTCTCTAAGTCCTCTGAGAGTTTGACACAAACCTGACTGTTATTCTACTTTAAAAATCCTCTGGCAATTTAATCAAGAAATGGGCAGAAGATATGAACAGACATTTCAGCAAAGAGGACATCCAAATGGCCAACAGACACATGAAAAAAATGCTCAACATCGCTCGGCATCAGAGAAATACAAATCAAAACCATAGTGAAATACCACCTCCCACCAGTCAGAATGGCTAAAATTAGCAAGTCAGGGAACAACAGATGTTGGTGAGGATGCGGAGAAAGGGGAACCCTCCTACACCGTTGGTGGGAATGCAAGCTGGTACAGCCACTCTGGAAAACAGTATGGAGGTTCCTCAAAAAGTTGAAAATAGGGGCACCTGGGTGGCTCAGTGGGTTAAAACCTTTGCTTTTGGCTCAGGTCATGATTTCGGGGTCCTGGGATCGAGCCCTGCATCGGGCTCTCTGCTTGGCGGGGAGCCTGCTTTCCCCCTCTCTCTGCCTGCTTCTCTGCCTACTTGTGGTCTCTCTCCCTCTGTCAAATAAATTAATAAAATCTTTTTAAAAAAGTTGAAAATAGAGCCACCCTATGACCCATCAATTGCACTACTGTACCCTAAAGATACAAAGGTAGTGATCCGAAGGAGCACATGCACCCGAATGTTTATAGCAGCAATGTCCACAATAGCCAAATTATGGAAAGAACCTGATGTCCTTCAACAGATGAATGGATAAAGAAGATGTGATATATAAATGGATAAAGAAGATAGATAGATAGATAGAAAGATAGATAGATAGATAGATATAGATATATCTATATCTATCTATATATGGAATACTATGCAGCCATCAAGAGAAACGAAATCTTGCCATTTGCAATGACGTGGATGGAACTAGAGGGTATTATGTTAAGCAAAATAAGTCAGTCAGAAAAAGACAATTATCACATGATCACTCTGATATGAAGAATTTGAGAGGCAGGGCGGGGGGTCATGGTAGGGTGGGGAAGAGAAATGAAACAAGATGGGATGGGGAAGGACACAAAGCATAAGAGACTCCTAAACTCATGAAACAAACTAAGGGTGGCTGGGAGGTAGGGGGGTAGGGATAGGGTGGCTGGGTTATGGACATTGGGGAGGGTATGTGCTATGATAAATGCTGTGAAATGTGTAAGCCTGATGATTCACAGACATGTACCCTGGGGCAAATAATATATTATATGTTAATAAAAAAATTTTAAAATATCCTCTGGCATTTGAATGGCAGATATGTTTCCCTGGCCCCTCCAGTTGTCATTCTTTGAGCTGATGGTTGCTGTGAGCAATGGGAGCTTTTGGTAAAGACATAGTAGCTGAATGATGTGAAAGAGCTAGGTAGTCCAATGGAGGATAAATGAAGAAGGCATGGACATTCAATCTAATGCAGTTTTAGGACCATCAGCCTCCCTCACGCTGGATCAGAACAAGCATTGGTTTGCTGGTGTCCTACAGGGAGCAGGTTGGTGGGGTAGGGGCCAACACTGCTTTCTCCATGCACTCTTAGATAATATGGTGTGACTCAGAGGCTTGAAGGAAAGGGGGAAAAAATTTCCTCTACTCTTTAAGTTCTTCCAGGTATATTAAGAATTAAATTCATAAGAGATAAGTTAGCAGGAGAAAAAAAAGTTTGATTATATGTACATAAAGACTCAATAAGGAAATTGAGAGGCAGATAAATGATCAAGCCAGGCAGTTTTTATACTTTTTAAACAAAGAAACAGTAAATCTTTGAGAAACTGATAGGACAAAGAAAACTTAACTTTGGGAACTTTAATTGGTAAGGAGTTCTAAGCAGAATTGAGTTGGGAGAGTCAATTAGTGAAAAGTAACAAAGATTGTTAATACTGACTTCTTGGACCTAAATTTCCTATCTCTGGTGATAAGGCTGTCTCTTTATGTTTTGGTACAGGGAGGGAAGCTTTCACAAGGGAGATTTATTTCCTGCTTTCAGAGGGATGGAGGAGAATCTGAGTGTCCTTCTTGAACAGGCTGTCTCTTAAGTAACTTGTATTTAAAATAATGAATATGCCACAGCTGCACATTTGGGGGCACCCTGCCCTTGGCCCCTTTGGGTTGATGGGGAGGAGCACCCTCCTTAAGAAAATCTCCTGCTCAGAAATATCTCAATTCTGTAAGTCCACCATTCAGTATAATTTCTTTTGATTTTTATGCTTATTCTGTTAACATGAAAGGTTATTCATTAAATTATTATTATTCAATTAGTGAGTTCTCCTCTTGAAAGGTAAAAACTGAAGCAAGAAGATGCCACTTCTGTGGAGGAATGTGACAGAGGATTAAATTTGACAGGGGCAGATGAGAGCTAGATCTGGTACATGGGCAGCTGCTTGGTAACAGCAGAACGTTTGGGGGGAAATGAGAGATGATCATGCCACATCTTTGCATTTGCAATGGTGGCTCTGGAGATTTCCCTTTAGCCAGGGTTCTCAGCCTCTTGATGTGAGGCTGATGTAAGCCACGTGTCTGGCTTCATTCCAAACTGCCTCTCCAAACACATCACATGCTCCCACCTAAGGGCCTTTGTCCATGCTATTGCAGCAACCTACAGCACGTTCCACATCTTGTCTGCCTGCAGAACTCATTTACTTCTTGAGATTAAATGGAAGTGCTACTCTAGGAAGAAGCTTCTTGAATCTGTTCAAGTTTTGAGGTATGCCTTCCTATACTACCAACCGCAGTTCTCCAACAGAACCACCCCCTCCTTGGGCTGTAAGTTTTCCAAGGACAGAAGCTAGAGGCCTAAAGCCTCACACACTGCCTGCCAAAGTAGGGATTCTAAAGCCTTCCTGAGGAAGAAGCAGTTGGAGAGAAAAGGAAAGGCTGGGAAAAAATGGACTTGAAAGAGTGCCACCTGGGTTTTTCTCGGTCTTCCTGATGACCAATCCCTATGTCGGAACCATTTGCCTTCAGAGTGAGAAAATAAAATCCACTAGGGAGGAAGTAAAATTTATTTGACTCTTTTCAGTGAATTATAAGGAACCCAGAATCTCTGACTCTCCTGTGCTGCAAAATGAGGAGGGCAAGATTTACCACCTGCCACCTGCTTTAGGTTCTTATGACCTTCACATTTGGCAAATTCATTAGATCTTTGAAAGGTGAGAGGAAAATCCTGTCCATCATTCTTAGTCTTACTGAACATCCAAGGTGTTCAGTCCTGATTTAAGTCAACTATTCTACAGAATCTTATAGCGGGAAGAAACCATTTGAGCTACCTGCCTCCTCTTTCAGAGTGGCATGATGTTTAATACATAGTAGACACTCAGCAAGTAATTGCTGAGTGAATGATGAAAAGAATGCCAAAAGTCCAATGGTACACAGCTTATGAGGGTCAGAGCTGGTCCCCCAGGTCTCCTGTCCCCCAGGCAAGTTGTCCTTCTAAGATACTATCCAACCCTGACCATGACTTGTGTCTCGTTGCAACTCCTAAGTATACCACTTTCTTTTCCATTTAAAATGTTATTATGTGCTATTTCAATTTCAAAAGTAAGACACATGAATCATTGAAGTGTGATGTATCACTGAACAAAGAAAAATGTACTCCATGTGGTGGAACCCAAGCTTACTTTCCATCAGGTGGACAGACACTGTATATTGAATAAAGGGTACAGCCCCAACTATAGCCTTGCCTGATTCTTAAAAATCAGGATTGTGTGGCAGACCACAGCTGCTGGGACCTCTGAGATGAGGAGGTGTGCAAAGGTTAGGGAGTATTTCTGCGTGGGCTGGCTCCAGAGAAATGGAGGCCAAAAACCTCAGGCTTCCTCTCTTATTTTTGTTTTAAATATTTTATTATAGTAATAAAGGCCATCCCATAAATCTAGAGGCAGAACAAAGTGTTTTGAGAACACATAAAATAATATTGTTCTGAAAACCCTGACGTGTCCTTAAGAAAAGATCTCTCTCTCTCTGTCTCTCTCTCTCTCTCTCTCTCTCTCTGTCTCTCTTAATCTATTTAAAACCACAGTACAGGCAGTGGGTGGATGATAAGGGGGGGTGTTCAGAGAAGTGTGTGCACAGGCTAGAATGATGGTGAGGCATCACCTCTAGGCCAGAAGAGACAGAAAAGTGCAACAAATAAGCAGCAACACACTGAGGAAGGCTGTCTAGGACTTTCTCATCAGACTAGAATGGGTGGAATGGGATTCTAAGAACACTGCACGGGAAGAGATCAAGAGTCCACAGACTATTGGCAGTGGTTATGGTGCTGCCTGTGCTGCTGCTTTTTTGCACAAGACAGAGACCAGGATGGCTGCTATGGTGACTGAAAGCCCCATTTTGACCCAGTAACTTGGTCTTGATGCCAGGGGCTGTGGGCTCTTCCTCAGCCAGTCCAATTGAAACTCATGCTACTGGGCTTTTATGGCCCTACTCAGTAGAACACCATGGAAAATGTTTCTCTTTATTCCTCCCCAAATTCCTGCTCCTCTATCACTTGCCTTCCAGGTGACCTCATTCCCTGGAGCCTGGGACATTTATATGGTCTCCATCTTTCTCCCTCATCTCAGTCATTGCTAAAAAGAAGGACCTGATCAATAAATTCTCCATGGGATATAAAAGCCTAATAAAGTTTAATAACTTGCCTCTCCCAGGAGTATTTGCATTTTAACAGGGGAATAGCAGCCTAAGCTGAAGGAATTAGACTGTAATGGTACAATTTCAGGCACCATCAAACAGCTGAGGGAGGCATTTTTGGGGGGAGAGAGGGTCCCCCCAGACTCCTGGTGCTACTCTGCTAGACGCTACCTCCTCCAAATTCTGCTAGTTGGTCAAGAGAGAGACAGAGTACACCAGTTCCCTGAAACTTCAGTCCCACTACAATCCACAGGGCTATCTTTCCAGAGTAGTTTGCTCCTCACTGTCCCCTTATTCTCTCATTCACCTACTGTTTCTGTCTGCAAACTCTGACTGGGTCTGCTATGTTACTGGAGACCTCCTATGTACATTGGCAGATCCAAAGACCAGCAATAGCTTAGGCGCCAAGAACAAGGCCCTGAAGTCAACCTGCTTAGGCTCTGCTCATGCTGCTTGTGTTCTCTTCCCTCGGGCTCCTTCTCTGTTTAAAAAAAAAAAGGCTAATAATGTTACCTACCTTTAGAAATTAAATGGGTTGTGGAGAAAGGGGAATCCTCTTACACCATTGATGGGAATGCAAGCTGGATTCAAATCAAAACCACACTGAGATACCACCTTACACCAGTTAGAATGGCCAAAATCAACAAGACAGTAAACAACAAATGCTGGAGAGGATGTGGAGAAAGGGGAACCCTCCTCCACTGTTGGTGGGGATGCAAGTTGGTGCAGCTACTTTGGAAAACAGTGTGGATGTTCCTCAAAAGTTAAAAATAGAGCTACCCTATGACCCAGCAATTGCACTACTAGGTATTTACCCCCAAAGAAGCAGGTGTAGTGAAAAGAAGGGCCACATGCACCCCACTGTTCATAGCAGCAATGTCCACAATAGCCAAACTGTGGAAAGAGCAGAGATGCCCTTCAACAGATGAATGGATAATAAGATGTGGTCCATAGATACAATGGAATATTACTCAGCAATCAGAAAGGATGAATACACAACATTTGCATCAACATGGATGGGACTGAAGGAGATTATGCTAAGTGAAATAAGTCAATCAGAGAAAGACAATTATCATATGGTTTCACTTATTTATGGAGCATAAGGAATAGCATGGAAGGCATTAGGAGAAGGAAAGGAAAAATGAAGGGAGGAAAATCAGAGGGGGAGATGACCCATGAGAGACTATGGACTCTGGGAAACAAACTGAGTGTTCTAGAGGGCAGGGAAGTTGGGGGGAGAAGGGCAAGTTAGTCCGGTGATAGGTATTAAAGAGGTCATGGATTGCACGGAGCACTAGGTGTTATACACAAACAATGAATCATGGAACACTACATCAAAAACTAATGATGTACTGTATGGTGACTAACATAATAAAAATTTTTTTAAAAAAGAATTAAATGTTACTTGCAAAGTTATATAATGACTGCATGGAAAATATTTGGTGTTGTCATAATATTAGTATATGTAGATTCCAAGAGCCTATAACCAGAAAAAGATAAGCTTGCAAACAAACAATTCCAAGGCACATTGGAATTTTCTTATTTTTCCAGACCAACTGTAGAATAGTCATGCTGCTGGAATAGCTCAGGAAGGACAGGAAAGGGAATGTCCAAGAAAGAATCAGTCTGTTTCAAAGTGTCAAAAGCAGAAAGCAGGATGCAGGGAGATTTTGCAGGACCTTGAGTTCTGGGGAGCATTCAAGATCTTCTTAAACAGGACTCTATCTGTGTTTTGAGAAAACAATTCTGGCCATGTAAGAGATGAACTAAAAGCAAAGAAAGCCATTAGGTGGCTGCAAATACAGCAATTTGCAAATACAGCAGGTCGGACCTGAGACATTGGATGGATGTGGATTTGGGAACTTGGGCAGATGAGGAGTATGGGCAGTATGTTTCCCACAAGGCTGCAGCTTTCTTTCTTACATCATTTTTTGAAACATTTCAGAATTGCATTCATATTTAAAGACTTCAGGTAGATGGGATTGAGTATTAAAGCACAGGCAAATGTCTCCATTTAAAACATTTTAAGGGGTTATTTGTGTTCTTAGGAAGTTCCCATTCCCTCTTCCCATCCAGGACACTTTGAATTGGTTTTCTCCTTCTTCTTACTTTATATCTCCCATCATTTCTAAACATCTCCCCACAATGACTTTTGGACTAATGTATGTATTTCAAGTGCCACATACAAGAGATACTTTCATTGTGTATGTTCCTTCATGACTCCCAGCATCCCTCTTCCACCTAAGCAAAGTGTCTTCTAGAATTTGAGGCAACCTCTGCAAAAGAGTAACCGCCTCTCTTCTTACCAAAAGGTGGGAACATCAGCTCCTATCATGCTTGTCTGAGACTGTGGGCCATTGCAGGGCCTTGGGAGCCGAGAGAGAGACATAGGCTCCCCATGCAGTATATACAGAGAGGATTTGGTCCAGCAGGCCCCATTCCTCCTCCCAATCCTGCCCTCAGGAACGGAGGATTGATTGGAAAGATCCAGGTAGAGAATGAGATAAGGCAGACTTAATACCAACATGGAATGCTCCCTCAAATATCTCACCATATCATGGAAAGGAAAGGCAGAGGGAAGTAGTAAGAAAGGACAAAAGTCCAGTGGGTTGTTTATACAATCTCACTAGACTGAGAAACAATAGAGGGCAAACACTGGGTCTTGCTTATATTTGTGTCCCCATATCCTGGCTTCTCAATGCTCAGCACAAAATAGGAATTTAAGGCAAAGTGAGATCATTGGCAATTTGAGGGAGGGTGCGGGGAAGGGAGAAAGTCAGTGACTTACATTCCCAGTGCCTTGGGTCAATAACTATATACATATCCTTGCCCAGTTTCTGAACCAATTCTGACAAGAGGAAGCAATAAACTAGTCACCTTTGGCTTGTCAGAGAATATGATCTAGAATTACTCTTGACATCAGGTGAGGTTTCTGCTATATCTGGGTAAAGTCCCAAGTACCTGCTTCTCCAACTCCTGAGTATCTGTCAACTGACAGCCTTGACTGGCAGAGAGGCAGCTGCCATCTTTGATGGTCTGCCTCCTACACCTTTCTCTTTTTGGATCTTTTGGATATTGATGACGCCCAAACCAAGCCTGTGTTTCCCCCGGGCTTCTGGAAGTCTTATATTTAACCATAGGTAGTCCTACCTGGGGCCTAGCCCAGCTCACCTTCACACCTGGCTGTGTTTTGGCAGTCCCATAGTGAGGCTCAGAGGAGGCAGAGAGAGTCCTGGGAGATGTAAGCCCGAAGATCAGTGACAGTCTCTCAGAGGGGAGCAGTAATGGAGTTTTTATTGCTTGTGCTTCATTGCATTTGATCCTAATGTCAGGAGGTTATTGTTCAGATTTTTTCTCAGGTCAATGCTAACTAAATATATTAATGTATTTTTTGTGAAGGGAAAGCAATAGAGCTAGGTTCTGCTCTTATTTGTTTGGCCCTTATCGTAAAGCAGCATCGGACTTGGCTTGTCTATTTAGAATCTGGGATTAAGAGGCAGTGACCTTTCTGGATGGTCCAGAAAATTGGGAGCAGAACCTGAAGGGCCTGGAGAGGGCCATCTCCTAGGGAAAAGAGCAGAAAGAGAAAACATCTCAAAAGAGATAAAGACAAAAACCTGTGGGTGAAGTGAAAGGAAAAGCAGGACAATGTGTTAGAGGAACTCTGAACTTGGAGTCTCCCCTCCACTCCATACATGCAATATGTGCCTTTGGACATGAGATTTTGTTTTTCCTTCTGTAAAATTTGGACAAGGACCATGCCTTACATCCCATGGCATCACCACCTTGAGCTTCTGGTCTACACATAATATACCCTCAATAAAATTGGACAAACTCATATCTACTAAGTCCAACTCAAATATAGAGACAGAACAGTGAAGTAGGGACCCAAATGGCTCTTCTAGACAATGACTCAAAGTTCCTCATGAGAGGCTTCATTTTTGGCAATAACCTTTGCCATTTTGGCCAGGCTCATTTCCATGATTTTAGCCAAAGAAACCCAGGAACGACCTTGCTACCTCCAGAGAAGGTGTGGACTGTGGAGGCCAATCTGAGAAACTGAGGTCATAGTTTATATTTAAAAACTTATGAACCCATCATGTGCGAAAAAGAGTTTTGAGCTGCGTGGGTATGAGAACCTTTGAGTTCTCCCATACAGTGCATGAAACACACCTCAGAGTTATTCCTTGAGAGCTCCTCATAAGTTTCATCAAGAACCAAGCACAGAAAGCATCTCTTGTTCTTCTCAGCTTTAAGAAGAGGAAAGGGAAGGGGTCTTGGAGGCAGGGTACGTGGGTTCCAGGGAGGTCCCTGGCTAGGTCAAAGTAGTGCTTTCCTAAAGGAGAATGTTAAAACTAGGCCTCTGTAACAAATGGAATCCAAGGACTACAGAGAGTTCTTGGTCACTGTACATTTCCTTTTCCATTTAAAAGAAATTAAGGGGTAGGATAAAGAAGTTTTAGGGGTGTCAGTATCAGGGGTTATAGAAGAGTGCTTTCAGTACACACATTCTCAATAATGCACACAATGTCTTTAGTCTATGTACTTTCACACATACAAACCACAAACACAGCCTCTAGGTTCTTAAATATAGTTTAATTCTATGAGAACTATCTCCAACCAAAATCTCATAGAGCACGGGCATATGCATGAGAGTGTGAGACCAATGCACAAACAAACACCCAAGCTCACAAGCACACCTGGCATACAAGCAAATCCCTGGGAAGAAATAGCCATCAGGGGGATCTGCTGCATTGCTTCCCATTGATTTTTTTGACAAATACATAAATAATAGAATAGTAATAAAATCTCCATTACAGTTTGCCTGTTGACATGGAATGACTCATCTCGGTAATTCTTCTTCCATTTCCCAAGTGGCTCCATAGATCACAGAACAGATTAAATGTCCTTATCTGTGATTTGGAGCATTTGCACAGCCAAGGGAAAACGGCACGCTAAAAGGCCAGGTTTGCCCAGTGACAATTGCAATGTTGGGGGAGCATACTGGCATGATCTACGTTCAAATCCAGCTCTGCCACTTCCACTACTTCATCTTTTTTTTTCTCTTTAATATTTGTTGTTTATTTATTTTTCCCCAAATATGTTTATTTTACTTTTTCAGCGTTACAAGATTGATTGTTCATGCACCACACCCAGTGCTCTGTGCAATACATGCCCCTCTCAATACCCACCACCAGGCTCGATCACCCCCCCACCACCTCCCCTCCAAAACCCTCAGTTTGTTACTCAGAGTCCACAATCTCTCCTGGTTCATCACCCCCTCCGATTTCCCCCATTCACCCTTCCCTTCCTTCTCACGATGCCCTCCACGATTTTCTTTACACTCCACATGTAAGTGAGACCATAAGATAATTGACTCTCTCCGCTTGACTTATTTCACTCCGCATAAGCTCTTCTAGTTCTGTCCATGTTGATACAAAAGTTGGATATTCATCCTTTCTGATGGAGGCAAAATATTCCATTGTATAGATGTATCACATCTTCCTTATCCACTCATCTGTTAAAGGGTATTTTGGTTCCTTCCACAGTTTGGCTATTGTGGCCATTGTGGCTATGAACATTGGGGTACATGTGGCCCTTCTTTGTACTGCATCTACTTCTTTGGGGTAAATACCCATCATGCAATTGCAGGGTCATAGAGTAGTTCTATTTTTAATTTCTTGAGGAATCTCCACACTGTTTTCCAAAGTGGCTGCACCAACTTGCATTCCCACCAACAGTGGAGGAGGGTTCCCCTTTCTCCACATCCTCTCCAGCATTTGTTGTTCACTGTCTTGTTGATTTTGGCCATTCTAACCAGTGTAAGATGGTATCTCAGTGTGGTTTTGATTTGAATCTCTCTGATGGCTAAAGATGAGGAACATTTTTTCATGTGTCTGTTAGCCATTTGTAGGTCTTCTTTGGAGAAGTGTCTGTTCATGTCTTCTGCCCATTTTTTGATGTGATTCTCTGTTTTGTGCGTGTTGAGTTTGAGGAGCTCTTTATAGATCTTAAATATCAGGCCTTTCTCTGTAGTGTCATTTGTGAATATCTTCTCCCATTCTGTGGGTTGCCTGTTTGTTTTGTTGACTGTTTCCTTTGCTGTGCAGAAGCTTTTTATCTTGATGAAGTCTCAAAAGTTTATTTTGCTTTTGTTTCCTTTGCCTTTGGAGACATGTCCTGAAAGAAGTTGCTGTGGCTGATGTCGAAGAGGTTACTGCCTATGTTGTTTTCTAGGGTTTTGATAGATTCGTGACTCACATTGAGGTCTTTTATCCATTTCGAGTTTATCTTTGTGTATGGTGTAAGAGAATGGTCAAGATTCATTCTTCCACATATAGCTGTCCAGTTTTTCCAGCACCATTTATTAAAGAGACTGTCTTTTTTCCACTGGATATTTTTGGCTGTTTTGTCAAAGATAATTTGATCATAGAGTTGTGGGTCCATCTCTGGGCTCTCTATTCTGTTTCACTGGCCTATGTGTCTGTTTTTGTGACAGTACCATGCTGTCTTGTGATCACAGCTTTGTAGTAAAGTTTGATATCAGGCAATGTGATGCCCCCAGCTTTTTTTTTCTTTTTCAACATTTCCTTAGCAATTCGGGGTCTTTTCTGGTTCCATACAAATTTTAGGATTGTTTGTTCCAGCTCTTTGAAAAAAACTGGTGGAATTTTGATCAGGATTGTATTGAAAGTACAGATTGCTCTGGGCAGTATAGACATTTTAACAATGTTTATTCTTCCAATCCATGAGCATGGAATGCTTTTCCACCTTTTTGTGTCTTCTTCAATTTCTTTCATGAGTGTTCTGTAGTTCCTCGAGTACAGATCCTTTACCTCTTTGGTTAGGCTTATTCCCAGGTATCTTATGGCTCTTGGTACTACTGTAAATGGAATCGATTTTCTAATTTCCCTTTCCATATTTTCATTGTTAGTGTATAGGAAAGCAATTGATTTTTGTGCATTGATTTTGTATCCCGACACATTACTGACTTGCTGTATGAGTTCTAGTAGTTTGGGGGTGGAGTCTTTTGGGTTTTCCATATAAAGTATCATGTCATCTGCAAAGAGAGAGAGTTTGACTTCTTCATTGCCAATTTGAATACCTTTTATTTCTTTTTGTTGTCTGTTGTCGCTAGGGCTTCTACCACTATGTTGAACAAGAGTGGTGAGAGTGGGCATCCATGTCGTGTTCCTGATCTAAAGGGAAGGCTGTCAGCTTTTCCCCATTGAGAATATTTGCTGTGGGCTTTTCATAGATAGACTTTATGATGTTGAGAAATGTTCCTTCTATCCCTATACCTTGAAGTGTTTTAATCGGGAACGTATGCTGAATTTTGTCAAATGCTTTTTCTGCATCAATGGAGAGGACCATGTGGTTCTTCTCTCTTCTCTTCTTGATTTGTTTTACCACATGGATGGATTTGCGAATGTTGAACCACGCTTGCATCCAAGAGATAAATCCCACCTGGTCATGATGAATAATCTTTTTAATGTGCTGTTGGATCCTATGAGCTAGGATCTTGTTGAGAATCTTGGCATCCATATTCATCAGGGATATTGGTCTGAAATTCTCCTTTTGGATGGGGCTTTGCCTGGTTTGGGGGTCAAGGTAATGCTGGCTTCATAGAAAGAGTCTGGAAGTTTTCCTTCTGTTTCTATTTTTTGAAACAGTTTCAGGAGAATAGGTATTATTTCTTCCTTGAATGTTTGGTAGAATTCCCCAGGGAATCAGTCAAGCCCTGGACTATTGTTTTTTGATCACTGCTTCGTTCTCATTAGTAGATATTGGTCTATTCAGGTTGTCAATGTCTTCCTATTTCAGTCTTGGAAGATTACGGGTTTCCAGGAATGTATCCGTTTCTTCTAGGTGTTTAGCTTATTGGCATATAGCTGTTGATAATAATTTTTGATGATTGTTCCTATTTCCTTTAGAGTAGTCGTGATCTCTCCCCTTTCATTCATAATTTTGTTAATTAGGGTCTTCTCTCTTTTCTTCTGGATTAATTTGGCCATTGGCTTATCAATCTTTTTGATTCTTTAAAAAAAAACAACTTCTGGGTTCATTGATGCATTCTACTGTTTCTTTAGTTTCAAACTCTTTGATCTCTGCTCTAATCTTGATGTGTGTGGGGGGTTGGCTTCTTGTGTGTGGGGTTGGCTTGATTTGTTGTTGATTTTCTAGTTCTTTAAGGTATAAAGAGAGGTGGTGTATTTGGGATTTTTCAATTTTTTTTTTTAGTAGGTTGGATGGCTATGTATTTCCCCCTAAGGACAGCTTTTGCCATATCCCATAGGTTTTGGATCGATGTGTCTTCATTCTCATTGGTCTCCTAAATTGTTTAAGTTTATCTTTGATTTCCTGGTTGAACCCAGCATTCTTGAACATGTTGGTCTTTAGTCTCCAAGTGTTTGAATTCCTTCCAAACTTTTTCCTGTGATTGAGTTCCAGTTTTAAAGCATTGTGCAGGGAATCATCTCTATCTT
>CM052800.1:121179680-121196626 GCA_028533885.1 Nasua narica | reverse complement strand
ATCCCATAGGTTTTGGATCGATGTGTCTTCATTCTCATTGGTCTCCTAAATTGTTTAAGTTTATCTTTGATTTCCTGGTTGAACCCAGCATTCTTGAACATGTTGGTCTTTAGTCTCCAAGTGTTTGAATTCCTTCCAAACTTTTTCCTGTGATTGAGTTCCAGTTTTAAAGCATTGTGCAGGGAATCATCTCTATCTTGCAGGGAATCATCTCTATCTTTTGGTATCTGTTGAGACCTGATTTGTGGCCCAGTATGTGGTCTATTCTGGAGGAAGCTCCATATGCACTCGAGAAGAATGAGTATTCTGTTGTTTTAGGGTGAAATGTTCTGTATATATCTATGAGGTCCATGTGGTCCAATGTGTCATTCAAAGCTCTTCTTTCTTTATTGATTTTCTATTTAGAAGATCTGTCAGTTACTGAGAGTGGCGTGTTAAGATCTCTTATTAATGTATTCATGTCACTATGACTCTTTATTTTGATTAACAGTTGGCTTATGTAATTGGCTGCTCCTATATTGGGGGTATAAATGTTTCCAATTATTAGATCTTCTTGGAGGATAGACCCTTTAAGAATAATGTACTGTCCTTCTGTATCTCTGACTACAGTCTTTAGCTTAAAATCTAATTTATCTGATATGAGAATCGCTACCCCAGCTTTCTTTTGAGGTCCGTTGGCATGAAAGATGTTTCTCCATCCTTTCACTTTCAGTCTGGATGCATCTTTTGGTTCCAAGTGTGTCTCTTGTAGACAGCATATGGACGGGTCCTGTCATTTTATCCATTCTGCAACCCTGTGCTGTTTTATGGGAGCATTTAGTCCGTTCATGTTGAGAGTGATTATTGAAAGATAAGTGTTTATTGACATCATGTTGTCTGTGAAGTCCTTGTTTCTATAGATGGAAAATTTCTGTTCTAAGTCACTCATGTGTTCTTTCTGCTTTTATAAAACCCCCTTTAATATTTCCTGGAGTGCCGGCTTGGTGGTCACATACTCTTTTAATCCTTGTTGGTCTTGGAAACTCTTTATCTCTCCATCCATTTTGAATGTCAGCTGGATAAAGTATTCTTGGCTGAATGTTCTTCTCGTTTAGTGCCCTGAATATATCATGCCAGCCCTTTCTGGCTTGCCAGGTTTCTGTGGACAGGTCTTATGTTATTCTGATGGGCTTTCCACTGTAAGTAAGGAATCTCTTCCCCCTAGCTGCCCTCAGGACCTCTTGTCTAAAAGTATAATTTGCAAATTTTACAATGATGTGTCTCCCTGATTTTCTAGACTCGTTGATCTTGGCTGGTGTTCTTTCTGCCTCTAGGACAGGAAAACTTGTTCCATTCCCCAAATCGGGGAAATTCTCATGCAGAATTTGGTCAGCTATATCTTCTAGTCTTCTGTCTTTCTCTACCCCCTCTGGGATGCCAATGATTCTGACATTGCAATGTTTCATGGCGTCATTTATTTCCCTAAGTCTGTTCTCATGATTCATGAGTAGTTTGTTCCAGCTCTCCTCCTGACCTTTCATCTCAACCATTTTATCATCTAGATCACTTATTCTATCCTCTGTCTCCATAACTCTAGCTGTAAGACTATTTAAATTGGATTGTATTTCATTAATAGCGCTTCTTACATCTGCTATACTGGATCTCATTTCTGCCCTTAGAGATTTTATAATGTTTTTCTCCATCCTAGCCATTCCCTGGATAATTGTCACCCCGAATTCCTTTTCTGACATACTGTGTATGTCCATATCCAATAGTTCTGAGGGAGAGAGGGTGTAGTTCCAGGTTTTTCTTCTATTGAGTGTTCCTCCTCCTAGTCATTTTGATGAGAAGTGGATGAGAGGATATAGCTGGATATATCACCCCCGATCCAGGCAGGGTGCACCCTGGAGGGTTTTGGAGCAATTGGGATTCACCACCAAAAAGAAAGAATAAGGATAAAAAAAGTTTGAGAGAAAGAGAAAAAGAGAAAATCCCAAACAGAATGGGCCCCAAAAATAAGATTTATAAGGTATGTAAACAAACATGAACAAACATATAGACCAACACAAATAAAAGACAAGAAAAAAAAGAACCTGGCAGAATGAATCCCAAGAATAAGATTTATATAATACTAGATCAAAAGCAAATATATAGAAACACTGACAGAAGGACAAGATGAGTGGGTGGTTATAACTCTTCACAGGTGAGGAAGGTTATTTCTGGTCCCCCTGGGTTTATAGTTGTATTAAACCTCTGGTTGTAATGTTAAGTAGTTAAAAAAAAAGAAGAACGTGAAAGCAAGAGAATAATTAAAAAAAGAGCGAGAGAGAAAGAGAGGGAGAACAGAAAGAGAAAAAAAAACTTGTATCTATGAAATATACAGATTTGAGGATATTACTAGGAGCTTAATATATTGATTTCCCCTGGTGTTGGGGGTTTAAAATTTTATGGAGACCCTGTGGTTATAGTCCTTTTGTTTATTGAATGGTCTTCTGGGGGAGGGGCCTGCCACGTTGTTTTCCACTCAGTTTTGCTTACGTTGAGTCACCCTGCCCCCCAGTCAAGGGGCTGAGCTCTGTGGAAACCGGTTTCTCAGTCTTTTGCTTTCTGAAGGTGTTTGGCCTTTTGTAGGCTTTTCCCCTTTTCAGAGAGTCCAACCAATGAATCTGCCCAGAAGCACTCAGACCTCCGTGTCACAGGAAGCCTGAGTCTCTGCTCCCCTCTGTGTGGTTCAGAACACACATTCCCCTCTGCAAAATTTCTGCTCACAGCGCAGCCCGTCCAAGGTGGTGCGGGACCATAGCCACCTTTCTGCAGCTCTACAAGTGCAGACCTGGGAGGCCTGCAGTGGGCCACAAATGTCACAACCCCAGCCCCCTTTCTGTGGCTCCGCTAGTGGGGACCGGGGTGGTTAGGCTGCTTGCCTGCATTCTCTCTGGGGCTGGCGGGGATTGCTCAGACTCTACGGCGGCCTGTGAATTTCGTGGTCGTGGGCACACAGAGAAAAGCTGTGGCTCCTGGACCCCAGCAGAGTCTCTAAAAGCGCTTGCAGGTGTGCGCCTGGCCCACAGAATGTTGCAGAGAGCGGAAAGCTGCAGGTTCAGGAACCACAGACTGGTCCTCCCACCAGTATCACTTTGGGGTGCTCCTTCCTGGGAGCGTGGGTCCAGGCCAGTGCCCACGACCACCCCCTTCCACTAGTTACTCCTCAGAACGTTTTGCTCTTTTTAAGTGTTTTTAACAGACTCTACATTAACGCTGGTCCCGACACTGGGCACTTTCCTTTGGGGTATTACTGTCCTTGGATTGCTTCTTGTGGCTCCCTCTCCCTTTTGTTTATCCTCTGATATCAGTTCGAGTATTCCCACTTTGCTTTTACCTCTCCACTGCTATCTTCTGCTCTTGGAGAGATCCAGAGGTGAGAAATCGTGCTCCTCAGGGTGATTTCATGGGTATTCAGCATGTTCTGGTAGATATCCAGCTCACTTTTGGGGACTGGTTGCAACAGGATCTCCTACTTCTCTGCCATCTTGCCCCCTCCCCCCTCTACTACCCTCATCTTAAGCAAATTGGTTATTAGCCTTTGTTTCCTTGCCTGGAAAATAGGAATAAGAACTTACCTAGCTGTACTCCACAAGGTTCAATGGGTAATCTTTGTTGATGCAAGTCTCTCTTGTTTGTTAAATAAATGAATGTTCTAACCCTTTTTCCATTAAATACATGAACATTCTAGCAATTTCCCTGGTGCTTCTGAATATTAACATATGGACTGTGGTTTCCTACTTGATTTCGACAGTCCCCCTTAAAAGCATATCTTCCCAATTATTTATTTGTTTAAAGTGATTAAAGTTTCATTATCTTGAATTCTGACAAAAAATTAAAGACTCCCTAGGGCATCTGAGAATCAAACCCAAGAAGATTAAAGGACTAAAATTCTGTAGATGTAGATGATAATCCCTAACATTCATATGGAAATTCTCCTTTTAGAATAATTTCTCATATAGCAGGTCCTCCAGAGGTTAGGAAGGCTGAAGCAGTTGAGGCAACCAGGCCCCAAAGCTGAACCACCCTTTTGGTTGCCTGTCAACAGTGAAAGAACCAGGCCACACTGGGTCCCGAGTTGGCATTGCTGATCCTGTGGAAGCTGGACAACTCTGTTGAGACTGGTAGGGCTCTACCAGCACTGTGCAAGCCTTACACGCAGCCATGGGATACCATATAAGGCCCTCAGACATGCCCCCAGATGCTCTGGCCTCCAGACACTGGCCCAGACTCCAGGCAAGTCTGAGCGGGTATCAGACTAGATTCTTCTTTAAATTTTACAACTCCTACCTATGCCCTGCTACACAGACCCTGGCTGTCTGTATTTCTTTAAGTTCTATTCTTGGAAGTGGAATTCCTGACTAAGAATATGTTTAAGGCTCATGATAGAAATATCTAAATTGCTCTATGAGATTGTCTGTCTGTCTCACATCTTTATCAGCACTGAGCATCCAAAGTGTGTGTGTATGTGTGTGTGTGTGTGTGTGTGTGTGTGTGTGTGTGTGAGGTGGGGGTGGGGTTGGTGGTGGTGAAGAATCTTAATTATGTATCAGCACAGAACACACCAGGGTGTGGTCTTTATGAAACTGGAGAGGGGGAGATGTAGAAATGGATATACTCTCCTAATGTCAAAGGGAAGGGGTCACCAACAGAGTGCATTTTTTTACACTGATGATACTATTAATTATTAAAATTTGGGGAGACCCAGGCCACTGATCTGGATTGGACAGCTGGGGAGTGTGTACCTGGGTGGATGGTGGTTGAATACCTTCAATCCCCTCCTGCTTCTCTGTCCACCCTCCACCAGAGAATGATCACTTTGGGGAGGATGAGGCAATGCCACTGCTATTGGTGTCTCTTCTTCTTGTCTTGTCTTTCAGGACCTATTTACTACAGAAAATCCTTGATCAACCAGAAAGTGAAGAGACCTGTTTTCTGGAGATTTGATTTTCTTTTTTTTTCTTTTAAAGATTTGATTTATTTATTTGACAGAGAGAATCACAAGTAGGCAGAGAGGCAGGCAGAGATTGAGGAGGAAGCAGGCTTCCTGCCGAGCAGAGAGCCCGATGTGGGGCTCGATCCCAGGACCCTGAGATCATGACCCGAGCCGAAGACAGAGGCTTTAACCCACTGAGCCACTCAGGCGCCCCTGGAGATTGGATTTTCTGATTAAATGAATATTTATTTTATGTTTTTAATATATGCTGACATAGTGTTTGCTCTCTGCCATCATGTCACAAATATTGACTCATTTAGTTCTTATAGAAGACATATGAATGAGTCCCAGTATAGCTTATTTAAAAAAATAAGCTGAGGTACCTCCATGTATTGGAAGGTGAACTCAGGGAGTCTGGTTTCATGTCCACATGCTTCACAGCTTCACGAGGCTTTACCTAACATGTTTTGTTTCAGAATAAATCATTGTTATTAAAAATTTTTTTTAAATGTATTTATACTTCAGTAGGTGAAGTAGAATGAAGAATTCCGTGGGTGATTTGAAAATCCCACAAGGTCTTGAGGTCATTCTGATGAGGCCCTGTTCTCAATGTAGAGGCTTCTCAGGGATTGGCCAATAGCAGGCTCACGAACCTGGGACAGGTTCTCCCTTCACTCCAACATCTGCCTCTGGAATTTTTTTTTTTTTTTCATTTCCTACTAAATCACTGCTATGAATTTGCTTCTGGAGAGAGCACCAAGTTTTGAAATGAGAACACATCCCTGTTCCATTGCCATTAGCTGAGTAACTTTCAGCATCTCATCTTTTTCAAGGATCCTAATCTTACTCATCTGTAAAATAGATTGCTGTATTCGTAATGATTAAAGAAAAAATAACTTATAACTACTTAAATTAGTGGGAAGCGAATTTTTGTAAAGGGCCAGATATTTTAGATTCTGCAAAGAGGTCAATTTGAGGATATTGTGAAGGTGTATAAGAAAAGAAAAAAATAATTCCTCAAATACATTGACAAAATTCAAAATATAAAACAATTAATAACATATAATTAAAACAATAATAATTGAGATACTATTCCAGCATTATTGAAGTATGGTTAACAAATAAAATGTATATATTAAAGGTGTACAAAGTGATGTGTTGATACATGTATACATTATAAAATGATCACTACAATCAAGCTAATTAACACACTTATCACTGTGTGGAGGAGGTAAGAACAATTGAGATCCATTATTTTAGCAAATTTTGAGTATAATTTTTACATGTCTACTAATAAGAAAAATGGAATTCTTTTTTGGGGAAGGGTTGCATTTCCTTCAACTGAGGTTCAAAGTTAGTTTTCCCTATCATCAAATCAATTGCAAAATTTCATCTGTATCTCAGTTTGCAGGCTATTAAAAGAAAGAAAGACAAAAGAAAAAGAAGAAAGAAAGAGAAAGAAGGAAGGAAGGAAAGAAGGAAGGAAGGAAGGAAGGAAGGAAGGAAGGAAGGAAGGAAGGAAGGAAGAAAGAAAGAAAGAAAGAAAGAAAGAAAGAAAGAAAGAAAGAAAGAAAGAAAGAAAGAAAGAAAGAAAAGATAATGGCCCAGATTTGACCCATAGACAGTGGTCTGCTGGCCCCTGACCTAAATCATTTCCTGGTACATAACAGATATTTAACAAATACCTATTTCCCTCTCCCTGAAGTAAGCTGAGGACTCTATTTGCTGAATCCCACTTACCAGGATGGCAGTCCTTTAAGTGGAGTGATGGCTTCAAAACATTCCAAAACTTCCTTCTTGGCCATCAAGTCTTATGCCTGACTCCAGCTGTCCATAATATCAGGAGCAGTAAGTTTTTGAAGTATCTATGCCTCAGTTTTTCTCTCCCGAAAATGGAGATGAATGTGTTCTTTGTGCCTTATAATCCTGCCAGCCTTATGGTGGGAAGTGGGAATGGTATTCCAAATGAAGAAAGAAAGGAAAAATTGAATTAAAATAAGTATCAGTGGAGAAGGTATTACAAAATATATATCTGATTAGAGGCTTGAGTCTAGAATATATAAAGAACTCTCAAACTTAATACCAGGAAAACAAACAACTGAATTTTAAAAGTGGGCAGGAGATTTTAAACAGACACTTCACCGAATAAGTTACAGAGATAAAAAGGAATACCATAAAAGGTGCTCAATATCATAAATCATTAGGAAAATGCAAATGGAAAACTCAGTAAGATACTGGTATACACCTATTAGAATAGTTAAAATTAAAAAGGGGCAAACAAAACAAAACAAAAGCCAAATACCAAATGTTGAAGACGCAGACAGCCCTTACATCTTGCCAGTGGGATTGTGAAATGGTACAGTCAGTTTGGAAAATATTTCATCAGTTTTTATAAAGTTAAACGTACGTTGACTATATGATCCAGCAAATACCCTAGATACACACCTGAGATAAATAAAAACCTAAGCTCACACAAGAAAACCTGTGTGTGAATGGATATGGTGGCTTTATTCATAAACGCCTCAAACTGGAAACAACGTAGTATCCATCAACCAGCAAATGAGTCAACTGTGGCACATCCACATAACTGAGTACACCTCAGCAATAAAGGTGAAGGAATGATCGTTACATGCAGTAACATGGATGGAGCATCAAAGTGTTCTGCCAAGTCAAAGACCAGACTCAGCAGGCTGAGTCCTGTTTGATTCAATTCCAAATAATATCCTGGAAAACAGAGAACAAATCAGTGGTGTCCAGGGGCTGGGGCTAGAGGAGGGGTGGACACGAAGGTTGGCAGAAATGTTCCAGTTCTTAACTATGTGGTTACATGACTGCATGCATTTATCCAGACTCACAGATTAGAGCATTCACAAAAAAAGGGGTGAATTTTACCGCATTAAGTTGTCCCCAATCAACCTGACATTAAATAGAATAAGTAAGCATGTGTCAGGCAGTGAAGATTCCCTGGTGGGCCCACACTCCATGTTTAGTGTGTAACAGGCCATGCCAGGAGTCAGTAAAAGGGGCACTGGGTCTGGGTGGCCTGGAGAAGGCAATCGGTAAGTCTAAGCACTCCCTCTGGGTGGGTGTTCATCTGCTCTCTTCTGCCCTTCTCTTCCTCTTTTCTCTTTCTCCTTATTAGTCCTCAGACCCAGCTCAGCAAAGAAACCCAGAGCTACCTGTCCCCTTAATCCTCCACTAGAATATAGAGGCCTCCCCACAACTGCCCCACAGCCAGGGCTCCTTTGTGCTTTAAACCAGATTACAACCCCCAGGGCAAGTCATCTTGCTGGCTCTGGCTGGTATGAAAGATCTGAAAAGAAGGAAGTCAGTGCAAAAAATTACAGATATCATGAGCTCTTGCTCTGTGTAGGCCAGGTTTAATCAGGAAGGCCTGGCTTATATTTGGGCTACATTTTGTAGGCTATTAGAAATGGTTCAAACTAATAAACGTCTGTGTCTCCAATGTCTTCTTTGGGGTGACTGGCAAATCTTTGAACAGGAGGCCTGGAGGGGTGGGGTGGACCCTGAACTGCTCTGACAGCCTGGGGGATCCCACCTCATCCCAAGGAGACTGGGGAAACTATTCTGAGACTGGAATTACAGCTGTCTAGGTGCTGCCTTGTTAACAACTAAATATTGCAGCTACAGCAAGTGTGTCAGCTTTCTGGGGTAAGTCAGTCTATGGAACTTGCTTGGAAGGAGCCGGTAAAAAGTTGGTGAAGGAGCCTTTCCTGGAATGATGCAGGAGCCAGGAGGCAGGGGTTGCTGCACCACAGCCAGAGCTTAAGAAGGCGGCTCTCACCCAGACTGCCCCAGGGTCATGCTCTGACTCCACCTCTGCCTCTTACCTCCCACTTCACCACAGGCCTTCTAACAAATCTCTCTGTGCCTTGGTTTCCCCATTTCTAAAGAGGAATCCTAATAGAGAATTAAATGACTTGGGGAAAAAGCTCTTAGAATATTGTGCAGCATGTGATCAACAGTCATTAAAAGATAATTTCCATTTCCATCTGCTGATCAGATCCAAGGACCACATTATTCAACACTAAGGCTTTGGACAGAAAATCAGACATCAGCAGCATTGTTTGGAAGGCAGTAGGAGATGGGAGCATATCTGGGAAGTTCACCCTGTCCAACATCCTGCACAATACGTGTGAGGCCCCATAGGATGAGTGTGTCACCTACTAATGTCTGTACCCAGGGCTGGTGTTCCCATCAGCTCCTGTGTCCATGGTTGTCTACCTCCAGAAAGTGGGGTAGCAGATAGGTGTACAAAGGCCCGACATGGTCTCCTGATCAGTATCAGGGGAAACCCAGTTCTGAATTAACACAGGCTTATAGCTTCAGGCCAAGCACAGTTCCATCTCCACTGGTTTCAGCATCACCATGTGCCATTTCTGTCTATCTGAGAAAACTGCCAACAGGTTCTGGTCTGCTATTGGTTTTCTCATTTGAATCTACTTCTCCATTTGACAACATGTCTTACTTCAAACCTTTCTGTCTGGTATTACTGGAACAGAGTGTTACAGCTCTAATTTGGTCCCAGACACTCATCAGTATTTTCCCCATAAATCACTGTTCTGCTGCACCCACAAATATCTTAGCTCTTCTACCACTGCAGCTAACCCCTCTAGCAAAATAGACCAAGTCTTTGACCCCTGATTCCTCCATCAGCTCTCCCTAAACCAGAGCTTCTCTCAAAGTGGTATATTCTCTTTGTTGACAAGGCTATCACTTCCAGGCACTGTTCTATTCTTTCTTTATTCCAGTGCCACACTTTTGTAAAAAACAGATTCACAGGGTACCTCTAATTGCTCATTTTCTATTCACACATTAAACTACTCCAATTAATTTTCTGTAATTGCTCTCACTTAATCTTCTTCAATCCAGGTCACCAATGATCTCCATGTTGTCAAATCTACTGGATCCTTTCTTCACTGGATTTTACTTGACTTTCTGGCAATATTTAGCACTGTTGATGACCCTACTCCTTAAAATTCCCTTCTTTTGGCTTCTTTGGATGTCACATCCTATTAGGTCTTTCTTTCACATATGACTACTCAATCTCAGCTTCCTTTGCTTCCATGACTTCCCAAGTTCTATGGGACCCCTTCTCTTTTCTCCTCCCTACTGAGAGAATGAATTATCTCACTTACTCTACCAGCTTTAAATGCCCTCTAGATGCTGGCAACTTCCAAATTTATATCTCTAATGCAAACCCCTTCTTAGAGCTTCATTCTTGTATATTAAATTGTTTACTTGACATATCTATTTGGATACATGACTTGTTAGGCTCACCATGTCTGAGCCTGAGTTCTTATTCCTCTCAATTGATTTCTTTTCCAGTCCACCTCATCTCAAGAAATGGGAACACTGCCTATTAAGTTGTCCATACCAGAAAACTGGGGTCACTCTGATAGTTCTCTCTCCTTATCCTCTATATCAAATCAGTCAACAAGTCCTGCCAATTCTGTTTCCAAAATACCTTTTAGAAGCCTCAACTTCTTTCCATCTTCATGTCACTATCATTTGCCAAGATTATCACAGTAACTTTCCAACTCTTCTTCCAACATTCTCTATGGATGTCATCAAATTCATGACATAGGATGACATCTCTATGGATGTCATCAAATTATGTTAGAAGGATCCCTCCCTGTCTCACCTTTGATAAAGTCTAGCTATAGGAGCCCATTTTTTTTACCTCATTCTTTCCCCCTTGCTAATATATGCAAATGTTTAAGTGATGGCAGGCCCTTTGCCTTCCTTTCATTTTCTCTTTTTATCAGATTCCTGAAATATTTCTACTTACTGGAAATGTGCCCTTCCTATGCTGCACAGCTTCTCATCCAACAGAAAAGCCAGTATGGTGGTCAGAATTTGTCAGTCTGCTCTCAGAACTGGGCCCCAGTGTGTCTTCTAGCTATTCTTCTTAGCACATTTTTGGTCCCAGTTTATAGTTGGATGTTAATCCTATATCATTTATTAGTTCGCTGTAGAGAATTAACTGCTTATAGAAGAGCTGAGAGAAACTGAAAATTGTGTACACAACTACTGCTATCAATTCCATGTTTTCTTTAGAAGCATGTAGAAAGCCCCAACTCTGTCCCAAACAACTCTTTTAATGACTTGCATCTAGCACCTAGAGTTCCCCCATTAGAATCATTCTTGTCACGGTCTCCAATGGGAAGAACAAAAAATGGTTACCAGCCACTTGTGATTCTATATGGAATGCATGGGGTCTCATAAAAGGGAGATTTAGCTGGGAAGATTTAATAGAAGAAAGGAAAATGCTAATCATGACAGGCTGGCAGGTCTGGAAATGAGGTGGGGCAGCACTGGAAATTTAAGGTCATAGCACAAATGGCAGAAGGGGTGGATGTGGCTGAAATGGGCAATGAAAGGGCAGAGATGCTTAATAGACACACCGCAGCACACTCCAGTGTTGTCAAGGGCCCTGCTGGCTTGCCTTTCAGCCACAGGTTCTCTTCTTCCCTTGATGCTCACCGGCCTGTGACTTCAGTCCCCTCCATAGACAATAGCCTCCTAACGGGCAGATATGCTTATTCATCATCGTCCCCTCAGTACCTCCCATGGTGTCCAGCATACAATGTCTCCTTGTTAAACATTTCTTACATTCAAGAAAGGATTGCTGTGTGCTACTCTGAGAACAGGCAGGGTACAGACTTTGGAGATACGGAGTTATAAATGGGCAACATTATCATCTATCAATTCTTAAATATGTCTTGAGGAAATTCTCTGTGTCTGATCCCTACCAGATATTGAAGAAAACCTAGGAGCTGAATAAAGCACCACACCCTGCCTTGATCTAACCAAGGACTTAGAGATAAACTAAGTATAACAAGATATGTAGTAGAAGATAACTAAGTATAGCAAGGTATGTAGGTATGTAGTAGAAGTTGTGAGAGGGAAATATAGGGGAGAGTTGGATATATATCCGTAATGAAGATGCACCTAAAAATTTCATAGGCCAGGGGAAAAATGGCATTTAAAGAAAGGAGATGAGGAGCCAGCCTGCAAAGGTAGAACTGAGTATAGCTCATCTTTGAGGTGATGAGAGGGCCTACCCCAGGGATCTGAATGGAGTCAATAGGTTGGGAGCCAGGGGAGATAAAGCAGGTTTATCTGGGTGGATGCAGATTCTTGCAGAGAGAAAGATCCAGACACAGGAGTCTAGGCTTGGTGAAAAGACAGGGCGTAAAGGGGAGGAAAATGATCTAGAACAAAGTTGAGGAAGAGTTAAGTTTTAGATTTGGCTGTCATTCTAATTTCCTAACTGACTTTATTATTTCATTTTTTGAGAAAGTAGAAGCAGAGAGAGAGGAAAAGAGAGAATCCCAATCCCCTGGATCTCATGACACTCATAATCTAAGCTGAAATCAGGAGTCAGACACTTAACTGAGTAAGCCACCCAGGCACCCCTAATTTCCTAATTCATTAAAATAAAGAGTTTGGACTAGAGGATCTCTCCTATCCCTCTCAGCTCTGATTTCTTAGACACTCAGCTGGAAACCTGTGGAAGTCCTACCAGAAACACAGCCTAAGCAAACTGGTGTGCGCAAAATGGCTAAGAGAGAGGAGAACCAGTCTCCTTGGAAAACTCCTGGGAAATGCCTCTGATCATAACCCTCCTGTAAGGATGACTGTAGGATGGTGGAGAGAGTGCAGGATTAGAAGCCAGGAGATTTGACTGGAAGTTTATCACTTCATAGCTTTATGACTCTGGATCAGTCACTTCTCTTCCCCAAATGCCAATTTTCACCTATAAAACTGGGGTGTGAATTCCTGTCTCCAGAGGTTAGAAGCATCTGATGGGAGAGCATCCATGGAAGTGCTAAATGAGCTCTCAGCAGAGCCCTGATGAGCACTGTTGCAAGTGTGGTGACAATTCAGTCCTGCTGTACTGAGTCCTCACAATCACACAATCACGAGGGCAGCCACACCTCCTAGTGGAGGAGGACATGGACTTCCTCCCCAGGTGCTCAGCCTCTAGAGCAGGCACCTCATTAATGCTGTAACTGTTATTTTCCACTCTGCCATTGTGGCAATGACAACGGTCGTTGCAGCCTTCCTACAAAGGGGTTTCCTGTCTGGTGGCCCTAAGAGAGCTGGAGACAGTGATTAATAAATGCCCAGGATGTCGGCCCTTCTGAGGAGGGTGCTGCCGCTCAGCATGAATATGCATGGACTGCCAGGGCTATCTAAAAGCCTGAGAGGACATGGCAGGGTGGCCCAGAATGGAGAACAGCAGGCAGGCTGGTCACTTGGTCACCTGGGAGATGCAAACGAGCCTGCTCCACTCCTCAGGAGTGGAGCCGAGCAGCGGCTTTCAGCAGCAGCACCATCGGCCTCACCATCACCGGAGAAGACAGGCTGGCAGATGTGAACATAAATACATCCCCTTCCTGCCTCACCTCAGTGCCCTGAGGAGCTATTAGAGACTTAAAATTACCATTTCAGTAAACGGGGAGAGAGAGAATTGAAGAGAAAGAAGCTGTGTTTGTTAACTTGGGAGCATTGTTGACTCCACTGGCTCCTTTCTCTTGGTGGCACCCTGGGAGGGGGGTGAAGATAAGCTGGGTCTTCAGAGGTGCAGGAGCAACACCTTCAGATCCTGCGCTGTCCCTTTCTGGACCCCTGTTAGGAGCTTGGCCTTGCCCAAAGGCAAAGAGACGTCCAGACAGCATGACAGAGGACTCTGTGACTCCAGGGAGCTAGAAAGGCCTCAAGCTCTGAATCCTGCTCTGTCGCCCACCAGAGATCACACAATTAGTCTTTTATCCCTAAGTCCTCATGGAACCTAATCCCACTAAAATCAGTAGATAAATGTTTACTTAATTTGAATGTATGAATTCTAGACATTTGGTAAATATTTGGTGATTGATGATTGATGGAAGCAAGCAAAGCATTTTCATCCTTGGTAAAAAAGCAAACTCTCTGGAGTCACCTGATATGCTGAGGCAGTCATTTATACCTAAATATGTCTTTTTAAAAATCTTTTTGGTATCTTTTATTTTTTTTTAATTTAATTTAATTTTTTCAATGTTCCAAGATTCATTTTTCACACCCAGTGTTCCCTGCAATATGTGCCCTCCTCAATACCCACCACCAAGCTCACCCATCCCCCCAACCCCCTCCCCTCCAAAACCCTCAGTTTGTTTCTCAGAGTACACAGTCTCTCTTTACCTAAATATGTCTTGCCCTGACTTAAATTCAGGTTTAGGTAGAGAAGGAAAGGACACACACACACACACACACACACACACACACACGCACAGCTCTGCACCCGTGAAACAGGCAAGAATTTCCACCAGCTGAACCGTGCTGCAGGCCTTTCCGATTCATCGCTGTTTCCGCCATCATTTATTCACACCACAAGCATTGATTGACCCCCTACTTTCCACAGTGCTCTGTACATAAGGAAGAGAGACGAAGCCAGGTAAGGGTCTGCCTTCATGGCACTAACACTTTAGCAGGGAAGTCGGAAAATAAAAAGGAAGTAAACAGAGCAGGTGCAGATTCTGATAAGCCCCTAACATGTGTCCCCCTTCCTGCACTCTGAATTTTTCCCTAGCTCCCATTTAAAACAACACACATGAAATTGGTATCTGCCTTTCTAGGATTTGTGCCCAAATTTGATCTTTGAATTGTTACCTTCTCAAACTGCATCTCAGTAACAGGACAGGAAGTATCTTCCTCTTCTGCAAAGGAAAGTGTAAAGAAGCCGGCCATGGCCCATACAGCAAAGCTCAGGTTTGGAGTCATTTTGTAACCTGGATGATTTTTCACTGAATTCCTTTTAATTTACTCAAGCATTTCACGGGGGTGGATATGTACTGAGGTCTGAAGTGGATTTCCCTTCCTCGCCTTATGAAGTGGTCAGTTCATTCAGCAGAACTGTCTTCAGGAATATGCAGTGTGGGCAACCATGCAGAATGCTTTGAAGGCCCCACACTAGGTTTAATACTCTGCAGTCACCAATTTGAAATTCCTAATACTTTTGAAGTAAGGGGCCCTACATTTTAATCTTGCCCTAGGTCCTGTAAATTTTGCAGTTGGTCCTGTCCAACTGGAGTGGAGTGGAGGAATTGAGTGGAGCTTGATTTCAGGTCTCTAACCTTACTTTCCTACTCTAGAATGTGAGGGGGTGTTTGTTGTAAGACTGCTTCCAGGCCTCATGCCCCAGAGGGAAGCCTCTGAATACCAGCCCTGACTAAATCTCTTAGACACAGAGATCAAGTTCTTGAGAAGGGGCAGCCCAAGACAAGGGGAAGGAAAGCCCAGTTCAAAATCCATCTCTGCCCATGGTGTTTGCCCGATCTGAAACTCTGTACTTCATCTAAAATACTGAAAAGCTCATGGGAGCAACTTAGTAGATGGAGAATCTCAATCTTTCTTTCAGGGTAAAGAAACAAACAAAATCCCTCTTCGGATCACTACCCTTCATCCTTTGAACTGAATGTTAGCCATTGGATCAAGACTGAAAGAGAGGTAACAGAGAATAGTGACCTAATTTCTCATACCCTTGCATATGATTGGACTCTTCTGAAAGCCAGGAAGCAGGATTCACCACAAGGAGAGTCAGTGTTCTAGATACACTAGTTTAATCGATGGCAAATCAATAAAGATACACTTAGTTATAACAAGTGACTCCTCTCCCTTGGTGACTTAATGCAACCAAAGTTCATTCTTGCTCAGGCTGTGTCAAGTGAGGGTTGGCCATGGAGCTCTGATCCTGCTGATCCCTCAGAGTCACAGGCCAATAGAAGCTTCATCTCAATGTGTGCTCACTTAATCATTGTAGCGAGAAGGGGATGTGTGGCAAACTGTACTCTGGATCTTAGAACTTCCACCTAGAAGTGGCATATACAACTTCTCCTCACATTTTATTTGTCAAATCAAATCACATGGTCCTAACTTTTATTACAATCCTACAATATGCTCAGAAAGAGGGAGAACTAGAAATAATTGTGAGTAAAATCAATCACTACCACATGTGTCAAGACTAAAGATGCCACCATATATGGCATCATGGAAGAAGTGACAATGAACAGGATTCCACCACTTGTAAGCTGGGCAAAGTCTTTCATTCTATTCCTATTAAAGGGGCTTATACTTTTTCTGTTGCCCTCAGAGATCATGTGAGAACCAAAGGAAATCATGAATGAGCATAACAGATAACATTAAGTGAATTTTAAGTACCAGGCACCATTGTGGTCCTCTGATCCTCACAACAGGGCTATAACACAGGTCAATTATTGCCCATACTTCACAAATGAGGAAACTAAGGAGCATTATACAACTAGACCATGATCATACAGGAAGACATAGGATGTAACCCATGGAGTCCAGCCCAAAGTCTGCTCTGAAGCACTGTGTCACACTGTACTGAGAAGCCTTCTACTGAAGAGCTTCCAAACACTGCTCCTTCTGTGTACTTGCCAGGAAGAGCCCGCCATTTCTTTTTTTTTTCTCCCCAAATATGTTTATTTTAATTTTTCAGTGTTACAAGATTGATTGTTCATCCACCACACCCAGTGCTCCATGCAATACATGCCCTTCTCAACATCCACCACCATGCTCACCCACCCCCTCACCCCCTCCCCTCCAAAACCCTGTTTGTTGCTCAGAGTCCACAGTCTCTCCTGGTTCATCACCTCCTCTGATTTCCCCCCTTTCGCCCCTCCCTTCCTTCTCACAATGCCCTCCATGATTTTCTTTATACTCCACACATAAGTGAGACCATAAGATAATTGACTCTCTCCACTTGACTTCTTTCACTCCGCATAATCTCTTCTAGTCCTGTCCATGTTGATACAAAAGTTGGATATTCATCCTTTCTGATGGAGGCATAATATTCCATTGTATAGATGTACCACATCTTCCTTATCCATTCATCTGTTGAAGGGCATTTTGGTTCTTTCCACAGTTTGGCTATTGTGGCCATTGCGGCTATGAACATTGGGGT
>CM052800.1:121163573-121179580 GCA_028533885.1 Nasua narica | reverse complement strand
ATGCAATTGCAGGGTCATAGGGCAGCTGTATATTTAATTTCCCGAGGAATCTCCATACTGTTTTCCAAAGTGAGCCCACCATTTCTATTTTTGGCTTCACTTGGGTTGTCAGAGGCCTCCAAGAGGACACGGAATGATCACTGCTTTTTCCTGGAGCCTCACACTCATAAACAAATATCTGGGATCCATTGGGCCTGGATTTCATCAAACTATTCATGAACTTGGAATCCAAGGCAGGGGCTACCTGAGACCTGAAGCCTCCTGAAGGCCAATGGAAAAAAAAAAAGAGTGCCTTTCTGCTTGAGCCTTCCCCTCACCCTGGTAAGCTTCTCAACTGAGGAGGAGAATAATACCAATGCACAGCCTCCTTCCTTTACGTCCTATGACACTCGGGAGCTGTGAATTTCACTTCTGGAGAACCTTCCCTAAAATAACATCTGTCACTGCCAGCAGGCCTGGTGCTCAGACACAGGTCCCAAAGAGGATGGTGACTGAGAAGACACCTGTGGAATGCTCTTGAGGAACAGTCTCCAGGGTAAGGAGAGTGAGCCAGGTGGGAAATGAGATGCAGCTCATCTGCAGATGCTCCAGAAAGTAGAATTGTTCTACCCAGCAGTGGCGGGCTGTGTCTATCCTGGTTGTGAGCTGCTCCGAGGCACTTCAGGTACACTCTGTCTGCCAGCTGTCTTGTGCCCAGATCAATGACCACTCAGCTCAGGTAACATTTGTAGAATATGAGGAATATCTAAATGCCTGAAGATACCGGTAAAATTTACAACCCCTACTCATAGCCCCCAGATTAATGTGCCCCCCTCTATCCCCAGGAGATCATAGACAGAAGAAGAGTTCCCCTTTTTGGCAGAATTTGAGGGCCAGCACCTCCACCTTCTCTTAAATATAAAATTCAATGTGTGAGTCCTCAGAGATTCCTTTGGGTGAATCATTGTCTTCTTTCTAGGCGTATTTTTTTCAAGATGTAGATATTCTCTTTGTATTTCCTCTAACTCAATTTGAATAAGTTTATGGATTGTCTCCTTTCTCTCAGGCAAGTGTGGCTCAGTCACTATAAGATCCCTAAAAAAGGTTGTGTGCCCTGCAGGCAGGACAGAAAGGCCTTGTTTTGGGGGCATCCCAGTTATTGTAGGGTCTTCCAGGTAGAAGTGTCTCAAAAGCTGTCCAGGATGATCCAAGCATGCATTACAGCATTACAGTCTCCAGCCTCATCCCTGCATTTAAGGAAGGAGAAACTGAGGCCCAGGGAAGGCAGTTAGATCATTACTCTTGACAGACTAGACCCTGATTCCAACATCAGGGACCAGAGGGCACACCTACCTCAGAACCTGGGCAATAGGAGCTGAAACTTGGACATGAAGGCAAAGGTCAGGAATCAGCTACCCCTCCTGTTGCTCTGGCACCTATCACTGAATGGATGCCTCCCAGCCACATGGAGAATGCACTAGACCCAACTGCCTCAGACCTCCCCCAGGAGCTCATCCCACATGGCCTGAGTCCAGAGGCCAACTTCCCAGAAGCCCTTCTGAGAACCTGGGGCTCCAGGGGAGGGGTCAGCTGGCAGCTGGTGGCAAGCACAAGTGTGGAAGCTGGCTCAGATCAGGAGGATTTTAGGGCCCCATTTAACCTAATTGGGCCAGGAAACAGGCCGCAGGAACGCAAGGCACTGTCTTGTTCCACTCCTGGCTTTGAAGTCTCGCCTCATCGTGCTCTTAAACATGAGACGCAGGCATTCGGTTGCTCATACTTAATGTGCAACACAGGAGATCAAAGAGCAGATAGAGATGGAAGACATCAGTGTGATAATTAAGGATTACTCTGAGAGATGGCTGACTCCCCACCCCTCCCAGCACCTGCCCTGCACACTGCTCAGCCCCTTCCCTCTCCTGGCCTCCTCCCTTCTCCCGGTCTGTCTCCTCTGTTCAACTCCTGCTTCCCTCCTTCCACCTCTCTACCCCTCTGCTTCACCCCTGCCACCTCCTGCAGCAGTGGCTTTGGCTTCCCAGGCTCCCTTTGTCTTTCCCAAATCAGACTCTCTTCTTCCCTAGCCCCTTGCCTAGTTTATTTCTTCCCGTCTCTCCACACTGTGCCTGCCTCTAGTCGCCATGACAACAGGCCTCCCGGACAATCACCGCCCAGGAAGCACAGCCTCTCCTTCAGGTACTCTGGTGCTCACTGGAGCCTACTCCTTAACTCCTTAGCCCTGGCTGCAAATTAGCCTCTACAGTGTCTGGGGGGCCAAGGGAATGAATGGAGTCTGTCACTGACCACACAGGGGAAAAGGCAAAGGAGAGAAGAATGGAAGAGAATGAAAGAGGGGGTGCTGGAGCTCTGTGTCCATTCTGGTTGGACAGAAAGGAGGACCACCAGTGAGAAGAGGAATTACAAACACCAGGGAGTGGATCAGCAGCGACTCTCCTCCCATCCAGTGGCTCAGTGGAAAGGAAATATTTTCCCTTAGGTTTAGAGAGAGAAAATGGGTGCGAAATAAACACAACTCCAACACCTTTGCCTATTCTTAAGACTGTTAACATTTTATTATTATACTTTGATTGGGAAGGTATTTCCTGGCCATGTGAATATTGCATTGAGCACCTACTTCATATGTAATACAAAGCAGACAGCCATGGACTTCAAAGAACACAATACACCTTAACCTAAACAAATTATACCTTGTTTCTAAGATGCCAAGTAACCACACATTAAAACTTAAATATACAAATAATGGATAAAAATTTTAAAATGCAAAGAGACACACAATCTCCTCTAAAAATATGAAATAAATGTAAGAATAGAACAGTCACTTGCTGGCTGGGCACTCTGACAGGCTTTAGGGAATGGATCTTGAGTTTCCTCTGGAAGGCAAAAAAGTCTGAGTAGGCAGATGAGTTTGGGGATAGTGGCTCATGCAGCCTGGATCCATCACTCCACCAGACCATGAAAAGACTTGAGGGGCGCCTGGGTGGCTCAGTGGGTTAAAGCCTCTGCCTTCGGCTCAGGTCATGATCTCAGGGTCCTGGGATTGAGCCCTGCATCAGGCTCTCTGCTCAGCGGGGAGCCTGCTTCCCTCTCTCTCTCTCTGCCTGCCTCTCTGACTACTTGTGATCTCTCTCTGTCAAATAAATAAATAAATAAATAAAATCTTTAAAAAAAAAAGACTTGAATGCCACACTAGTTCAGACTTGATCATGTAGTTTATGGAGAAAGCGTGGAGCACAGGTTGAAGCAACTCACCTATATATTAAGAAATCTGGAACTTGTGTAAGTCATTTTAGACATAGTGAGTGGCACTAACAGTTGTTACTGGAAATCCTGTGCACAGGGGAAGAAGAAAGTTCCAGGTGTGTCTGTCCATGGCAAGCCCACAACCCTGTTAGCCTTGTCCCGGCCCAGGCCCAGCAGCACGGTCCCTGGGCCACTCAGCCTGACCACAGCAAGACCTACTGACTTCCTGGCCAGCAATATATCCTTTCCTTGCTCCATGCTTGATGCTGGACTGAAGAGATGGGATTTTATTCAGAAAGCTTATTTTCCTTACCAAAATGTCTCAGACAGAATGAGAAGGTGAGCTTGAAAACTCCAACTGTGTAAAAGGCCTTGTTCACAGAGAATATAATCTGTTTATGTCATCTACATTTCAGTCACCAAGTAGGAGGTGAAACAAAGTCAAGATGGCCCTTTTGACAGGCTGGGCCATCTAGTAGAAAGGAGGTGTAGCTAGGCTCTGCCACCTGCCAGTGTTAAATTATCAGGGGACCTCCTGAGGCTTCCATTCCCACATTTATGAGAAGGCCAAAGTCCAATGGAACCTGTCCATCTCACAGGGCTTCTGTGAAGACTGAGTGAAGTAATAAATGTAAATGCTCTCCGGATGGGTTAAGGCACTGGTGACTCACAGAATGCCTGCTTCTTGGTGGTGGTGGCGATGAGATGACCTTCAGGCAATCAGCACACAGGCCAGGAAAGCTTCTCTGTGATACGAACCAAAGTTGTGATCCATTCAGGCCTCAGTTTTTTCCATTGATGAAAAGAGAAGGTTGGACTAAGGTAACTTTTTCTCTAAAATGTGGGTAGTGGAGATGATTTGAGGTGGGGCATGAATACAGCATTAAGCTACATTTAATTCAGAGTGAGAAATTTATCTCCTTTTCAATTATCTTTCAATCCTTCCAGTCTTGAATCAGTTCGAGTTTTCAGGTAACACCTCTCTAATATCTGCTAATTTACCTTTTCAAGGGACAGAAAGTAGACCTCAGGCTCAGAACCCTGGCAAGCAGCAGAACCTACCTAGAATTTAATGACATTGCTGAGTTCTTATTGTATTTCTTTTTTGCTTTCCATTTATAGGAAGTAATACTAGTTTTCCATTTATAGCAATGAAATAAGGTTTCCTTTCTATAGATGTTTAAGTAACAAGGTGAGTGGTATTAAAGAAAAATATCGTATCAATAATAGTGCAGAGATTTCACAGATGTGGTGAATATCGTGGAGGTAGCAGGAGTTTGAGAATTGCTGGGCTAGCTGATCCCTAATATTCCTTCCCACATTTCCTTTTCCTGAAACTCTAGCTCCACTTCTAGCTCTGACATGGCTTCTCTATACATTGGGAGGAAGAGAGATAATGACAGTTCAGACCCCCAAGAAATTCACACTTAGCACAAGAGCAACAGCAACAGCCCAAGGAAGGTCTTACAAAGATTCCCAAGTACACTGTAATTTGACCTCACAACATTTTACAAACAAGGAAAGGAGACACCCTTTGTTTAGATGATTGCCTAGAATCACCCTGTCAATGATGAGTCAGGGCTCTAACCACATTCCTCCAAAGCCGTGATTGTTTCCAAAAATCCTTACTATTTCTGTGCTGCATTACACTAGGCTACATATAACATACAAAGATATCAAGAGACACTTTCGAATTAAAAACATTAACGGGATTTCCTCATTTGAAGGAAGAATCTGACTCCTTCAGACCCAGTTATATGATGGATATTATGCATCTGCTTCAACAGAATGAAAAGAAAAAAGGCTCAGCCCTCCCTCCCCATAGAGGGAATGGCAGGTGAAGCAGGGATGGAAGGAAGGAAAGGAAGAAGGAAGGGAGGGATGGAGGGAGGGAAGGAAAAGAGAAAATGAAGGAAAAGAGAAAGAAAGAGAAGAAAGAAAGGTGGAATAGGGAAGAATTGACATCATAGCTACTTCCATTTTAGGGAACTTTTTCTTCACCAAAAATCTCTATTCCCTCTTCAAGTCACTGATCCTTCCATAATTGTAAATGAATCACAATGAAATGATCATCTCTTCACTCATTTAGCAAACCATGTACAGGAGTTTAAGACGTATGCCATGAACAGAAAGATTAAAATCTTAAAGAAAGAATTAAAATTGAAACACAAATAACTATAACACACAACAGAATGTGATAAAATAATGGTGATATGATTATACTATAAAAATATACATTTATGAAGGTATAGCTATGTTCCAGGTACTAGTCTAAGAATATTCTATATTGTGTGTGTGTGTGTGTGTGTGTGTGTGTGTGTGTGTGTGTGTTTTAATCTGCAGAATGATCCAGTGGGATAAATACCAGCAATATTCTAGTTTTTAGATTAGGTGACTAAGGCTTAGATAAATAACCTATTCAAAGTCAACCAGCTCCTAAATAGCAGAATCAGTTTCAACTCCACCTGACTTCAGGGCCTGTAGAATCCAACTCAGTGTCTGCCTGGAGCTGCACTCTGTACTAACCATCTTCATCCACTACCTCACTATTCCCTTCCATTTTAGGCAGTATGACTGAGGGCACAGACCTGGAACCAGGCTACCAGGCTGAATCTCAGCTCTGTGACACTGGGGAAGCTACTTAAATTTCTCTGCCTCCTTTCTATTTGTAGAAGGGGTTAGGTTTAATATAGAGAGAGTGCTTAGAAGGCTACCCACCACATAGCATATGAAAGAACTGGATGAGCAAAAACTATTATGATGATATAGATGTCATTAGTCTCATTTATTGGCAAGAATACGAAAATGCCCAAAATGAAGTAGCTTGAGCGAGATGTAATATCTGTTCTTTCTATTATGTAAATCAGGTAGTGTTTAGAGGAAAGAATAATCAATTTCAATCTAAAGAAGAGGGTGAAGGGAGTTCAGAGAATAAATAGACATTTTTTTCCAAGGAGAGGCAACATGATGAAAACCACGACAGGGGAGAAAAGATGGGAAATGGTTGGTAGATCCATGGGGCTAGATCATAGGGCCTAGGAATGAACAGTCATCTCATGGAAGGCCTAGAATGGCAAGTTGCCAAAGGGTTCCACTGAGGCGGATAGAGGCCCCCCTCTCAGCCCCAACCCCTTCCTGTCCAGTGTGCTCTTTTTGCCACTGAGGAAGAAGAGATCAAAGGGCAGACCAGTCCCATTTGGTTATGAAAAGGAACAAGCCTCCTGGGATCATTTAGCACTCTCCTGAGATTTAGCACTCTCCTGAGATTTAGCATTCTCCTGAGAGTTCCCTATAGATTATACTCCCAGGTAAAGGGGAACTAAATGGTCCTGAAAAGACTGTGAAAAAAAAAAAAAAAGACTGTGAAAATTTTCCAATACCATCCCCCATCACCTGTGTCCATAAAAAATAACCCCTAACCCTGTCAGTTGCTCAGTCTTTTGGAAATTATCCCACTGGGCCGATGCTGGAGTGAATAAACTGCGTTCTCCCTGTTTTCTTGTGCTGCTTGAGTTTCCTTGGTCACTTCAGTTTTCCACTACATGATCAGAGGGTGTAACAGAACATGCAGCAGTGTAAAAAAGAGATAGAGATTGAGAAGTTAGTAAGATAGACCCAGTACGGGGTTTTGTATGGGTAGTGGCACTTACAACAGACATGTGGAAAAAATTAGGTAGGTGGAAATTATTATATATGCATTCACTCAATAAAACTGTGGTGAGCACTTACTGTGTACTTGGCACAGTACTGGGGATATAATATGTAGCAAGCAAGAGTCAATTCCAGTCTCTAGGGAGATACATAAAAAGTCAAATAGGTAATAACAGTACAGTGATAACTACTACTATTAAACTGATAATAATACAATGATAACTGTGGTGGAATCATGTGGGAGCAGAAACTAACCTAGACAAGAGGAGTCAGAAAGAACTTCTGAAGGAAATGATAACCAAGTAATGAGTAGCAGTGAGTAAGAGGAAAGATTAGGGCAGGTTGTGTTCCAGGCCAGGGAGTGGCCCATGCAAATGTCCTGAGGCATGATTGATCATGGCTTCTTGGAGTAAACTGGTGGGAGTTAGATAGATAGTTTGAGATATGCAGCTGGAGCTATAGCATCCAGGGCCTTTCAATCAGCATTAAGGAATTTCTATTTGATCATAGGGACCAAAGGAAGTCATTGAATACTTTAGGTAGAAAATCATAAGCTTGGCCTTATTATTTAGAAGGACCACTATTGTGTGGATTGGAGGAGACAAGAGGCATTGCAGGGTAACCTGATTAGTGGTTAGAGTTATAGACCAGTCTAGAGAAGACAGTGAATTTTATAGGGACAATGTCATAAAAAATATAAAACAGAGGATTTAAAATAAGTTTAGGAGGTAGAACTGACAAGATCTGGTGATGATGGGATGTTGAGGTGAGTGGGAGGACAAGAAAGAGTGAGTCAAGTCATCAAGAGTAATGATGCTGGGAGAAGAGAAAAAAACATGGCAAAGGATATAATCCCTACCAAAGAAGGAGGAAGAGCCAGAGAGGGAGACTGAAGTCAAGGACAGAGAGCATTCCAAGCAGGAAGATGTGGTCCCAGAGTAGTATGCTTTAGAGGGGAAGAGGACAAGAACACTCAGAAATTTTCACTGGATTTGGATTATTCAGGTATTTATTCAACAAGTTTGAAAAAAAAAAGTATGTGATTCTTCCCAGTGCCAGGCAGTCTCTTGTCAATGCCTTTCCAACTAGTTCCTAGGCATTTCTCTTGGATTCCTAGCTAGCCTGGATTTTCTTCTGGTGCATCACTCATCCTATAACTTCCAGGGAGTCCTCTGGATCAAGGAACCTCCAAGCCAGCTTTTCCTTTCTCAAGGGTATTCTGGGGACCTTGTGTATCCCTGCTGTGCTGATCTGTACTTCTCAATATGTCCCACATATTTCATGCATACTACTTTAATTTTCCAAAATAGATCTCGGACTCCTAGGGGGACAGGGATTAAGCACTTTATACTTGCAGAGCTTACCAGCTCCCCCACACCACTTACACAGCTGCCATGGGCCCAGCAGAGTGTCTGCAACCAAGATGGCCCACTCAGCTGGCTGGCAACCCCTGCCCTACTGACTATCTGTCTGTCTACCTTTGCTTCCTTCTCTGGCTGCTGCCAGAATAACTACTCTGAAATCACAGGTAGCATCATAAACATTCTCTGCCCTGAGTCCCTTCCAGCATCACCTCTATTAAAACAGCACCTTTAACTCCCAGTGTGTCTCATAACTCCTTCAATATCTAGCCTGAAACTTCTCTTCTCCTGGCTTATTCATTCAACATCCTTTCAACAAATTCTACTGAAAAACAGACAGGGAACACAGGGCAATTAGGAAAAGGAAAAACGGCATCTGTTCACATGGGCTACACTTTGGTGTAGAGAGAGGTAAGTAAATGAATATGGTTTAATTTCAGGTAGTGAGGGATAAGCTATGAAGTCCCTAGAGCAAGATAGGAAAATGGAGAGTGATGGGTACCACCTCTTATGCAGGAGGGGAGGGGTGTCCCTGGGAAGGAAGCATGAGCAGAGATCTAGATCAGGTGAGGATGAGAACTATGTCATAGCTGGAAGGGGATTAGGACAGAAAGGAAACATTACTAAAGACTCAGGTGTGGCAGGACCTACATGGGTGTTCTCATCCAACTATATTTTCCAGAATCCCTTTCAGCTCTGACTCTATCAATTCAGTTTTGCCAGTAACCTCCACTTGTATGAGCCGTAGGGTCCTTCCTGTGATGTCTGGTTGCCACGCTGTCTGGGAAGGGTACAATTTTGCTATGTTGGTTCTCTGGTGTCCAGCAGCTGCTCTGTCAGGGGAGGCTGCTTTCCGGGAACCCCAGTCCATAGCCCAATTCTCACCAAGTGTCTGTACCTGCTCCTCTTGCTGACACTTTAGGCTTGGGAAGCAAACACTGCCCTCTTTGCCAGTTCCTGGTGTTTCACCATGCCTTGTTGGTGCCCTTAACCCTGCCCACGCCTTTGCGCCAGGACCCTTCACTCATCAGTTATTCTTTGGGGTGTACCATGTACTTCCCGAGTAGAAGTTAGCCAGAGAAAAGACATGGCCTGACCTGAAGGAAAGGCTGGAAATCTTCCAGGCTGTGAAATGAATAGTTCAAAGGAGTAAGGAGCGCTTGAAGAACCAGGAGAAAGGAAACATGGCAGGGCCCAGAGAGCACAGAGAGTGTGAAGGCTGGCGTGGTGGGCAGAGGGCTGTCCTGTGGAGCCTGGGCAACTACAAAGATGCAGAGTGACCAGGCCCAACCAGTAATCAGGTTTGACTCTGAAAACAAAATTCTTTCTTGTCCTGTCCCACTATGACCCCCAAGGCCTGCCCTTTTTACACATTTGCTACATTTATATGTCCTTCCCTCCAGAAGTCCCACAGGAATAAGTGGGTTAAGGAGCCACCTGGGGAAAGATAACTATAAGCCAGATTCCCCTGACATGGGTGCAGTCCTGATCTGTCACACTGCCAGGAGAGAAGGGCTCTGAATCATCCCATTATGGTTCCATATGGTTCCACCCCTCACGGCCAGGTCAGCAAAGCTTCTTTAGCAAGCTTCCTATTGCTTGTCCACAGTGTCTGCTGCCCATAGCTTTTCCTCTGAAGTGCCGACCAAGAGCTGCATCTCATATGTGCTTGCTTTTATTGTCCCTCAGCTATTAATACACTCAGGTAGTATGACATATTTCCTCAGACGTAAGAACTATCAAACTTTCCTGTAACAAAAAGGTTCCCAAGCTGCTCTTAAAGCCTAAACCTTAGCACCATCCACAGGGAACTCAATGATATGTCAGGTAGTTGGAGGAGGGCTTTGTATTTGCAGGATGGACACTCTCATGGACACTTTACGAATCAGTGAGAGTCATGACAGCTTTCTAAACCTGTCAGAACCCCTCCCCTGCACCTGGCCCCATGTGGCTGTTCTAAAAAATCTCTCTTTGGCTAAGCTAAAACCTTTGTAATTCAGAATCATTGCCATTTTAAACTCAATTTGAATTATGAAAAGTCTAAAATTGTGGAATGTTAATGAATGCCGTATATTTCCTTTAAAGGGCATTGAGCTTCTTTCAATTTGTGATCTGGTGTAATGAACATGTGGGCATCAGGTAAGATCCACACAGGCATTGGAGTTACATGAAGAGCAGGCTTAGGGATTGTCAAATTACCAGCACCTCCATGCTATAAGGGCCTTCTCTGAAATCTTGATTATTCTGTTTATCATCACAATGAAGTGCTTGAATAAACCACATTTGCTAGCCAAATTCTAGCCATCCTTCTAGACCAATTCAAGGTCTACTTCTTCCATCGAGGTGGTCTGTTCTCACTGATCTTCCCCAACAATTCTTGTCATTAAGTTTATTACCTATTCTATTTATTTTGCTCTGAATTATTAAAATAGTGCCTGGTGGAACTTTAAACATGTTAAGGACCACTTAATTAGGTGGTATTTTGAAATTTTATGGGGGTGTTTTGGGTTCTGATAATAATTTTAAAGCAGTGGTCATATGTAGTGGAAAGAGAACAGGGATCTAAAATGTTCAGCAATGCTGGAGATAATCCTGCATAACAGAGAACTGCCTCATCGCCTACATAAATCTTGAGTGTCCCACTGGACGCCAAGAGGCTGAATTCATGCCTTGACATGTGGTGAGATTTCACACAAGAGATATGCTTTCCATGATGCCTTGTCACTAACCTATCCCATGTCACAACATCAGGCATTATTTTGACACTACATTTATAAATAAAGATAAGCTTGTTTGTGAGAAATAACATGCTTCCTTATTTCTCTACCTCAACAGCCTGTAATTTGAATTGGTACGTTGCCCCTGCTTCAATTAAAGCTATTTCTCTCTCTCCTTTCATGCACAAATAAGTCTGGTCTGTTGCTAGTTACCTAGTCCCAGAATATATGTGTTTATATCTCTGCCCTTTCATTTAATGTACTTCTTGCACATAACAACTTCTGACGTCACTTTTCTTGAACCCAAATATACTCATTATAAGCAGGTACAACTATGTGACTACTTCATTGCATCATCTATTGTAGCTGTTTCTAAAAATTTACATTTTGAAGTAGATATTATTTATTTTAAAATACTTGCTTTTTGTTTCTCATTTATATTATAATTAGGACATAATACTTATTTTATTATGTATATAAGCATGTTATAATATCTGAAAATTTCATTTCAATTTGGTAAATGAGGCATTACAAATTGTTTGTTATAAAAAAGAATATTAAATACAATAAGTTTGAGAACCACTGATCTATTACAAGGCTTCATTTTTCAGAGGAAGAATGTAAGGTGTAGAAAAATTAAATGACCTGATCAGCGACCTGATCAGCAAAGTTGCTGATCTGGAATTTAAACCCTGATCTGACTTTCAGTCCAGTTCTCCTATTTTGTTCTCTAATTTTAGTTGAATAATGAGTAGCCCTCATTTTTGACAGCAGAATTATACTCATAATCTCCTTGAGAACAGAGCCATTTTGTACATTCCTTTTTCTGTAATCATCACAGTGACTAACACAGCATTAGACATATAGTAGTTACTTAATATATGCTTAATATATCAGTTGGATTGAATTGAATTGCATCAAGTTGAAATTAAATTATTTGAATTGAATAATAAAGTGTTAATGTTTTATGGAAAGTAGTGCATTCCAATATGAAATAATCAGAACCATCAGTTCTGAGCCAGGAATTCTCTGTGGGCCCCTCCCTACCTCCCCTCCTGTCCTTCACTTATTTCCAGGCACTTGCCATGGAACTACATGTTTGCCTCCCTTCTTCCCGCAGCTGACCTTCTTGACTCTGAGTCCTTCCAAGAGGCTTACTAGCATTCATCTCTGGCTGTCCTTTTAGTAGCCATATCCCCTGGGATAAAGACTGGATGCAATGCTGAGAGAGGTCCTCTAAGCTTTAAGATATTTTCAAGAAAAGAGTTAAAAGTCAGTTTTTCCTTGTTCTTTTTTTTTTTTTTTTAGGTTCTGGATTATTTTTTCCCCTGACTCTTCCTAAATGTGTTAAGAAATCTGGTCTATGGTGAGACACTTTGTTGACATGCTACAGGAGCTAATTTTACATGTCAGTGGGAATGGCACCAAAACACTGACTCAATATTCCAAAAGTAGATTAATTGTTCTATCTTTCCCATGAATGTGCATGTGCACGCGCGCATGCGTGTGTGTGTGTGTGTGTGTGTGCACATAGGCGGAGTGAGAGAAGAGATCACTCCTTTTTGGCTATACCTAATTTAGCTGACAAAATTGAAAATGAGTAGCAAGGAGGTGGGAGGTACATGAAGGAGCATCAAAGCAGATGCAGTACAAAGAAGGGCCACATGTACCCCAATGTTCATAGCAGCAATGGCCACAATCGCCAAACTGTGGAAAGAGCCAAGATGCCTTTCAACAGATGAATGGATAAAGAAGATATGGTCCATATATACAATGGAATATTATGCCACCATCAGAAAGGATGAATACCCTACTTTTGTATCAATATGGATGGGACTGGAAGAGATTATGTGGAGTGAAATAAGTCAAGCAGAGAAAGTCAATAATCTTACGGTCTCACTTATGTGTGGAACATAAGGAAAAACATGGAGGGCATTGTGAGAAGGAAAGGAAGGGTGAATTGGGGGAAATTGGAGGGGGAGATGAAATGTGACTATGGATCCTGAGCAAAAAACTGAGGGTTTTGGAGGGGCAGGGATGGGGGGTTGGGTGAGCTTGGTGGTGGGTATTGAGGAGGGCACATATTGCATGGAGCACTGGATGTGGTGCATGAACAATCTTGTAACACTGAAAAAAATAAAATAAAAGTATTTGGAGGAAAAAAAAGCAATTTGTAAAACAGTAGAGTCATGAGAGTTATGACAAGATAGCATGACCTACAAGGATAAAACTACCTGGGACAATAATAGAAAAATATATGTCATGGGTATAGACACTGCATAGGCCAAGCTAATTAGACATAAATCCTGCTTTCATAGATCACACACACACACACACACACACACACACCACTGCCATCACCAACACCCACAACACCACCAACAGCAAAACAAAAGTAACCAAAATAATCCTGCTTATGATATGGATGAAAAAAGTTATGGGATCTTTGCTTCTACCTAAATAGCAATAAATAAATAGATAGATAGATAGATAGATAGATAGATAGATAGATAGATAGATATCTAAACAATATCAGAGGACTGAAGACATAAACTGGAATGAACTAAGAAAAGAGAGCTCCTAAGGCATTCTGGGAGAATGGTCACTGGGCTGAATGCAAACTTCCAAGTACAGAGAGCAGCAAGTAAGACTTGATTGCAGACAAAAGTCATTAATAACTCAAAACTTTCCATTCAGCTATAAAACAGGGAGAAGTCTTCCATGTATCTGAAAGCTGGTGACTCAGCTGTGAATCAGAGCAAATTTCCAGAATCTCACCAGTTGTGAAATCTTAGTTCCTAATGAAAATAAAACATCCATCCTGTTCTCAAGGTATTCTCTAGTAGGGAACTGAGTGAAACTAAAGGGGTGACAAAGTCTAGACTCTTTTTGACCCAGGCTAATCCACATAAGGTTGACTTAGCCCTCTTCCTGTGGCAAAACACTATTGGCTTCAGTTGTTAGTGCTCTTTGGTGTGTTATAAGAACACAAAAAGGCAAGAAACTATAATCCAAAGTCAAGACAGGAAACAGTCACTAGAAGCAGTGCCAGAGATGGCTTAGATGTTGGAGTGATCAGACTTTAAAATAATTATGGAAACCACTCTGTTCGCATGAGGGCTAAACCTCCTGCTTAGCCTCTGGAGCAATGTCCCTCAGCGGAGCTGACTCTAAAAGTTCTGATTTTGTGCTCCACAGCTCTGCGGCTGCAGGGAGCCGGGCCCTCCCCCCACAGGCTCTCTTGAACCCTCCTACACTGTTGGTGGGAATGCAAGCTGGTACAACCACTCTGGAAAACTGTATGGAGGTTCCTCAAAATGTTGAAAATAGAGCTACCCTATGACCCAGCAATCGCACTACTGGGTATTTACCCTCAAGATACAAATGTAGTGATCTGAAGGGGCATGTGTACCTGAATGTTTATAGCAGCAATGTCCACAATAGCCAAACTATGGAAAGAACTTAGATATCCATCAACAGATGAATGGATAAAGAAGAGGTGGTATATATATATACAATGGAATACTATGCAGCCATCAAGAGAAACAAAATCTTGCCATTTGCAATGACGTGGATGGAACTAGAGGGTATTATGCTAAGCGAAATAAGTCAGTCAGAGAAAGACAATTATCACATGATCGCTCTGATATGAAGAATTTGAGAGGCAGGTCAGGGGGTAATGGGGGGTGAGGAAGAGAAATGAAACAAGATGGGATGGGGAAGGAGACAAACCATAAGAGATTCCTAAACTCATGAAACAAACTAAGGGTTGCTGGGAGGTGGTGGGGTTGGTATATGGACATTGGGGAGGGCATGTGCTATGGCAAATGCTGTGAAATGTGTAAGCCTGATGATTCACAGACATGTACCCTGGGGTAAATAATACATTATATGTTAATAAAAAATTAAAAAAATAATAATAATTATGGAAAAATGCTAAAGGATATAGTGGAAAGGCAAATGCACGTGTGAGGGATGGGAAGGGTCAGAGACATGGAAAGCTACAAAAAAATGCAAATGCTAGAAATGAAAAATGCAAATGCCATAAATAAGGACTTTATTAAGTGGATTAGCAGAGTACTGAACACAGAAAAGGAGAGGGCTAATAAACCTAAAGATACATCAACAGAAAATGTCTGAACTGAAACACAAAAACAAAAATGAGTGAATAAATAATAGAAAAGAACATCCTAGACCTGTCATATAATAGCAACTGTTCCAGCATACAAGTAGTCCCAGAGGAAAGAAGGAAGAGTGTGGGACAGCAGAAATATTTCAGGATAGATGGGCAATAAACTGTTGAAAGACATCAACTCACAGATCTCAGAAGGCCAATAAATTCCAAGCAGGGTAATTATAAAGAAACCACGCCTAGTTGCACAGTAATCAAGCAGCCTAAAATAAAAGATAAAAAGCAGATCTAAAAGCAGACTAAAAAAAAAAAAATATATACAATACATCCTGGGGAACAATTGATGAAAAGATCGCTAACTTTTCCCCAGAGATACTATCAACAAGAGGCAGTGGAATGGTATAAAGTGCTTAAAGAAAAAAACATGTCAACTTAGAATTCTATCCAATAAATATGTCTTTCAGTTTTCACATACTTCTATATAAATATATAATTGTATATGTATATGTAAATATATTGTACATATATATTAACATATATATTTTATATTGCATATATGTATTATATATAAAATATAAATTACATATTATATATTAAATGTAATTTTATATACAATCTAAATATATTTTAGAAACATATATTTATTCATTATATATGTTTCATGTATATAAATATGAAGAGTATATTCACTGGGTAAAGTTCTAAACTTACATATACATACACCCTAGATGACATACATAAAAGGCTATTGACTTGGGAGGAGGAGCAAGATGGCGGAGAAGTAGGAGGTTGAGATAGAGTCGGAACCCAGAAGTTCATCTAGATAGTTAATAAATCCTTTTAAAAGCCAGCATACTCAACAGGAGGGAGAAGAGAGGAAGAAGAGCAATTCTAGGAGCAGAAAATCAA
>CM052800.1:121129546-121157125 GCA_028533885.1 Nasua narica | reverse complement strand
GTTAGGAGCACACTTGGTTTACAAAGAAGCTTGTTTTGTTGGTGCTTTGAATAAGCTCCAGAGGAGAGAATACACTTGGAAATGAAAAATTCAGGAATTTCTACATTGTAAAAAGTGTTTTGTGCTGCAAAAGCCTTTCTGTGTATCTAATTTTACTTAATTCTCAGCACAGTTCTCTGAAGTATTATTTATTATCCCTGCTTTATAGATGAACAAAAGGCATTTCAGTAATTGCCAGAGGATATACATCTGATAAGCTATTCCAAGGCCAGTGCCCTTCCCACTCCATCTGTGGTCTTTTTAGTTACCATCTAATGCCATGTTACCATTTGACCCAAACTTAGCAGATTAAAATAGCACCCATTTATTATCTCACAGTTCTGTAGTCAGAAGTTCTGGAAGGCTCAACTGGGTCCTCTGCTCATGGTCTCACAAGAATGACATCAAGATGTCAGCAGGCTTTTTTCAAACTCTGGGGAAAGAAACTGCTTCCAAACTCATTCAGTTGATTGGTGGAACTCAGTTCCTTTGGTTGTAGCACCAGGGTCACTGAAAGAAGCCTTTGTCTTTCTTAAGGTTACCTCTGTTCCTTCTCACATGACTCTCTCTATTTTAAACTAGCAGTGCTTAGGATAATGCCTCTGCTGAATTAATCCTCTCTGTCTTTTTTAGAGGATTCCTGTGATAGATCAGGCCCTCCAGGATCATTTCTGTATCTTAAGGTCACCTGACTAGGGACTTTAATTTTGTCTGCAAAATCTTTTCATATTAACACCTAGATTAGTGTTAGATAACCATGGTGCAGCAGTCCTTGTGTGGGGAAGCATCTGTAGAATTCTGTCTACAATGGTGACTCTTGATCTTTAGTTAAGAATCACCTACAGTGCTTGTTGACATTGGGTTGCCCTATCTGAGCAGAGCCCAAATGCATCTTCGTACTTAACAGGGTACCCTCTCTATTCCTGGTCTTACTATGACTCTGATGTGGGTGGTCCTGGAACCATATTTTGAGAAGCATTGTTCTACACACTTAGCTATACCAAAGATCCTTTCTCAAACCCACCTATGCACTAGGCCTCTTTTGTTTCTACAAGTTATTAACTCACTTAACCTTCACAACAAACTCTAAGAGTTTAACACTCTCATTGGCTCAAATGTACAGGCCCAGACAGATTAAGTAACTTCTTCAATATCACAAAGCTAGTAAATGTCAGAGCTGGGATTTAAAGTCAAGCAGGTTGATTCCAAAATCCTTATTTCTAACCATTATGCTACACTCTAAGTCAGAACATACATTTAAGTTAGAACATACATTTGTAAGTTAGAACATACATTTGTTATATGCCCTAAACATAGTGCACACTAGACTGAGGACCACCTCAGAAAAACTTTCAGTGTTACTGACATCTGGTGTGGAAGGGTATAGAGGAGAATGGCAAGGTGAAATGCTGCGAAGGGTTAGTTGAAACAACTCTAAGCTATCTCAGATCTATCGCCTATCCCTCCTTGAAAAATTCTGCAAATAGTTGCATGCATCATTTCAGAGATTTGCTTCGATTAGTTTTCTGTCATGGTTGTAATCAAAACTTGGGAATAGAAGATGGCTGGAGGAAAACAGGATGATAGGGAGGGTGCTCAACCTAAAGAAGCCAGGTTTTCTCAGGATAGAAATCCCCCCAACACTGCCCAGAAAGTTTAGAGATGGTAGATGGTAGAGATGGACTCATGGCACACAGACCAGAGTATCAACTCAAGAACTGAGAGTATTAACTCTCGTTCTGACAGCTGATAGGGATCCAGTGTCACTTAACTACATTGGAATGTCCTCATCCTTCACTCATCAACTTCCCCATTACTGATGTTACTGGACATCACCTATACTCTTTCACCACAACACAGCAGCAGAACAAATATTAGGACTCTGAGTCACCACTCCACAAAACTACCACCTCCTGTACCCCTTGTTTACAAGCCTCTCTGATTCTTATGGTTATAACATTCAGGTAGCATTTAGTTTGCATGGCCTCAGCCATCCTGCCCAATGTGCGGGAAAACACTAATGATTGGCAAAAGGCCTTTAGTCAAACCCCACAAACTGGCCCAGACCCAGAGCACAGGTGGCTGGTTCTCGAGTATGACATCCAGCCAGTACAGGGACCCAAACAAGAAGGACCAAAACCCCTGCCCTCCTGACTGCCCATCCCCAAACACCACACATCTTCCCTTTGGAGGTGGTCTACAGAATATTCCACTTGTTACAGATATCCAAAACAAAACAAAACTGAATAGACTTCCAGAGAAGATGGAGGACCCTAAGCTTACCTTGCCCCATGGATAGAACTAGGTAACACCCAGATCAGTGTGAATAACCCAGAAAGTGACCCAAAGACTTGCATAACAGACTCTCCACTAGAGAAGATGCCACATCAAAGAAGATAGGAAGGGCAGAGATTTGGTTGGGCACTAAAGAGGCCTGTAAGACTGTGAGAAGGAGGAATGCTGTGGGTACAGAGAGGGGAGAAGAACAGACTCCATACCAGGCACCATGGACATGGGAAATACCCATCATATTTGGCTCTGAAAACCAAAAGGACATAATTTTGTGAGTTCTTATAATCAGCAGGGCTTAACACCTGAAACATTAAAAAATTAGTGGGCTTAGCTTTAGGAGAATCAGAGAGCAATAAGAAACTGAGTCCCACCCTTAAAGAGACAACACAACAAACAGCCTTGTGAAGATATAGCATTGAAACAGCAGTTTGAGAAATGCCTAAGGTACACAGGAGGAAGATTTATTTGCTAATCTCAGAGCATGGGCTAGAGAGGTAGGGATTGTTGGGTGACATCTCCAGGAAATAAAATGCTGGTGGGAGACATTTCCCTCCCTTCCAAGCCTAGACACACTGACACCTACAGGAACCAGTGAAGTGCCAACACTTGCTACCTAATATACTAACACTGTGCTCCAAACCCATGTTCTCCCGCAAAAACAGCCCTTCCAGGCATGCCTCTGCTCCATGTCTCCTCCCACAGCAGAACTGCACAAACCTTGCTAATGTTGTGCACCCCTCCCCCACATTTTCTTGTGGCCCTGCCCCCCCCCACCAATATGTCTTTAGGACAAGCCCATCCAAAGAGGTCCCGCAAGTCTTGCAATGTGTAAGTGGCCTGACAGGAACCAGCACTACTCCAAAGTAACTTCTCCCTTGGGGAGAAGAGAAAATAACCACACATACCAGCCCAACTGCAGTCCCAGCAGTGGGCTCAGGGCAGACATCTGGTCTGACAGTAGACTACACCCACCAATGAAAGCTTCTCAGAGGATAGCACAGGGAAAGTGTCTGCAGTTTGGTGCTACTGCATCTCTGAAAAGTCAGCCTGGTCTGACTCAACTCAACCCCAAGGCACTCAGTCTAGCTTATTAAAAATACAGGAACCAAACCCTGGCCCCAACAGGCAAAAAAGATTCATCACAGATGACTGGATTGAAGGCAAAGTGGTTCATTCATAACAGTAGGGCACATACAACATACATAGGAGACACGCCGAAAGCTCCAGGTTCTGGTGAACAGGGAACATTGGAGGACCTCTTCTTCATAAGGCCACTGCTTTCAAGAGCAGGAGACATAACTGACTTTCCTAACACATAGAGACAGACACAGAGAGGCAAAATGAGGAGACCGAGGAATATATTCCAAATGAAAGAAAAGGACAAAATCACAGCAAGAGACCTAAGTGAAATGATGAAAAGAAATTTGCCTGATAGAGAGTTTAAAGCAATGATCATAAAGATACTCACTGGAATTGAGAAAAGAGCAGAGGACAAACCTTTAACAAAGAGACAGAAATCATAAAAAAGAAACTATCAGAGATGAAGAACTCAATAACTGAAATTAAAATAACACTAGATAGATATTAGACTAGAGGAAGCAGAAGAACAGATCAGTGACCTGGAGGACAGAGTAATAGATAGCAATCAAGCTGAACAGAAGAGAGAAAAAAATAAGAATAATAAAAGATGAAATAGACTTAGGAAACTCAACAACACTATCAAGTGTAATAGCTTTTGTATTATAGGGATTCCAGAAGGAAAAGAGGTTGAAAAAAAGGAAGGCATAAAATTTATTTGAAGAAATAAAGCTGGGGAGAAGACAAGATGGTGGAGGAGTAGTTGACCCCTTTCAACCAGTTCCTCAAATTTAGCTGGATATCTACCAAACCATTCTGAACAACCACAATACCAGCCTAAGATGTAAGAATATATATCTATATCTCTACAATCAGAAAAGCACTGCTTGTTGCAAGGTAGGAAGGCCAGAATCATGAATCTGTGGTTAGATATCAGAGAATAAACAGAAGGGAGAGGGAGGGGCACCTGGGTGGCTCAGTCCTTAAGCATCTGACTTCAGCTGAGGTCATGATCCCAGGATTCTGGTTCTGGGATTGAAAGCTGCATCAGCTTCCTGTTCAGTGGGGAGCCTGCTTCTCCCTCTTCCACTCTCCCTACTTGTGTTTCCTCTCTCTGTGTGTATTTGTCAAGTAAATAAAATATTTTTTTAACTTTTATTTTATTTTTTCAGTGTTCCAAGATTCATTGTTCATGCACCACCAAGTAAATAAAATCTTAAAAAAAAAGAAGGGAAAGGGAGGTTCCATAAGCTGATTCTTGGAAAGAGATATAACACCAGAGCACAAAAGCAGAATCCTTAGAAATCTAAGGGAGAGACATCCCTCTATGGAAGTGGTTCTGGAAATGAAAAGGTAGAATTCTAGGTAGATCACTGTGGCCTCAGTATATGAGAAGCTCCAGAACCACAGAGGCTTCCTGGACCAACAGAGTACCCGAGCAGTGGAGCCAGGAAACAGGTTATGGTCAGCGAGCCCAGAAAGGGTGTCTCAGCTCAGATTGCCATAAACTGCAAGCCAGGCTATTTGAGAATTGCTCCTCTCTTGGGAAGCCTGAAAAAATCAGGAGACTGTGCTGGGAACTGCGCAAAAACTCACAGAGCAACTGGGACAGAGTTCCAGAGCAGTGCCCACACAGGATCTAGGACCTGTGGGTGTGCACGTGAGCCTGGGGCTGCTTGACATTTTAGGAGCATAAAGGGCAAGGACATTCCTGGGACCCTGGGATGACCTCTGAGAGAGTCATTGTGGGTGTGTACCATCAGAGGTTGTGGTTTTCAGCAGCTCATAAAGAAAGAGACTGTCCTGGAGCATTTAATGAAAAGAGCAGACTGCGATTTCTCTGCTCTGGGACAAAGGTTTGGGTGTGACCATTTTTGTTCTGACCCTTGGAAGACACGTAGAAAGCTGCCAGAGAACAAAAGCACACACACACAAAAAAAAACTGTTTCAACAGAACCCAGACCCCTGACAGGGGGTAGGGCAACTCTGCTCAAGCTAGGTTACCTGAGAAATAGTGTAGTAGGCCCCTTCCCTGGAAAACAGGTTGGAAGAACAAGAAGACGACAAACCTATGGACCCCATAAGACTGTAAAATCCCAACGGCAGAGGAAAATAGTATATTGAGCTCCAGGTGTGGACTTACAGGTTTGTTTACTTTTTAGATAAAACTCTCTTTTTCTTTTTATTCCTTCTCTTATGCTTTTTCTTTATTATGTTTACCTTTTCTCATCTCAACTAGATGTTTATTAAAGCAACTTATATTTCATAGTAGCTTTTTAACTTGAATTTTATCTTGCCTATATTTTTATAGATATATACATTATTGTAGTCCTTTTTCACTGTTCAATTTTACCTTTATATATATATATATACATATATATATATAAGTTTTACTTTCCTTGTAATTTTGGGAAGGAGTCTCCTCTAATAAACAGACCAAAATACACCCAGAAACAACAGAAACACCCCGCTTTGTTCACACTGAGAGGTTATAGCCCCCTCTCCCTCACTACCCCTTTAAAATTTTTTAATTTTTTAATTTTATAAATTTTAATCTTGTGTTTCATTTTAGTATTATTATTATTATTTTTTTTTTGGTGATGGCTTCTGAATGCTCCAGATTTTCCTAGGGTGCATCTTTCTTGGGTTTCAATTGGTATTTCTTCATTCACTCAATCATCCCTTGACAGAATGACTAGGAAGAGGAACTCTCAGCAAAGAAAAGAAACAGAGACAATGTCATCTGCCACAGAACTGATGGATATGTTTATAAGTAAGATGTCAGAGATAGACTTCAGGATAGCAATCATAAAGTCAATAGCTAGGCTTGAAAAAGGCATTTGTGATAATATAGAAATTCTAAGGGCAGAAATGATTTCCAGTCAGGCCAAACTAAAAAATGCTATGAATAGATGCAGTCTAAACTAGATTCTCTAACAGGCAGGGTAAATAAGACAAGAGAAAGAATTAGTGATCTAGAAGACAAGCTGATGGAAAAGAAGGAAGTGGAAGAAAACAGAAATGGGGTTCTAGTAGCACATGAGAAAAAGATTGTAGAGATTAATAATGCTGCAAAACATTCCAATGTCAGAATTATTGGGATCCCTGAGGGAGTGGAGAGAGAGGGGGGCTAAAAGATATATTTGAGCAAATCATAGCTGAGAACTTCCCTAGTCTGGGGAAGGAAACAAGCATTTGAGTCCAAGAGGCAGAGAGGGCCCCTCCCGAAACTAATAAAAATAGATCAACATCCTAACATATAACAGTGAAGCTTTCAAATTTTACAGTGAAGGAAATAATCCTAAGAATAGCCAGGAGAGGAGTTTCCTCACATATAGAGGGAGGAACATCAGAATAACACCAGACCTGTCGACAGAAATTTGGCAAGTCAGAAAGGGCTGGAAAGACATATCTAGGGTACTAAGTGAAAAGAACATGCAGCCAAAAATACTTTATCCAGCAATGATGACATTCAGAAAAGATGGAGAGACAAAGAGCTTTCAGAACAGGCAGAAACTGAAAAAATATGCAACCACCAACCCAGCCCTGTAAGAAACATTAAGTAGTATTCTGTAAACAAAGAGAGACCCTAAAAGTCACATAGACCAGGAAAAAAAAAAAACACAGAAAATCTATAGAAACAGGGATATTACAGGCAATACAATGGCACTAAATTCATATCTGTCAACTGTCACTCTAAATATAAATGGGCTAAATGCTCCCATCAAAAGAAACAGGGTTGAAGATTAGATAAAAAAGCAGGACCCATCCATATGCTGTCTACAAGAGACTTATTTTGAACCTAAAGTCACCTCTAGATTGAAAGTGAGGGGATGGAGAACTACCTACCACCTACCATCCTAATGGACATAAAAAAAAAAAGCTGGGATAGTAATCCTCGTATCCAATAAATTAAACCAAAGACCATAATAAGAGATGTAGAGGGATGTTATATCATATTTGAAGGGTCTATCCAATAAGATTTAACAATTGTAAATATCTATGTTCCCAACATGGGAGCTGCCAATTAATATAAAGCAATTAATAACTAAAATAAATAAACATATTAATAACAATACATTAATAGTAGGAGACCTCAACACTCCACTCACAGCAGTGGATAGATCATCTAAGCAAAACATCAACAAAAAAACGAGAGCTTTGAATGACATATTGGACCATATGGACTTTGTTGTTGTATACAGAACATTCCATCATAAGAAAAAACAGACTACTCCTTCTCGAATGCACATGGAACTTTCTTCAGAATAGACCACATACTGGGTCACAAATCAGGTCTCAACTTATACCAAAAGATTGAGATCATTCCCTGCGTGTTATCAGACCACAATGCTTTGAAACTGAAATTCAGTCACAAGAAAAAATTTGGAAGGAATTCAAACACATGGAAGTTAAAGAGCATCCTACTAAAGAATGATTGAGTCAACCAGGAAATTAAAGAACTTAAACAATTCATGGAAACTCATGAGAATGAAAACACATTAGTCCAAAACCTATAGGATACTGCAAAGGCAGTCCTAAGGGGGAAATAGATAGTCATTCAAGCTTCTCTCAAAATCTTAGAAAAATCCCAACTACACAAGATAATCTTACACCTATAGGACCTGGAGAAAGAACAGCAAATAAAGCTTAAAACAAGCAGGAGAAGAGAAATAATAAAGATTAGAGCAAAAAATCAATGAAATAGAAACCAGAAAAACAGTAGAACAAATCAACAAAACTAGAAGCTGGTTCTTTGAAAGAATTAATGATATCAATAAATCTCTGGCCAGACTTCTCCAAAAGAAAAGAGAAAGGACTCTAATCAATAAAATCACAAATGAAAGGGAAAGATCATGACTAACACCAAGGAAATAGAAACAGTTATTAGAAATTATTACCAGTAACTGTGTGTCAATAAATTAAGCAACCTGGAAGAAATGGACGCCTTCCTGGAAACTTATAAACTACCAAGACTGAAACAGGAAGAAATAGACAATCTGAATAGACCAATAACCAGTAATGAAATTGAAGCAATAATCAAAAACATCCCCCAAAATAAGAGTCAGGGCCAGATGGCTTCCCAGGGGAATTCTACTAAACATTTAAAGAAGAAATAATACCTAGTCTACTGAAGCTGTTTCAAAAAATAAAAACGGAAGGAAAACTTCTAAACTTGTTCTATGAGGCCAGCATTACCCTGATCAGAAAACCAGGCAGAGTCTCCATCATAAAGGAGAATTATAGAATCAATTATAGAATCAATTTCCCTGATAAATATGGATGCCAAAATATTTAACAATATATTAAAAGGATTATCCTTCATGACCAGGTGGGGTTTATTCCTGAGATTTAAGGGTGGTTCAACATTCCCAAGTCAATCAATGTGATAGAGCACATTAATAAAAGAAAAGACAAGAACCATATGATCCTCTCAATTAATACAAAAAAAAGCATTTGACAAAATATAGCATCTTTTCCTGATTAAAACTCCAGAATGTAGGGATAGAGGGAATACACCTCAATATCATAAAAGCCATCTATGAAAAGCCCATAGTGAATATCATAATCAATGAGGAAAAGCTCACAGCTTTCCATGTAAGGTCAGAAACATGACAGGGATTCCCACTCTCACCATTATTGTTCAATATAGTACTAGAAGTCCTAGCCTCAGCAATCAGACAACAAAAAGATATAAAAGGCATTCAGAGGGGCATCTCCCTCTTCACAGATGACATGATACTTTACATGGAAAACCCAAAATATTCCACCCCCAAATTACTAGAACTCATAAAGCAATTCAGCAACATGGCAGGATACAAAATCAATGCACAGAAATCAGTTGCATTTCTATACACAAACAATGTAACTGAAGAAAGAGAAATTAAGAAATCAATTGAATTTACAATAGCACTAAAACCCATAAGATACCTAGGAATAAAGCTAACAAAAGAGGTGAAGGATCTATACTCTAGAAACTACAGAACACATATGAAAGAAATTTAGGAAGAAACAAAGAGATGGAAAAATGTTCCATGCTCATGGATAAAGCACTGTTAAAATGTCTCTGCTACCCAAAGCAACCTATACTTTCAATGTCATTCCTATCAAAATACCATTGACATTTTTCACAGAGCTGGAATAAACAATCCTAAAATTTGTATGGAACCAGAAAAAACATCACAATTGGGATGTTGAAAAAGAGAAAACAAAAAAAAAAGCTAGGGTCATCACATTGCTGGACTTCAAGCTCTATTACAAAGCTGTGATCATCAAGACAGCATGGTATTGACACAAAAACAGACACATAGATCAGTGGAACAGGATAGAGACTCCAGAAAACTCTAAGGTCAATTAGTCTTCAACAAATCAGGAAAAATATCCAATGGAAAAAAGACAGTCTCTTCAATAAATGGTTCTGGGAAAATTGGAAAGCCACACACAGAAGAATGAAACTGGATCATTCTCTTGCACCATACACAAAAATAAACTCAAAACAAATGACATACCTCAATGTAAGACAGGAGTCCATCAAAACCATAGAGGGGAACATGGGCAATAACCTTTTCAACATCGGCCACAACAACTTCTTGAAAGACACATTTCCAAAGGCAAGGGAAACAAATGCAAAAATGAACTTTTGGGACTTAATCAAAATAAAAAGCTTCTGCAAAAAGGAAAACAGTCAATAAAACTAATGGGCAACCCATGGAATGGGAGAAGATATTTGCAAATGACATTACAGATAAAGGGCTAGTATCTAAGATCTCTAGAGAATTTCTCAAACTCAACACCCAAAAAACAAATAATCCAGTCAAAAAATGAGCAAAAGACATGAACAGTCACTTCTCCAAAGAAGACATACAAATGGCTAACAGACACATGAAAAAATGTTCAACATCACCAGCCATCAGGGAAATACAATTCAAAACCACAATGAGATACCACCTTACACCAGTTAGAATGGCAAAAATTAACAAGGCAGGAAACAACAAATGTTGGTGAGGATGTGGAGAAAGTGGAATCCTCTTACACTGTTGGTGGGAATGCAAGCTGGTACAGCCACTCTGGAAAACAGAAGTTCCTTAGGAAATTAAAATTAGAGCTACCTTATGAACCAGCAATTCTACTACTAGGTATTTACCCCAAAGATATAGATGTAGTGAAAAGAAGGGACACATTCACCCCAATGTTCATAGCAGCAATGTCCAAACAATAGCCAAACTGTGGAAGGAGCTGAGATTCTCTTCAAAGGATGAATGGATAAAGAAGATGTGATTCACATATACAATGGTATATTACTCAGCCATCAGAAGGGATGAATACCCGCCATTTGCCTTGACATGGATGGAACTGGAGGTAATTATGCTAAGTGAAATAAGCCAGGCAGAGAAAGACAATTGTCACATGGTTTCACTCATATGTGGAATCTAAGAGCTAGCACAAAGGACCATAGTGAAAGGGAGTGAAAATGGAAGGGGGAGAAATCAGAAAGGGAGATAAACCATGAGAAACTCTGGACTCTGGGAAACAAACTGAGGATTTCAGAAGGGAAGGGCATGAGGAATTGTGGTAGCCAGGTGGTGGTATTAAGGAGGACACACGTTGTGATGATCACTGGGTGTTATATTCAACTAATGAGTCATTGAACACTACATCAAAAACTAATGATGTACTATATGTTGACTAACTGAACATAATTTAAAAATGAAGTAATAATAGCTAAACTTCCTAAATCTGGAGAAGGAAATAGAAATAGATTTAGAGGCACAGCAAGTCCCCTAAAAAATTAACCCAAGGAGGTCCATAATTACCAAGACACATAGCAATTAAAATAACAAAAAAGTAGTGATAAAAAGAGAATTTTAAAAGCAGCAAGAGAAAAGAAGACAGTTATATATAAGAGGAAACCCCCATAAGGCTATCAGCTGATTTTTCAGCAGAAACTTTCCAGTCCAGAAGAGAGTGGAATGATATATTTAAAGTGCTAAAAAAGCAAAAACCTACAACTAAAAATACTCTACTCACCAAGGCTATTATTCAGAATTAGAAGGAAGTATAAAGAGTCTCTCTGACAGACAAAAGTTAAAGGAACTTATGACCACTAAACCAGCCCTACACCAGGAAATGTTAAAGGGGACTCTGAGTGGAAAGTAAAGACTATAAGTAAGAGCAAGAAAAGTAGGAAACACAAAAGCAGCAAAATTAAGCATATCTATAAAAATCACCCAAAGAACTCACAAAATAAAATGATGTGAAGTATGATACCATATAGTTAAAGCATTGGTGGGAGAGAGGTAAAGAATGGGTTCAAACTTAAGTGACCATCAACTTCATAAAGACTGCTATATGCATAAGATGTTAAATACAAACCACAAATCAAAAACCAGCAAAAAATATGCAAAAAATAAAGAGAAAAGAATCCAAGTGTATTACTAAAGATAGCCAACTTATAGTAAGAGAAGAGAGTAAGAGAAAAAAGGAACAGAAAAAATCAGAGAAACAATCATAAAAAGATAACAAAATGGTAATCAGTACACTCCTGTTATAATTACATTGGGAGCTCCTGGGTGGCTCAGTGTGTTGAAGCCTCTGCCTTCAGCTCAGGTCATGATCTCAGGGTCCTGAGATCAAGCCCTACATCGGACTCTCTGCTCAGCAGGGAGCCTGCTTCCCCCTCTCTCTCTGCCTTCCTCTCTGCCTACTTGTGATCTCTCTCTGTGTCAAATAAATAAATAAAATCTTTAAAAAATAATCACTTTGAATTAAAATGAACTAAATACTCCAATCAAAAGACATAGGATGAGAGAATGGATGAAAAAGCAAGAACCTTCTATCTGTTGCCTACAAGAGACTCATTTTAGACCAAAGACACCTGTAGATTGAAAGTGAGGGGATGGAGAAACATCTATCATACAAATGGATGTCAGAAGAAAGCTAGAGTAGCAATACTTATATCAGACAAAATAGACTTTAAAACAAAGGAGGACACTAGATAATCACAGAGGGAACAATCCAACAGGAAAATATAATAATTATAAATATTTATGTGCCCAACATAGAAGCACCCAAATACATTAAGAAGCTAATAACAAACATAAAGGAAGTAAACAAAACTAATACAATAATAGCAGGGGACTTTAACATGCTCATCTGAACAGAAGATCAATAAGAAACAATGGCTTTGAATGACACATTGGACCAGACGGATTAACAGATATTTTCATAACATTCCATGCTAAAACAGCCAAATACACATTTTTTCAAGTGCAGATGTAATATTCTCCAGAACAGATGACATATTAGGCCATGAAACAAGCCTCACCAAATTAAAAAAATTGATGTTATATCATGCACCACAAAGCTATGAAACTACAAATCAACCACAAGAAAATATCTGGAAAAAATACAAATACATGGAAGTTAAATAATATGTTACTAAACAATTAAAGGATCAACCAAGAAATCAAAGAGGAAACCAAAAAATATATGAAGACAAATGAAAATTTAAACACAAGTGTCCAAAATCTGTAGGATGCAGCAAAAGCTGTTTTAAGTGGGAAGTTTATAGCAATAACGGCCTACCTCAAGGAGCAAGAAAAATATCAAATAAGGTAACCTTACATCTAAAGGAGCTAGAAAAAAGGACAAACAAAACCAAAAACCATTATAAGGAAGGAAATAATAAAGATTAGAGAATAAATAAACAAAATAGAAACATAAATAAATAAATAAATAAATAAATAAATAAATAAATAAATAATAACATATCAATGGCACCAGCAGTGAGTTCCTTGAAAAGGTCAACAAAATTGATAGACCTATAGCCAGATTCAACAAAGGAGAGGGAGAGAGAGAGAGAGAGAACTCAAAATCAGAAATGAAAGAGAAGAAATAACAACAAACACCACAGAAATATAAAGGATTATAAGAGAATATTATCAAATATTACATACCAATAAATTGGACAACCTAGAAGAAATGGATAAATTCCTGGAAACATAACTTTCCAAAACTGAATCAAAAAGAAATAAAAATTTGAACAGATTTGAACAACAATGACATTGAATCAGAAAAAAATAAATGAAGCAAAACACATTTCCCAACCAAAATATCCAAGACCAGATGGTTCCACAGTTCAATTCTACCAGTCATTTAAAGAAGAGTTAATATCTATTCTTCTCAAACTATTCCAAAACATATAAGAAGGAAAGCTTCTAAATTCATTGTATGAGGCCCAACATTACCCTGATACCAAAAACCATATAAACACTACAAAAAAAAAAAAAAGACACGCAGAGAGAAACTACAGACCAATACCTTTGATGAACATAGATGCAAAACTCTACAACAATATTGACAAACCACATTCAACAATAACTTTTGAAAAATAATCTGCCACAATTAAGTGGGATTTATTCCTGGGAAGCAAGGTGGCTCGATATTTGTAAATCAATCAAGGAAATACATTGCATTAATAAGAGAAAGGATAAAAACCGTATGATCATTTCAATAGAGGCAGAAAAAGCATTTGACAATGTATAATAACCATTCATGATGGAAACCCTCATCAAAGTAGGTCTAGAGGGAAAAAACTTCAACATAATAAGAGCCATATATGAAAAACCCTCACTTAAAATCATCTAAGAGCTCTTCTCCTAAGCTCAGGAACAAAAAAAAAGGATGTCCACCGTCATCACTTTTATCCAACATAGTATTGAAACTCCTAGCCACAGCAATCAGACAAGTAAAAGAAATAAAAAGCAGTGAAATTGGTAAAGAAGAATTAAAACTTTCACTCTTTGCAGATGACATACTATATATAGAAAACCCTAAAGAATCCACCAAAACCTCCCAGATATGATAAATGAATTCAGTAGGGTGACAGGATACAAAATCAAAACAAAAATCCTTGCATTTCTATACACTAATAATGAAGCAGCAGAAAGGGAAATTAAGAAAACAAACTCCAGGGGCGCCTGGGTGGCTCAGCAGTTAAAGTTCTGAGCCTTCAGCTCAGAGTCTGGGATTGAGGTCTCAGGGTCTCAGGGTCCTGGGATGGTCTCCGGGTCCTGGGATTGAGCCCCACATCGGGCTCTCTGCTCGGGAGGGAGCCTGCTTCCCTCTCTTTCTGCCTGCTTCTCTGCCTACTTGTAATCTCTCTCTCTCTGTAAAATAAATGAATAAAATCTTAAAAAAAAGAAAACAAACTCCATTTACAATTACACGAAAAAGAATAAAATACCTGGGAATAAATTTAATCAAAGAAGTGAAAGACCTATACTCTGAAAACTATAAAACACTGATGAAAGAAATTGAAGACAACACAAAGAAATGAAAAGACATTCCATGCTCATGGATTAGAAGAACAAATACTATTAAAATGTCTATACTAACCAAAGCAATCTATAAATTTAATGCAATTCATGCCAAAACATAAATAGCATTTTTCACAGAAACAGAATAAACAATCCTTAAATTTGTATGAAACCACAAAAGACCCCGAATAGCCAAAGCAATCCTGAGAAAGAACAATGCTGGAGGTATCACAATTTCAGACTTCAGGTTATATTACAAAGCTATAGTAATCAAAACAATATGGTACTGGCACAAAAGTAGACACATAGATCAATGGATAGAACAAAGAGTCTAGAAATAAACCCACAATTTTATAGTCAGTTACTCTGTGATAAAGGAGGCAAGAATGTGCAATGGGAAAAAGACAGTCTCCTCAACAAATAGTGTTGGGAAAACTGGACAGCTACGTGGAAAACAATGAAATCAGACTACTTTTTTATCCTATACACAAAAATAAATTCAAAATTGATTAAGGACCTCAATGTGAGATGTGAAATTATAAAAATCCTAAAGGAGAGCACAGACAGTAATATCTCTGATATCAGCCATAGCAACATTTTTCTAGATATGTCTCCTGAGCAAGGGAAATAAAAGCAAAAATATACTACTGGGACTACATTAAAATAACGAGCTTCTGCACAGCAAAGAAAACAACCAACAAAACTAAAAGACAACCTACTGAATACAAGAAGTATCTGTAAATGACATACAGATAAAGGGTAGTATCCAAAATATACAAAGAACTGAGACAACTCAACATGCCCCCCAAAAAACAAATAATCCAATTACAAATGAGCAAAAGATATGAATAGATATTTCTCCAAATAAGACAGACAGATGACCAACAGACATATGAAAAGATGCCCAACACCACTCATCAGAGAAATGCAAATCAGAACCACCATGAGATATCAACTCATGTCTCTCAGAATAGCTTAAATCAAAACCGTAAGAAACACAGGGGGTTTTGAGGATGTAGAGAAAAAGGAGCCCTCTTGCATTGTTGGTGGGAAGGCAAACTGGTGCAGCCACTGGTGAATATACAAACAAAACAAAACATACACTGCAGCAAACTGGTGCATACACAAACAGTATATGGAGGTTCCCCAAAAGTTTTAATAAATCTTTTTTTTTTTAAAGATTTTTTTATTTATTTATGAGAGAGAGAGAGACAGAATGAGAGGGGAGAAGGTCAGAGGGAGAAGCAGACTTCCCGCAGAGCCGGGAGTCCGATATGGGACTCGATCCTGGGACTCCGGGATCATGACCTGAGCCTAAGGCAGTCGCCCAACCAACTGAGCCACCCAGGCGCCCTTTTTTTTTTTTTTAATAAATCTTTTTTTTTTTTTTTAAGATTTTTTATTTATTTATGAGAGAGAGAGAGACAGAATGAGGGGGGAGAAGGTCAGAGGAAGAAGCAGACTTCCCGCAGAGCCGGGAGTCCGTCCCCAAAAGTTTTAAAACAGGACTACCTTATGATCCAGTAATCACACTACTCCAAAAATATAAAAGCATAATTCAAAGGGATATAAGCACCACTATGTTTATGACATTATTTACAATAGTCAAATTTTGGAAGCAGTACAAGTGTCCTTCAATAGATAACTAAAGAAGAAATATATATATTTCTTCTTTATATATATATGCCATGGAATATTATTCAGTCATTGAAAAAAGAATTAAATCTTGCCATTTGCAAAAGTAGATGGAGCTAGAGAGTATAATGCTAAGCAAAATAAGTCAGTCAGAGGAAAACAAATACCATATGATTTCCCTTATATGTGTAATTTAAGAAATAAAACAAACAAGAGAAAAAAGACAGAGACAAACCAAAAAATATATTCCAGAGAACAGAGGATTACCAGAGGGGAAATGGGTAAGGGGTGAGTAAAATAGGTTAGGAGATTAAGAACACACATACAATGATGAGGACTGTGCGATGTATGGAATTGTTGAAACACTATATTGTACATCTGAAAGTAATATAATACTATATGTTAACTATATTGGAAATAAAATTTTAAAATTTTTGAAAAAACTGAATGATATGATTTATCATGATATGATAAATGACCCACTGTATTACACAGTCTCTGCAGGGACTCATCTTTAAAGAGGCAAACACACCAACAAATAATAATTAAAAAGGTATCACAGCACTATTTGTGTCTCTTGAAGAATGTGAAAACAGATCTAACTCATAAGCCACAGCAACTATTTGCAAAGCCCCTTTGACTACTCCCAATTCTCTCACATCCCACAGCTACTCTGCAGCCTTCACACATAGTCCCCAATCCCTGGCACTCCCCCTAGATCCCCCACCCAGGCTCCCTGTCCTAGGGTGGGCAGTTCCATCTCTCCTCTCTTGCAGTTCCATCTCTCACATGTGTCTGCTTAGCCTCTCTATTATATCCAACCCCCCTCTTTAGGCTAAGTCTCCCCCCATTATTCTCTTAATTCAGTATCATAGTATCACAATAGATTCGGTATCACAGTCACGATAGATCACAATAGCAAAAACTTTTCTGTTGTGAATAGGAAAGAAAGGCTAAATATGTGCCATAGCCCAACTGGTGCAGATACTGGCTCTGGGACCATGCATTGTGTAAGAATAAGGCCAATACTGTCTTATTAATAGGAATGAAAAGAAAAATAAAAAATCAAAAGGAATACAAATCATGATGTACTTTTGTGTGTAGCTGTGTTGTTGAGCACTTTCACGTCTGCTATTCTGCTCGGTTATTACAGTTTCTTTATGAAATTATCTTGGCCAAGGTTTTTAATCTATATTTAAAAGAAAAATGCTAAAGGTCAAGAAGTTAACAACTTATGCAAATTTAGTTAATAAGTGGCTAATGGAGACCTCTATCCTGGTTTTGGCATTCAGACTCCAAGTCATAAAATCATAGAAGTTTGTTTCAGAGATACTACAAATTCTTTTATTTTACTTCCAAGTGTTACTCAACTACTTAGAGGAAAACAAAATTGTACTAATGCCTTGAGCTCTTGCCATTCATTCAAGTTGTTGCAGATTTAACACCTCCCAGAAAGGAATCTGGTAACACTGTCTTGTGCAGACCCCATAACAATAGAGCAAAAATAGGTATGGAGAAAACATTTTGTATGTTTTTGCTGATGGTTTATGTCAATTCAAAAATGTGTCTATAAACCCATAAATCAATTAATAAAATCATGACACAAAATGACAATTTTTAAGCATTACTTAAATAATCCCCAATCTTGTTGCATTTTCTTGAAATATTCTGACAGCTCCAATGTCACTCACCAGCCATAGCTATTTAGAAATCATGGATTTGGCACCTTCAATATTTGGTAACTATGAAACTTGTCCCCAGCTTGGGTCTGCATATTAAAATACAGGTTTAGTGCTCGCTTCGGCAGCACATATACTAAAATACAGGTTTAGCTATTCCAACGAAGGCTAAAATAAAGGGACTTAAATAAAATAAAAGTTATTTCTCCTTTACCAGCAAGTCTAGCATAAGTATACCAGGACTGACAGGGCAGATCTACAGGGTTGGTGACACAGGCTCCTTCCATCTCATGGCTCAGTCTCAACCTATGGCTTCCAGATATGGCCTAAAAGACTATTTAAGCTCCCACCAACAACCGCACATTTTAGTCCATGAAAAGAGAAGCATAGAAAAATGAGGGGGTGCCTGGGTGGCTCAGTGGATTAAAGCCTCCGCCTTCGGGTCAGGTCATGACCTCAGGGTCCTGGAATAGAGCACCGCATCAGGCTTTCTGCTCAGTGGGGAGCCTGCTTCCCCCTCTTTCTCTGCCTCTCTCTCTGCCTACTAGTTACCTCTCTCTTTCTGTCAAATAAATAAATAAATAAATAAATAAATAGAATCTTTAAAAAAAAAAGGAAAGAAAAAGAAGGGGGGGGGGGCAAAAGCAACCCCTCTATCTAGAGCCACAATCCACTTCTACTCATTTCTCATTGACTGTGTAATCCCATGGGCCACCATTAGCTCCAAAGAGAATAGAATATGTAGTTGTTAGCTGGGTTGCTAAGACATTAACATTTATTTCTACAGAGAGACCAAAAAAATGGGATCAAGTAAAATAAGGAACTTCCAAATCAGTAACCCATTTAGGAAGAGGGGATGAATGCTCTCAACTAATCTTAGGGAACAAAAAAAAAAAAAAGAATGATGAGATCTTGAGATTCAAGGAAATGACCAGCAAATAAAAGATATTATAGTCAGGGGTAAAACACAAATAAATTGACAGCCCAAGAAGGGCAATATCCTGCTTTACAACCTCCAGGCCTACTGCTCAATACTTTGTTTTGCTTCAGCAAAGAAGCAGACAAGGTGGCTATATAGGGAACAATACCTGGGCCCTATTTCATGTCCTACTCGGAAAAGGCTTGCCTTTCCAAAACTTGCAGAAGGAAATATGGCATGGAACTTGCCTTCATCTTCCCCTTTTTTTTGCCCCTATGCACATGCATACACTTAGGTACAGGCTTAAATATGCATGCATATACAAATAGGTCACCAGGGATTAATTGAGGTTCATTACTTTATCCACTCTCACCAACTAACTCTCCATAACCCTGCCCATCTGGCACCAAAAAGTCTCCACCTATCTGCTGCTGAGGCACACTCCCCAGAAGGAATTTCTTTCCTCACACATAGAAAGAGGGTACCTGTGACCCACAAAACTAGACTCTTCTGTGTGTAAAGCCCTTTGAACACACTGTATATGTACTACACAGGCTCTGTGATGAGTTAAATAGATTACAATTCCTCTTTTTTCCAGTGGAGACCACAAAACCTAACCAGGTAGAACACTCCTGCAATTTGCAACAATAATCATCTCTCATCTTGGACTATGGCTTCTGCAGCAAATCACAGGAAGAGAAAATGTGTGATGGAGCAGTTGAGAGAAGGGCAAGTACAGGTGGGCCTTGAAGGGCATGTTGAATTTGGTGCCAGAGGAAGTGAGGGGGAGGAGACCTTTGCAATAAGCTAGACAAGGGGTGATAAGGACTTAAACAAGTGAGGTGAATGTAGGATGGCAAAGAATGAAGAATGGACTGATAAAGTTTGGTGCAGATCTCAAGAAGACAAGGATGTTGATGTTTGTTGAATTGTACTGTGTGTAGTGTTCAGGAATTGAAGGTAAACTAGAGGGTCTGTCTCTAGGGATGGGAATAAATAAATGTGTAATGCATACCATTGTGCACATAGGAGTTAAAATCTAGTGAGCTAGATGCCCAAAGAGCAAATGTGGTTATATCTAAAAGCCTAATGTTAATGGGAAAAATAAGAAGCAAAATGAAGTCTATAACAAAATACTATTATGTAAATCAAAAGCACATACACACATATAAACTGTTAAAAGGCCAATAGAGTTAGATGTCTAGGCAAGTGAGGGCATGGAAGGGAGGATCAGGGACTGAATGGGAGGAACAAATAGGAGAGAGATGTCTTGTGCTGAAGGATGTAGGCAGTGCTGAGAACTGAGTTGTAGAGCAACTCAACTCTGCGTTAGCCCAAAAGAGAGATAAAAAGTTACCTATATACATAAATGCACGCAAATAATAAAAATGCAAGCAGTGGTTTGCTGGGCATTATGAAATATTACATGCAGGTGAAGGTCAATGGGAGGGGTGGAGAGGGAAAAGGGACACTTGGTTCTCACAACCGGGTAATGCACTACTTTTGCCTCCAAACTTGGAGCAGCATTTCCTCTCCCAGCTTCAGTTCTATATACACTTGTCTTGTCCAGGAGCCACATTCTAAGGAAATAACCTTTGAAAACATACTGACCTAAGTCACAGAAATTTTTGAACCTCAGTTGTCTTCTCTGTAAAAAGAATAATAATATCTACCTCACGTAGTGGCCATAGGGCTTCCATGAGCAAATATAAGTGAAAAAGCCTGCTAAAGTATTGACTTAGTAAATAAGATGCCCTTTTCTAATTACCCTGGATCTGAGACCCCAAGTTTTGGCCAGTGGCCTCTGCTTGGCCAGTAACAGAAGTCAGAGCAGAGCTTTGTAAATGACAGCTTCAGTGTCCGCTCAGCATTGGAAAGTTTTGCTTTTCTGGAGAACAGAAGCAATACTCTGGGCTCAAAGCATACCCTTATTAATCCCTTTTTTGGTCCCTGAGAGAGCCACATCCAGGCCTGGCTTTGTGCCCATGATCTAACAGAAAGCCACTCAGAGAGCCTGGGCTCCCTTACACCCAACTTAGCTGCACATTTTCATCTTTTTTATGTGTTTGGGATGTTACACTAATTGTGATGGATGTTCTCTTTGTGCTCACACTGAGGGGCGGATGATGAAGCCATAATGTAAAGTAATATGTCTATTAAAGATTTAAAATAACCTGCCTGCTGGATGATTCTTCACTCCACTGGCAGATTCAAGCTTCTTGGGAAGAAGTTGGTGCTAAATTAGAGAAGGTGAGAGGTGGGAGGGAAGGAGAGGACTCAAGGGATATTCTCCAACTTCGGGAGTACTGTCAAACTGATCTACCTTTTCTTCACTTAATCAAGGAGTATCTATTGCACCAGGATTGTACCAGGAGTATCTATTGCACTGGCTCTGGATACATATGGATAGTCACTCAATGACTTTGGGATCTCTCAATTCAAGAACAATGTTAACTGGACTTAGTGAAAGTCATGGTCATTATGAAGTCATGAATTAATTGTCTTTCTCTCTGATGGCCAAGCTAGAATTGGAGCCCTGAGTTATAAGTATGTCATTATAAATGTCTTCTAGAGCTGTTTGTCGCCCGAATTCCAGAGGCAGATAAAACATGGACCAGGTTAGCTCAGCCATGTCTATACCTAGCAAAACTGGAATCTGAAAAAAAAATAGACAGAACTTTGGTGTCTTCTGCATTTGTCTCCCTTCTGGGTGGTCTCTGTTTTACTAAAGAACAAGAGGTACATGTTCACCCTACTCAGAACCTTTGGGCCATGTGGCTATGGAAGCCTACAGTATCACTTAAGGAATGATAAAATGCCAACAGGTGAACTCTTAAGGAGCTCATTGTAGAAGACTGACAACACAGATCTTAGTCTTAATACCACCACTAATCTCAGTTTTTTCTTCTAGGTTCCAAAATCTTCTGACTATCCGTAAAAGTCTAGCTTCCCCCTACTGATGCATCACTCATTATTTCCTTCACTGCTAACCAGTTTCTGCCCTTCACCACCTCCTCTTGTGCATGTCTACCTCTGCTTCTTGCCTCACTCAGGCCCCTGCCCAGGGTGCCTGCCTGTCTCCTCTCTGCCTCTAATCATGTTTGAACTTCTAAGTAGATATGATGAATGAAAAAAAGATAAACAATACCTCACCTTATATCCTATTGAAGCTAACATCAACAACAAATAAAGTTATTGCCATCAGCAACTTCACGTCACAAACTTTTAAAAGTGGTTCCTAAGGAAATCAATAGATTATTTGGGTGCAGTTCATCACAAGTCCTTTTTCCAACACCCCCCCCAACAAATGACAAAAGACTAATGTACTAAGTTAATAAAATCTCATGAAGGCAACCCCATTTGGAAAGGAGCAGAATTAAAGTGAGAGTAGTCAGTCTAGGACAAAGGTAAAGAAATTCCTCTCTGGAAGGGAATCTTCATCAATCACTGCAAAAAATAATCACACCTAAGAGTATCTACTGCAGCACAATGATCAACCAGTATATGCAATATTCTATTTGAGACTCATAAAATCCTATGATATCATTAGCTGCTTGTTATACATAAGGAAACCAGGAAAAATTAATCCTAACCATTATGCAATCAGCAGAGGCAGGAAAAACTACATGGATTTTCCATTTTCTCAGAATTCCAGTCTAAATTAGGGGAATGGTCTAAAATACAAGGATATTTCCCTACTCTACTAGAGTAGATTTTGATCACTACTTTGATCACCATGGTGATCTCCAACATAGGATTTTTTTTAATCTTAGAAGGAAATCCTGAATCAATTAAGTGGAGGTTATCCAACAAACTTACACACAGCTCCAGCTGAGCTTTTTAATTGACTCTGAACCATCAAGGCACTGAAAAGTAGTAGGGACATATATCTCAAATCTGGCTCAGAGGGGAAACCAAAAATGTCTCAATAAGATGGGAAAGATGCTACAAAGAATTTGCCCTCACCTCATTGTGGCAGTCTGATTTTCCCACACCTGGCACCAGCGAGGGGTACAAAGTGAGTGTACATGGTGGCTGTGGAAACATATCAGAGCAAAACTGAGAAATAAAGCACAGCTACAAAGGACAGAAAAATAATTCAAGAGACAGAAAATCTAACCAAAGGAAACACAAGAATCCTTGCAAGTCAAGCCCTTCAAGCCATGGAATAACTTGATAACATGAATTTTGTTTATTTTAAGGGGGTTAAAGACAAAATGTCAAAAGAATAGAATGAAATTAAAAGAGCGATACAAAGGGAACTGAGCACTTGAGGCAGTATTATTAGAGAAGTCATCACTAGAGCAGCCAGACACGAAATAGATAAGGCTGAAAATTTAATTGAAGCATTAAAATAAAAGTTCTTTTTGAGTCAGTAAAAAGGAAAAGAAAGAGGGAAATGAAATGATCACATATAAAGTGATAGATAACAAGGACTGTCAAATGATGCAACATATGGATAAAAAGTGTTCCTGAAATAGAGAACTCAAAAAATGCAGACAAAAATTATTCCAAGATATTTTTAATGCTGAGTTTCCCTAAATGAAGGAAGAAAATCCAGGCTGCCTTTAGACTTCTACAGAGAAACATCCAGTGCCAAGAAATAAGGGACAATTCCATTTTTAACAGTGAAATCACCAACAAAAGACACAAAAATGCAGAAAATATGGCACTAAACAGACCACAGAAAGGAAACTTATTTACAGTATGAGAGTTGAAACAAGAGGGCAGAGTGTTGCCTTGTTTAGCCTCAGCTGAGAACATTCATATCAGGTGACTCAAATTTCTCACTGCTCAGCACATGTCTGTGAATACAAATACAAATACATTTAACAAGTAGGAGAATATGCAAATTCAGAATCCATGTATTCTGCGGATCAACTGTATTCATTGAACACTTCTTATTTCTAGGCAATCTTCTAGGCGCTGAGGTTACAGCAATGAACAAAAACAGACAACAAAACCTTCTCTCATTGAGGACACATTCTAAGGAGAGACAATAAATATAGGGGAGTGCAATTTTAAAGTTGGCAGTCAGAGTACATCTTAATGAGAGAATAATATTTGAACAACAACAACAACAAAAAAGCCAAGAAGTAAAATGTGTCTTGCAGATACCCAGAGGAGGGGAGCTCCAAGCAGAGGAAACTTCCAGTACAAATGTCCAACAGCCATGGGGCGCCTGAGTGGCTCAGTGAGTTAAAGCCTCTGCCTTCGCTCAGGTCATGATTTCAGGGTCCTGGGATCTAACCCCATGTCAGGATCTTTGCTCACTCTCTCTCTCTCTGCCTGCCTCTCTGCCTACTTGTGATCTCTCTCTCTCTCTCTCTGTCAAATAAACAATTGTCCAACAGACTGAAGTATTTGAGGAATAATGAAAAGGCCATTGGGGTTAGAGCAGAATGAGAGGAGAGTCATAGGAGACAGAGTCTGAGAGGTAATGGGCATCAGATTGTTAGCCTTTGTAGGTCATTGTAAGTACATAGGCTCTTATTGGAGTGAGCTGGGGAGCCACTGGAGTGTTTTGAGCCTTTGAGTATAGGAGTATAGAGTATAGCTCACTCTGGCTGCTGTATTGAAAATAGACTATGACAGCGTAGGTGACAATGTGAGGAAAGGGCTATTAGGTATTTCTTACAAAAATCTAAGCAAGCAGAGAAAGTCAATTATCATATGGTTTCACTTATGTGTGAAGCATAAGGAAAAACATGGAGGACATTGGGAGAAAGAAAGGAAGGGTGAATTGGGGGAAATTGGAGGAGGAGATGAAACATGAGAGACTGCAGACTCTGAGAAACAAACTGAGGATTTTGGAGGGAAGGGGCTGGGGGGTTGAGTGAGTATTGAGGAGGGCACATATTGCATGGAGCACTGGGTGTGGTGTATGAACAATGAATCTTGGAAGACTGAAAAAAATAAAATGAAAGTAAAAAAAAAAATCTAGGCAAGATCAGAGTAGTAGCAGAAGAGTTGGTGAAAAGAGCCCAAATGATGGTATATTTTAAAAGAAAAGCTAACATGGTTTCATTGCATGTAACATGGAGTGTGAGAGACAGGAATCAAGGATGACACCCAGGGTTTTAGCCTGTCCAAATAGAAGAATGAAATTATTATGAGCTTTGGCAGAGAAATATGTGAAGAAGGTTCAGGGAACACAAGACCATTTGGACACATGAAGTTTGCTATTTCTGTTAGGCATCACTGTTAAATAGGCAGTTGTTTGGAGTCAGGAGTAAAGGGGCAAAGTCTGTGCCAGAGATGGAAGTCATTAGCACACGGATGGGATATAAAGCTATGGGACGGGATGAGATCAGGATGAGTGTAATAGAAAAGAATCAAGGTCCAAGAACTGAACCTAGAGGCATTCCAATAATTAGAGATAAGGGAGAAGAGGAGGAAATAGAACAAGAGATTGAAATGTGATCAGTAAATTTGGAGTAAAACTGAGTGTGTGGTGTTTAGGAAGCCAAGAGACAAAAGTGCATTTAGGAGTAGGAAATGAATAACTGCGAAATACTTATTAAACATCAAACATTATCAGATTTAATCATTGATTATGAATTTGGCAACATTGAAGTCATTTTGACCTTAAACAAACAAGAGGTGGAGGAGGAGCAAGATGGCGGAGAAGTTAGGATGTTGAGAAAGAGTCGGATCCCAGAAGTTCATCTAGATAGTTACTAAATCATTCTAAAAGCCAGCATACTCAACAGGAGAGAGAAGAGAGGAAGACGAGCAATCCTAGGAGCAGAAAATTGACCACTTTCTGAAAGGTAGGATGTTTGGAAAAGTGAATCCAAAGCGATGGGAAGAGAAACCACAAGGGGAGGGGCCAGCTCCCTGCAGCCGCAGAGCCCCAGAGCACAAAACCGGAACTTTTAGAGTCTGCCCCGCTGACAGACATTGCCCCAGAAGCTAAGCCAGAGGTTCAGCCCTTACGGGAAGAGAGTGGTTTCAGGACCTGCGAGATCATAAAGAGACCGGGGGTGTCTAAGTGCGGCACACCTCCCAGATATCGGGGTGGAGAAGCCAGCGGCAGAGAAAGAGCCGCACAGTGCGCTTTCAACTGGGGCTTACCCTAGACCGTGGCCGCGGCCCTTCAAGTGGGGACCACATAAGGCATTTGGGAGAGACCCTCTCCTTCCTCCTCGGGGAGGAGTGGTGCGGGAGTGCACAGCAGGAATCTGCTGGGTTTGGAGACTCCAGACGGGGACACGAGCCAAAGATAGAAACGCACCACCACCGGTGGCTGGGCTCGGAGCTTGGGTGGGGACCCGGGAGACTGGAGTGATTGACTGCATTACTCTGAGGGCAGGTTGAGGAGCCAGGACTCCAGCGCTCAGGGACTCCAGCGCTCAGCTCCTCCAGTGGAGACTGGGAGCCGCCATTTGCATTCCCGGCCTCTAGGGTGGTACGGAAAGCGCTAAGGGAACAAAGACTCCTGAGAGCAAACCTGAGCGAATTGCTTGGCCCCTCCTTGGGCAAGGGTGGGGCAATTCTGCCTCAGGCAAAGACATCTGAGAACCAAGTTCAAAAAGCCCCTCCCCAAAAGATCAGTGAGAATATCCTGCCAAGCCCAAGTTTATCAATCAGTGAGAACTGTGGAACTCCAGAGTACTTTTCTCTCTCACTCATATATTCTTAGCTTGATAAAATAACAAGGCGGAAAAACTCACCACAAAAAAAAAAAAAAACAAGAGACAGTACCGACGGCTAGAGAACTAGTTAATACAGACATCAGTAATATGTCGGAAATAGAGTTCAAAATGACAGTTATCAAGATGCCAGCTGGGCTTGAAAAAACACGGAAGAGATCAAAGAATCCCTTTTGGGAAAAATAAAATCCCTTTCGGGAGAAATAAAAGAAATAAAATCTCACCAAGACAAAATCAAAAAAGCTATTAATGAGACTCAAACAAAAATGGAGGCTCTTAATGCTAGAATAAATGACACAGAAAAAAAGAATTAGTGACATAGAAGACCAAATGACAAAGAATAAAGAAGCTGAGAAAAAGAGAGACAAACAACTATTGGACCACGAGGATAGACTTCGAGAGATAAGTGATACCATAAGATGCAACAATATTAGAATAATTGGGATTCCAGAACAAGAAGAAAGAGAGAAAGGGGTGGAAGGTATATTGGAACAAATTATTGTAGAGAATTTCCCTAATCTACTGAGGGGAACAAACATCAAAATCCAGGAGGCACAGAGAAACCCCCTCAAAATCAATAAAAATAGGACTACACCCCGTCATCTAATAGTAGAACTTATAAGTCTTAGTGACAAAGAAAAAATCCTGAAAGCAGCTCGAGACAAGAAATCCGTAACATACAGAGGCAGGAATGTTAGGTTGGCAGCAGACCTATCCACAGAGACCTGGCAGGCCAGAAAGGACTAGCATGATATATTCAGAGCACTAAACAAGAAAAATATGCAGCCAAGAATACTATACCCAGCTAGGCTGTCACAGAAAATAGATGGAGAGATAAAAAGCTTCTAGGACAAACAAAAACTAAAGGAATTTGCAAACACCAAACCAGCCCTACAGGAAATACTGAAAGGGATCCTCTAAGCAAAGAGGGAGCCTAAAAGGAACATAGACCAGAAAAGAGGAGA
>CM052800.1:121106231-121129046 GCA_028533885.1 Nasua narica | reverse complement strand
AGAAGATATTCGCAAATGACACTACAGACAAAGGTCTGATATCTAAGATCTACAAAGAACTCCTCAATCTCAAAACTCCCAAAACAGATAATCACATCAAAAAATGGCCAGAAGACATGAACAGACACTTCTCCAAAGAAGACCTACATATGGCAGACACATGAGAAAATGTTCATCATCTTTAGCCATCAGAGATATTCAAATCAAAACCACACTGAGATACCACCTTACACCAGTTAGAATGGCCCAAATCAACAAGACAGCAAACAACAAATGCTGGAGAGGATGTGGAGAAAGGGGAGCCCTCCTCCACTGTTGGTGGGGATGCAAGTTGGTGCAGCCACTTTGGAAAACAGTATGGAGATTCCTCAGGAAATTAAATATACAGTTACCCTATGACCCTGCAATTGCACTACTCAGTGTTTACCCCAAAGAAGCAGATGCAGTACAAAGAAGGGGCACATGGATCCCAATGTTCATAGTGGCAATGGCCACAATAGCCAAACTGTGGAAAGAAGCAAAATGCCCTTCACCAGATGAGTGGATAAGGAAGATGTGGTACATCTATACAATGGAATATTATGCCTCCATCAGAAAGGTTGAATATCCAACTTTTGTATCAACATGGATGGGACTAGAAGAGATTATGCAGAGTGAAAGAAGTCAAGTGGAGAGAGTCAATTATCTTATGGTCTCACTTACGTGTGGAGTATAAAGAAAATCATGGAGGGCATCGTGAGAGGGAAGGGAAGGGTGAATGGGGGAAAATCAGAGGGGTCGATGAACCAGGAGAGACTGTGGGCTCTGAGCAAGAAACTGAGGGTTTTGGAGGGGAAGGGTGGGGGAGTGGACGAGCCTGGTGGTGGGTGTTGAGAAGGGCACGTATTGCATGGAGCACTGGGTGTGGTGCATGAACAATCAATCTCATAACACTGAAAAATTAAAATAAACATATTTGGGGAGAAAAAAAAAAGAAGGTGGTCTGCTGGGGCAGATTGTTCTCCTGCCAGCAACAGTTGTGGTTCTATACTCCTACATGTGTTGTAGAAAACTCACCGCTTCTCCTGTTTTCCAGCTGATAGATGAGCTAATTTGAAACATGAGAGTTAAGATCCAGACTTGTTGGAAACATTGTTAAATTCCGTGTTTCTGGGGTGCCTGGGTGTCTCAGTGGGTTAAGCCTTTGCCTTTAGCTTGTGTCATGATCTCGGGGTACAGGGATGGAGCCCTGCCTCGGGCTCTCTTCTCAGCAGGGACCCTGCTTCCCCCTCTCTCCCTACCTGCCTCTCTGCCTACTCGTGATCTCTCTCTCTCTGTCAAATAAATAAACAAAATCTTAAAAAAAAAATTCCGTGTTTCTGTTCCTGGATACCTTAATGCCCGAGTCCCTAAACCTAGGCTTTTAAACTCTAATAAAACAATATAAGAGCTGATCTATTTTCAAAAAATAAATAAATAAAACAAAAATTGCTCCACAACATGATCACATAACTATTTATCCTCAGTCCCACCAGAGGAACTACTAAGAATTCTAACGCTAAGATCAAGCTCCATTAATTTTGTAAGATCAATGGCTGACTTGTAATTAAAGATAATTTCAGGAATGTTCTAATCTTTTGCACATAAGGAGTCCAAGATCTCATCAAAAGACTTTTCTTTGTTGCCCTGACACTGACCTATGGAGGAGGAAGTAACATAGTGGAAGAAAGTGAGGTAGAATAGAGGCCAGCACAAGGTTTAGAATTTGTTTATAGTCTTCCTTTAATCACATACTCTAATAATACGGGGCACCTGGGTGGCTTAGTGGGTTAAAGCCTCTGCTTTCAGCTCAGGTCATGATCTCAGGGTCCTGAGATTGAATCTTGTGTCAGGCTTTCTGCTCAGCAGGGAGCCTGCTTCCCCCTCTCTCTCTGCCTGCTTTTCTGCCTACTTGTGATCTCTCTCTCTCTCTGTCAAATAAATAAATAAAATCTTAAAAAAAAAAAAACCTCTAATAATAATGAGCTACATATGTGAATCCCATAACATCCATCTGGCCGCAGCCTTGGAGTGTGTGTGTGTGTGTGTGTGTGTGTGTGTGTGTGGGTGGGTGGGTGGGTGTGTGGGTGGGTGTATGTGTTTATGCATATCCAATTTGGAAGTGTGAAAGAAATAGCATAGTTAATGGTATAAACTGGGAAATATATTTTCAGTATCTGTGATATACTTAACCCAGACCTAAATCTAAATTAAAATGTGAATTTTTAGATATGCTAATTTTTGTGCTGAGAGGAATGAATTTAATTGGCCTTCTGTGAATAAGGTAAGTTTGGGAGCAGGGGCAGTGGTGGTCTAGAAGCATTGATTGAATGAAACAGGAATCAAGTAAATGAAGCAGTTTGAGTAATCAAACAAGACAGTAGGATGATTTTCTGTAGCCTAGAGTGTTCCTTGAGCTGGTAGGAATATATTAACGGCCCAGCAGTATCAAGTGGAAGAGAATTGCAAGTAGGAAGCATCCTTTATGAACTATGGATGATGAAGATAATGTCTTACTTTATTTCTCATTTTTTTTTCAGAAGACATAGCAACAAAAGATTGGGAAGTGCTTCCTTACCCAGGTTAGGACTACTGTAAAAGGCTCCATTATCAAATATAGTCTCATTCATTTTTATATATTTTATAGCTTACATATAGCTGATCCACATGGCAATCCTGGTAGACTGCAGACTTTATTCTACACACAGGAAAACTAGGGTTTATGAAGGTTAAGTGACCTGCCCAAAGTCATAAAGTTAGTAAATATGAATTTAAAATGGAGACAAAGATTTTTTTTTTACTTCAAAATCAATGCTCCTTTTATTACATTATAGTCACATATTAACTAAAGTAAAAATTTACTTTATCTACCTAAATTTTCCTTTGAGCTTCTTTTATTGGCAAGGACAAACATTTAGCAAATTTATGAATTATTAACTCCACACTGATGGAATTATCATATTATATTAAATTCCTATCCCTCTCATTTCAACCCCAACATTTAACCCAGTTATAGTAGTTGATGCTTTTTCGAGTATTAGCTATATGCCAAGCATTGTGGAAAGTGCTCTGTAAGCATTATACCATTTGATCCTTAACAATAATTCAGTGTAGTAGGTATTACTAGTATACCCTCTTGGAAACAAGGAAACTGACTTAGATAGGTTCAGTAACTTCACAAGAAGTCACTAGTGAAAAAAAAATAGCAATATTGTTGAGTACTTGCAACATGGCAAGCATGGCTCAAAGTGTATTGCAAGTCCTAGATCACTTAATACAGTTTACTCACAAACTAGAGTATCTAGGTTTGGGTAGAGTATCCTGGTTTACTCCTGTTGTTTCAGCATAATTATCAATATAGCCTCTTTTTACTCCAACAAGTGCCCTTGTTTGAAGGATAAAAGTATTTGGCCACCCTGCCTAGAAGACAGGTACTCTTACTATTTCCCTCTTACAGATGAGTGAAATGAGGTAGAGAGAAACTAAATAACTTACCCTAAGCAATCTAACTGAAAAGCTGCCAAGCCAGGACTCAAACCTAGGTGGCTTAATTGATCTTCTTTGTAGTCCTTATGTTCTTAACAATCTTCTTTACTTCCCTTCCATCTACCACCACTTTTGTAGAGCAGCCTGTTCCTATCCTGAAGTGTTCTTAGATTTTTCTCACAGAGAGTGGTCCCTGTCCTGATGTTAGACTCCCTTTATCTTTCAAGCAAATAGACATTTTAAACCTCATTCCTTCAGAACCCTCCCAGGGAATAGGAGATAATCCAAGAAAAAAAAAGAGGCACTCATAAAATGCATTTTTAATATATATTACTTCCCTTAATCTAAGATCCTTAAAATTTCTCTATGGGTTATATATCATAATTTCTATTACCCCAGTGAGAAAACAGACATTTAGAGAGCTTAAATAACTAGTCCAAGCTTTCATAGTCAGGAAATCGGGGAACTGAAACTTGACTCATTTCTGCCTTATTCCAAAATTCAGGCAGTTTCATTGTGGACCCTGCCCTCAACCATAAAACAATCTTGAAAGTCCTGTCACAGCTCCTAGACTATAATTTTTTCATCTTAATAATAAAAGTCTATCCAACTTAATGTTCATGTCATCTTTCTAAGGTTTAGAAGATCACATATATGTTTTAAGCTGAGGAACTCCAGTGCCTTTACCCTGTGATAATTTCAGGCATCATGACAGACTCAATAGGGTTGAAAGTCCTTCTGAATGTGATGGGATCCAATCCCTGAGATAATTGTAAAGAGTCTCAAGATAGTCTTATACAAAGGTACTATGTCAAGGAAGGGCTCCCTCACCTCCATCATCTCCCCAAGTTTCAATTCAGACCATCTCTGCTGCTCACACTGACCTGAGATGCAGGCCCTGGGTACTGGGTATGATTCCATGAAGACCAAGGCTATGCTGATTAGAAGGAATGGTGTGTCTCCCATTTCATACTCCATTAAGGAAAAATGAAGCAGGCTGAGCTTGCAAATGATGACAATAATGAGGTTCCGGCTATCTACCCTGACTTTCTCTCCCCTGCTCCCCACCTGCTGTTTCTCTGAGGGTCTTGCCAATGAGTCTGAGTAGATTCTGACACATTGGACATGCTTCAGCCACTATGAAAGGGCTGCTGTGTGGGGGCAGGGCTGGGGTAAAGCCATTTTCCTTGCAAACTCAGAGGACTGTCTGTGTGAATGTTCTAATTCTTCCCTTGGGAGGTGAGGTTCAAAGTCCCTCTCTCTCTATTTCTTAATGAGGCAGCCATGCTGAGGGAGTGATCTGTATGTGGATTGCTGAAGCATAAAAGATACCAAGTGGGTGGTTTGAGAGGAAAATGAAAGGGTTTTTTTGTGCTCTGGCAGCTAATGAAATCAGAAAGAGAAATGGAACTCATCCAGTGTTGAGAGAATGTGAAAAAAAATACCCAGATTAATTTTTTTTTTATAAAATGAAAGCAGCTCCCTGAAATGTCAAAATATCTTTTCATTTGGGTTAAACAAAGGGAAGGGATAATGTGGTTTCAGTCGCATTTGTTGGCCAAAAATCTTGAAGCTGTGTTCATCCTATCTATAATTTTTACGGCAATTTTGCCGCTCAAATTGACTATGAAAACTCACATCTGTGTAAGATGTTAACATGAATTACAACTGGATGTAGAAATATGCTTACGGAGTAGAGCGTGAGCCTGGTATATACAGAGCTATGTTCATGATACATATGTTATATGGTCATAAGTATATGACATTCCAATAATTGAACCCAGCTTGCTTCTCATGGCAAGGATAAAAACTTAGCAAATGTATGAATTATCTCTGTGTCTCAACTCAACACAGGCTGAGAAAGAGAAATTTCAGAAATTGGGCCACAAATTCCACATCTGGAAAGTTCATGAGCTTCCAGCAGTGAAACAATTTATGACAGATTTTCATCTGAAAGTGTGAATTGAAGTTGTTTCTATTTATCCCCTCATCCTGGCCTTGTTTGGCTTTGGCCAAGATAAAATTTCCTTAGTTCACTCATTTGCTGTATTCCTCTTTGGGTTGATTCTTCTTGAACTTCTGATCTCTATCAATTCTTCTTGCTGTTACTTGTGGAACTTTTTGTTTCATTATAAAATTAAAATGTTAAAAATATTTCTAATCTCTCCTAAAATAAAATTATACATTGTCCTTGATAATACCACTATGCTTGCTCTCAGGTAGAATCTATTCACCCTTTTGAGACCTTGATCCCAAAGTCCCCACCACTGCAAAGGTTTACATCTGATTCCTAAACACTTTTCCAGGGATACATATTTTCAGCCATGATTTGCCCCACTTCTCATCACTCCACCAAACATCATGCTTCATTCTTCACATTCAAGGGTGTTAATAGTTGTCCAAGACTAGTACTCTCCACCCTATTTGCTTTTAGTTTTGAATGATGACAGTGCCTGTGTTGGTGATTTCCTGACCTCAATTTAGATGACAGTGCCTGTGTTGGTAATTTCCTGACCTCCCAACTGCCCTGTTACAATGCCCTCCCATGACCACATGTTCATAAGTTATACCTTTGCAATGTGAAAATTCTCTCCACCCACAGCTTTCTTTCCTTTGCTTCATTCCAGGCTTCAATTTGATTGTTTTCATCATGTTATCTGGACCACAGTTCTGTGAGCCCCTAACTATCTCTAAAGGTTCTCTAAAAGTTTAGACACCTGAAGCCAGTCCATCAAAGATCTCTGTGACTTTCTCCCTAATTTCCAAATCCTCCTCTTTCTTCATCCCATTTGACCTCTTATTTGTACCTCTAGCTGGCACTTTCTATAATGAAAACATCTTCTCCTTTGGCTTTTGTGTTGTATCTCACATATTCATCTTCTCCCTCTTCCTGTCAGCTGGCTTGAATATCTGAGTTAATTTCTGGTTTTCCTTGCTTCTTAATTTGTATATTCCCTGAGGATTTTCATCACAACTTTCTTTTGAAGGATTTTTCTCTTAAGCACTCCCAATAGCCTGTTGCATGGCCCAAAAAAACCTACATAAAAAATGTTCAGTACTGAACTACTTCTGTTCCAGTGTATGTTTTTTCTGATGAAAGGTCACAGTCATTCAAGCCTGGCCTCTGAACACCAGCCTTGTTTTCACACTTCATTCCTTCCAACCAAAGAATGAGTCATTAAGTTGTGTCAATTCTAGCTCTTAAAGTTTTCTTACATTTTTCCTGTAACTTTGTCTGCACTGATGCTACTATAGCTTCAACCTTCCTCATAATTTTCCTGGATACTGTAGCAGACTTTCAAGTGGTTTGAACCTGTCCTTTATACTACCACCAGTGTCAATTTCTTGAAGCATAGATTCATTTATAAATTTTCCCTGACCTAAAGCTTTCCATCTGTCCCTTTCTCAGCACTGAAAGTCAAATTTCAGAACATGTCTATTAAGATGCTTTATGATCAGATTTTTGCCTATTTATCTAGCTTCATCTTTATTCATTGCACTAAACATTCCAGTGATGCCAAACCACCTGTTGTTATCAAAACATGGCATGGACACATACCTTTGCACATGCAGTTCTCTTTCATCCTGAAATATTCTTCCTCATTTTTCATACCAAAAAATTCATTTGTCATTCAAGACCTAGTTCAAGTATTGCCTCAATCTTCAGCTCATCTCCTCAGCATCATCTAAAACTTCTCCTTCTTTTGATATCCATCTCTACTCATAGTAGAATTCTGTATCTCCCTTAAGTATGTCATATTTTCTACCTTTGTTATTACCTTCACTCTTACTATTCCTTTTCACCTGTCTAATATCCTACCCAAGATTCACATCTCAGCTTTAGATGGCATTACCTTTGAGAAATATGTGGCCCTGATCCCCAATGTAAGTTAAATCCCCTTGGTTTATGGCTCCATTGTAGCCATGTTTGTATTTCCTGCCCTCAGTAGACATCTGTAAAACTAATGTGTGTATAGTTACTCTTCTCATCAAAAGCTGATTGTTTGCAGCTTTATTTACAAATAAAAGCTTATTCCTTATGCCTTGATTAGAAATGTTTGCATTGTAATGTGCTGAACTTGACATATTGTTTTGAAATGCAAGCTTTATGAAATTCAATTTATGAAATCCAAACACAATTTTAACCTATTAGGGGCTTGTAACTAAGAAATAACTTGCTAGTTAAATAAACCATTAGCTTTGGAAATCAAAGCATAAATAAATGAATTTTCTATGTGTTCTTTCTTACTGTGGCTATTAGCCCAGGAATTAGCCAGGAAATTATGCATTATGCTGAATGAATTGATAGAATTTTTGGTCGAAGAAACTCTTAAGGCCAGTGGAGCGCTCTGTCATTGAAAGGGTATGAGGTGTAACGAAGCTGCTTTGCATGGTGAAAGCTGGCTGCTTGTGCTAACTCACTCCTCTTCTGCATCATCTAATTGATTTTCCTTAGAGTTTATACCAAAGGATTGGGAGACAGTGTGGTGGTATGTCCTGGATATAGTCAATAATGTTTTTTTGTGGGGTTTTTTGGTAGAGAATTTAAAAAATAGTAACACCGAATAAACTTGGCCAACGCTTTCTTATCACCGTGTACCGGCAATTCTAAACACTTTCAGTGATAAAATGCTCCTCCCTCTAATGATTCTTTTGTTGGCCTACATTCTAAATAATTATTGCAATTACTATTGAGTTATAATAATAGATCTATAAGCTTAAAATTAGCACATTTTTTTACTTTCCTTTAAACAAACATTGCATTTCATAGGGAAGTTAATTTGTAGAACTCCCGGTTGTATACTTGGCCCTGACATATGGGGTCTGAGTATAGCTGTTTATTTCCAGAATGAATATATAACAGTTCCAAATCATTCAAGCTTATTCCCAGTACATGATAAGTGGTAGTACATAGTTATGTCTTTGAATAGTTGATAAGAAATAAACAATAATAGTATAGTGCTTACAAAGATGAAGAAATATAACTTGAGCCATTTTAATTCTATCATTCTATATGACCCCTTGAATTTTTGTGGTTAAAATTTAAAACAATACAAAGATTCAGATCTGAAAAGATTCAATAATTTTTATTTGGTGAGTCTAAATTTTAATTCATACATGAAATATACTTATTTCATTACATTATAATTACTGAAAATAGCTTTTTTTATGTAGAAGAAAAGGGTATTAAAACAATCTGCTTTAGATGATATGATACTTTGTATGGAAAACCCAATAGACTCCACCCCAAACTACTAGAACTCATACAGCAATTCAGTAATGGGTCAGGATACAAAATCAATGGACAGAAATCAGTTGTTTTCCTATACACTAACAGTGAAAATATGGAAAGGGAAATTAGAGAATTGATTCCATTTACTGTAGCATCAAGAACCATAAGATACCTGGGAATAAACCTAACCAAAAAGGTAAAGGATCTGTACTTGAGGAACTACAGAATGCTCATGAAAGAAATTGAAGAAGACACAAAAAGGTGGAAAAGCATTCCATGCTCATGGATCAGAAGAATAAACATTGTTAAAATGTCTATACTGCCCAGAGCAATCTATACTTTCAATGCCATCCCGAACAAAATTCCACTGGTTTTTTTCAAAGGACTGGAACAAACAATCCTAAAATTTGTATGGAAACAGTAAAGACCCCGAATTGCTAAGGAAATGTTGAAAAAGAAAAAGAAATTTGGGGTCAAAACACATTGCCTGATTTCAAGCTTTACTACAAAGCTGTGATTACCAAGACAGCATGGTACTGTCACAAAAACAGACACATAGACCAGTGGAACAGAATAGAGAGCCCAGAGATGGACCCGCAACTCTATGGTCAAATAATCTTTAACAAAGCAAGAAAAATATCCAGTGGAAAAAAGACAGTCTCTTCAATAAATGGTGCTGGGATAATTGGACAGCTATATGTAGAAGAATGAAACTTGACCATTCTCTTCTTACACCATACATGAAGATAAACTTGAAATGGATCAAAGACCTCAACGTGAGGCAGGAATCTATCAAAACCCTAGAGAAGAACATAGGCAGTAACCTCTTCGACATCACCCACAGCAACTTCTTTCAGGACATGTCTCCAAAGGCAAAGGAAAAAAAAGCAAAAATGAACTTTTGGGACTTCATCAGGATAAAAAGCTTCTGCACAGCTAAGGAAACAGTCAACAAAACAAATAGGCAATCCACAGAATGGGAGAAGATATTTGAAAATAACACTACAGACAAAGGGCTAATAGCTAAGATCTATAAAGAACTCCTGAAACTCAACACTCAAAAAACAGATAATGACATCAAAAAATGGGTGGAAGACATGTACAGACACTTCTCCAAAGAAGACATACAAATGGCTGACAGACACATGAAAAAATGTTCATCATCATTAGCCACCAGGGAGTCTCAAATCAAAACCACATTGAGATACCACCTTACACCAGTTAGAATGGCCCAAATCAACAAGACAGTAAACAACAAATGCTGGAGAAGATGTGGAGAAAGGGGAACCCTCTTCCACTGTTGGTTGGAATGCAAGTTGGTGTAGCCACTTTGGAAAACAGTGTGGAGATTCCTCAAGAAATTAAAAATAGAGCTACCCTATGACCCTGCAATTGCACTACTGGGTATTTACCCCAAAGATGCAGATGTAGTACAAAGAAGGGCCCCATGTACATAGCAGGAATGTTCAAAGCAGCAATGGCCACAATCGCCAAACTGTGGAAAGAGCTGAGATGTCCTTCAACAGATGAGTAGATAAAGAAGATATGTTCCATATATACAATGGAGTATTATGCCTCCATTGAGAGGATGAATACCCAACTTTTGTATCAACATGGACGGGACTGGAAGAGATTATGCTGAGTGAATTAAGTCAAGCAGAGAGAGTCAGTTATCATACAGTCTCACGTGTGGAGCATAAGGAAAAACATAGAGGACATTGGGAGAAGTAAAGGAAGGGTAAATTGGGGGAAATCAGAGGGGGAAATGAACCATGAAAGACTGTGGACTCTGAGAAACAAACTGAGGATTTTGGAAGGGAGGGGTGTTGGGTGAGCTTGTTTGTGGGTATTGAATAGGGCATGTATTGCATGGAGCACTGGTTGTGGTACATGAACAATGAATCTTAGAACACTGAAAAAATAAAATAAAATTAATTAATTAAAAAACCACAACAATCTGCTTTAGGTGGCAAGTGTATCATGTTTGCCATTCTCTCCTTAACCACCCTCCCTCTTCTTTTCCACGTATTATGATAGGCCCTGCACACAAGTGATCTCACCTTTCCTTGAGGCCTTCATTACTCAGAGTGGGTGGGCCAAGGGAAGGAGCTTGGTTGAACAATGCGACCTTGTGGGTTACTCAAGACTGCCTATATTATGATTCTACATTCTCATCTTAAGTCAATTTCCTGATTATTTCCCAACTTTACACCTCTGTTTTATATATTTGAGCTGGTCCCTTCTATTTTTCTCCTCTGTGGCATGTTCCTTCTCTTATATCCCCTTGTTTGTACTTGTTTTGTCTTCCTGGAATATCCCCTTACCTCTTTATCCTGTTCCCAAATCACAAATCCTCCATGAAGCCCTTTCTGACCATTTCATACCCTCCAAATATTTCTCAATTCTCCAAACACCTACAGTGTTTGTCATGTTTACATTGCTTTTGTTTTTGCTGATTGACAGGGATCTAATCTTTTTTAATTAAGGCAGGCAATATAAAAGTTACTATTATGTGTCATTGTGACATTAAGTGTTAAAATTTTTGTGCAACTATCATCAGCACTCTTCTCCAGAACCCCTTTCATCTTGCAAACTGTGATCTGGTACCTATAAAATAATAATTCTCCATTCCCCTTTGCCCCTAGTCTGTGAAAATCATCATTTTATTTTCTGTAACTATGAATTTGACTACTACCTTCTTCATATAAGTGGAATCGTACAATATTTTTCTTTCTTTTTTTCTTTTGATTGGCTTATTGCACTTAATGTAAATTCTTCAAGTTTCACCCATGTCGCATGTAGCTTACGACAGGACTTTCTTCCTTGTTAACACCAAATAATATTCCATTGTATGTATACACCACAATTTGATGAGTGTGTACTTGGGTTGCTTCCACCTTTTGGCAACTGTGAATAGTGCTGCTATCAACATAGATGTGCAAATCTCTTTAAGACCCTGTTTTCAAGTCTTTCGAATATATATATACATATATACATATGTATATATGAAATATGTATGTATATATGTATATACACACACACACACAGACAGATACAGATAGATATTTCTTTTTAATATATACCCAGGACTGGCATTGTTGGAATATGTAGACAGTAATTCTATTTTTAATTTTTTGAGGAATTACCATACTGTTTTTCATAGTGGCTACACAATTCTACATTCCCACAAGGGCTCCAATTTCTCCACATCTTATTTTTTTTTTAAAGATCTTATTTATTTATTTAAGAGTGAGTGAGTGAGAGAGAGAGAGAGAGAGAGAGAGAGAGAGACAGCATGCGTGGGGGGAGAGATGGAGGAAGAGGGAGAGGCAGACTCGCCACTGGGCAGAGATTCCAACACCCGGCTTGGTTCCGGGACTCCAGGATCATGACTGGAGCTGAAGGCAGATGCTTAATGGACAGAGCCACCCAGGTGCCCTACTCTCCACATCTTTTTCAACTTTCATTATTTTTTTGCATTATTATTTTTTATAGTTGCCACCTTAATGGATATTAGGTGGTATCTCATGAAAGATTTATATTTCTGAAATAATTGGTGATATTAGTCATCATTTCATGTACTTACTGATCATTTGTATATATCTTTGGAGGAATATCACTTCATCTTTTGCTCATTTTTTACTTGGGTTATCTGATTTTGTTGTTGAGGTGTGGAAATTCTGTATATATTCTAGATATTAACCCCTTATCAGATACATGATATGCAAATATTTTCTCCCAATCTGTGGTTTACTCTTACTATGGTTATAACATTCTTTGATCCACTGCTTTTAATTTTGATGTAATCTATTTTTTTATTTGTCACCTTTCTTTCAGTGACATATCCAAGAAATTCTTGCCAGAATTCTTATCATGAAATTTTTCTCCTATGTTTTTTTTCTAAGAGTTTTATAGTTTTAGCTCTTACTTTTTGGTCCATTCTGAGTTAATTTTTGCATGTGATATGAGGCAAGGGTCTAATTTCATCCTTTTGCAGGTAGAGATCCAGTTTTTCCAGCTTCATGTGTTGAAAAGACCATTCTTTACCCATTGAATGGTTTTGGCAGCCTTACTTGGTATCATTTGACCATATATGTGAGAGTTTATTTCTGGGCTCTTTATTTTATTCTGTGAGTTTAGATATGTGTCTTTATGCCAACACCACACTGTTTTTATTACCGTAGCTTCATAGTACATTTTATTTATTTATTTACTTATTTATTTTTAAGATTTCCTTTATTTATTTGACACAGAGAGAGAAATCACAAGTAAGCAGAGAGGCAGGCAGAGAGAAAGGGGGAAGCAGGCTCCCTGCTGAGCAGAGAGCACAATGCGGGGCTGGATCCCAGGACCCTGAGACCATGACCTGAGCCAAAGGCAGAGTCTTTAACCCACTGAGCCACCCAGGCCCCCTCGTAGTATATTTTAAAACCAGGAACTGAGAGGCCTCCAACTTTGTTCTTTTTCAAGATTATTTGGCCTATTTGGGGTATCTTAAAACTTTATATGAATTTTGGCAGGAATTTTTCTATTTCTGCAAAAAAACATCATTAAGATTTTGACAGGGATTATATTGAATTTACAGATTGCTTTGGGTAGTATTAAAATCTTAACAATGTTAAGTATTTCAGTTCATGAACATGGAATATATTTTCACCTGTTAGTATCTTCTTAATTTCTTTCAGCAATTTGTACACTGAAAATGTGTGCAAATCTTTTAGCTCCTTTGTAAAACATATCCTTAACTATATTATTCTCTTTAATGCTATAGTAAATTAAATTGTTTTTCTTAATTTCCTTTTGGGATTATTCATTGTTAGTGTAAAAAAATTTAAAATTGATTTTTTGTGTTAGTTTTTTATACTGCAAATTTGCTGAATTTATTGATTAGTTCCAGGTTTTTTTGTTGCTATTTTGTTTTATTTTTTTTGTCTGTTTGTGTGTGTGTGTGTGTGTGTGTGTGTGTGTGTGTGTGTGTGTGGAATATCTAGGATTTTCTACATGTAAGGTCATATCTGTGAACAGAGGTAATTTTATTTCTTCCTTTCCAATTTTAATTCATTTTCTTGCTAATTTATCTTGCTAGAACTTCTAGTACTATGTTGAATGCAAGTAGTTTCAGTGGGCATCCTCACCTTTTTTCTTATCTTAGAGGAAAAGCTTTTGGTTTTTGGCATTGAGTATGACAGTAGCTGCGAGGACAGTTGGTTTTTAGGTAGAGAGATCTTCAAAGGCCCACATTTATACGACTGACATTTATTGAGCACCTTCTAAATTCTCCAAAGTAGATAGGCCCTTTTCATATATTGCTCATTTAGACTTCACAAAAACTTTATGAGGGAGTTTTCCCCACTTAGTAAATGTGGAAATTAAAATTCATAGAAATCAAGTAACTAGCCAAGTTTATGAAATTAGTAAATGACTGATCTGGCATTTGAATTCCATTTTATCACATTTAAAAGTCCACATTTTTTTTTCACTTTATCAAGTTGTTCTTTGAAAGAAGGATCAGGACTCCCTGGGCTTATATTTCTTTTTCACTTCTGCAGTATCAAGCATAGCTAGGCCGGTCCAAATGCTCAATATCTTGTGGGTGGATCCATTGCCAACATAAAAATCCATTTCTAAACACCCTGAGAGCTTTCTTTGTCGTTGAAATGGGAAGCTGTATTTCTTAGGCAGTTGAATACACTTTTAACTTGCCAAGCACAATGCTTGTAGTAGGATATAGTCTGTCACTGGGCCACTAAGCCTGCTTCCAAAGTCATTCATTCTCCAGTCTATAGCCACAGCTCTCTTTGTCCTAGCAGCTGCAGTCTCTTACTTTGGGCTCCTATTGCCTGACTCATAGCAGCAGCAGTGTCTCTGCTGCTTTTTTTTTTCTTGTTTGTGCCAGGAGTCACCCCAGCCCGAACACCAGAGGCACATTACTCTAGTGATAACTGCTGAGGGCATCTGCTGAGAACTCTTTCCTTTCCTAAGACTACCTTTCTTCTTGGCCAGAATGGAGAAAAACAACCCATGGCAGCCAAATTGTTTACATCGTCAAAAGGAAGGGCTAAAAACAACTTCTCAGGCTAGATCCCAGTTCCCAGAATTGACATCTTCCAAATATTCATAGCCTTGGCCAGAGATGATATAGATAAGAGACAACCTGCCCTTGGGACATCCCCCTTGGGTTTTGAGCTTTGCAAAGAGGCAGAGTTAGTAAGGCCACTGAAGGAAAAACAAACAAACGAAACATGACTCTCACCCATTAGGATAACCACATATCCATGTTTTCTGGGACATCTTGATTGCAAACAATTCTGTTCATCTGCCACAAGACAGAATGGCTATCATGTGCTGGACTATTTGTTTTGATTTTTGGTTCAGGAAAGATGGTCACTGTAATAGGAAAAATAAATGAAAAAAGTCAAAAATGATTTAAGACTGCATCTCTTATTATAGTCTTCGGTGAGAATACATCCGAGATATATGCCTGCAAGTGGGGGGTGTTTGTGTGTGTGTGTGTGTGTGTGTGTGTGTGTGTGTGTGTGTGTGTGTGTATGTGTTCTATGACTATATCTCCAGATGTTCATTAAAATTTAAGTTCAGGGGCACTTTGGTGGCTCAGTGGGTAAAGCCTCTGCCTTTGACTTGAGTCATGATCTCGGAGTACTAGGATTGAGCCCTACATTGGGCTCTCTGCTCAGCGGGGAGCCTGCTTCCCCCTCTCTCTCTGCCTGCCTCTCTGCCTGCTTGTGATCTCTCTGTCAAATAAATAAATAAAATCTTAAAAAAATAAATAAAATAAAATAAAATAAAATAAAATAAAATTTAGTCCATAGGGAGCGATAATCTTTAACCTGCACCAACTTCCTGTAAATTCACACATACATTGAGTTAGATTATTTGCAGCTCTTAGATCACCTGAAGGATCCAGGATGAGCACATGGGCTAGAGGACAGAAATTCCCATGAGATTCCCTGCCTGCATATGGAAAGGAGACAGGGAGGGAGAGGGTCATGCTTTTGCTTCCATCTGGGGAAAGCCAAACTCTGAGAGTCCAGAGAGATGGCTTTGGCCTTGGAAAGTCTAGTTATGACACTTTACACCTGAACTTCCTATTCTAGCTTTTTCCCTTTGCTTCCTGTTGTGTAGGGGACAGGATTCTGAGGTAGTATGGCATTAGACAGTATGTAACCATGGATATGTCAAGCAAGATGGAAAACCTTAGGCTCTACGGTCCAGAGGAAAGAGCCAGGACTTTAGAGTTATTGCAGTCCAGCCTTAGCCACTTAATATTTGTGTGACCTTGATCAAGTTACTTTATTTTCTAACACTCAGGATTCCCATTTGCCAAATGGAGTTAGTTTTTCTCAGAGTCCTTGTGATAATTAGGAAGAACATATGTAAAGTGGTTGGCACACTGTAAAATCTCAAGTAATGGCAGGTAGTACTATTATTGGAGCTGATCTATTCAACAATCTTGTTTAGATGAGAAATACTGGAGCTCTGAGAAGTGAAGTAACTTATCAATGTCATGTAGCTAGTTGATGAGAGGCCCAGGGCTGGAACCTAGTGATTCTTTCTCTAAGTCACTTCACCTCCTAAGATTTTTAGCAGTGGGAGATATTAAAACTAAAATACACTCTTGCTTCTCTTGAGGATGCTATAATCTAATGAAAGATAGATATATGAAAAAAACATACAAGGGTATTTAGATAAGAAATGGAGAAATAAATGCTTGCATGTATACTTGCTCAAATACTTAGAGCTAGACAATTGAAGAGCAGTGCAAGAATGTATTGGGCTCCTGCTTGTAAGTAAGTGTAATAGCTCATTTTTCCATTTCAATTTTCTTGGAATTTACAAAGCCTATAATTATAGAAGTCCTTTTGCTTCACTGTCTATGTATGTTCACTTTTTAAAAATTTTTTTAAGAAAAATATTTTCCCAATGGATTCTCAAGACAGCCTCTGAGGAATGTAACTGGGTTCTCCAGACACACACTGTTCATTCCTGCCAAAAGGAGGACCTGATTCCCTTGTCCTTGAGGTGATTAGGACTGTCCCACAAATGGTAAGTAAGCAGAAAGACAGGGTAAACATCTCTTCTGTTTGTCATCATGAACCCTGTAGCACAATGCCTGACACCTTGTAGGTGTTTAATAAATATTACCTAAACAAATTATATGTAAATTATACTCTTTTATACCCCTAGTTCACAGGACTTCTCTGCTGTAGCAAAAGACTCCAGCACACAAAATATCTGTTAATTTGGTTTATGAGACATAAAAAGTTCCCATCAGGGGATAGTGATACTGAAAAGCCCTTCTCTCCAGCCTGGGTAGTCTCATCAGAACTTCTGGAAACTCATTTGAATTCTCCTAGTTTCGAAGACCTCTTTCTCATCAGCCAACATGACTTTACAGGATTCAGATGAAGACCAGCCTTCCTCATGGACCTCCTTTGACTACCCAGGCACTCTTATCACCCTTTCCCAAGCAATTTGTACTTTAGCATTCAGCTATATATATGCTCTATGCTTATACATGTATCTTGCAATGTGATTGCACTCATCCATGTGTGTAAGTATTTTCTGTTTTCACCACAATGAAGCCTATTAGTGCCTTGAGAGCAGGGGCTATTATCCTCCTCCCCATGGGTCCCCTGCAGTCCCTCATGCAGGTACATGTGGCTTGTTTGGTGTTCCACAAAAAATTATTTCAAAAGTCTTCTAGTTCTTGCAGGATATGGCTACTGAGATCTTAAAGTAATCATGTTGTACATGACCTTATTTCCATTTACATTTTTCCTTCAAGGAAGCTAGAAGCCAATGCACACTTTATCTCTAGCAATTGCAGTCTTCATTTTGAGCAAAGTGCCCCTGCGTCCTTTTTATTCTTCTACATTATTTTCCTTTCTTTCACATACTTTTCTCTCATGTATAGGCTTATGTAAAGAGGTTATAAATGATTAAAAATGATATGTAAAATGATCCATTTGAAAGTGCCAATGGTAAAAAAAAAAAAAAAAAAAAAGAAAGAAAGTGCCAATGGTTAAAAATGACCTACCCATCTTAGGTTGGTCATTTTGCACTGAAATAAGGTAAATGAGGCTATAATCAAAATGAAAAATATCTAGAACAGTGCAAGTTCAGGTAACATGATGGTTGAATTGGGCCTCTTGGCATCATTGCAGTTTCCCCCAAAATATAACTGTCTTCTGCATATAGAACTGGAGTTACTGGTGCTTTGAGTCTAAAAGAAATCAGAACTGATGTTTGGGCTTGTTATTTTCCTTCACTTTCTGAGTCAGTGTTTTAACCCCTTGAAAACTGTCTCCAGGCGGAGGGCTTAAGGCTACCCACAAATCTGCTCACATCCGCTTTCTTTGAGTTCACACACTACAGAGAAAAAAACTAAAACTCGTTAGTAGATGGAATGAGTTACAAGGTTTGGTTTCCTAATCCTATCCCAATCTCAGGAGCCCAGGCAGAGGAGGAAGCAAAGAGGAATTTGAAAAAAAGAAAAAAAATCTATGAAAGGAGGAGTGATTTCAGGACAATACAATCCTAAAATATCAGAACTGCCATTCTCATTTTATAGATGAGTAAAACTGAGACTCAGGGAGGTGAGTGACTAAGCTAATCTCATTGGTCATCAAGGCTGCTAATCACCTCTTTGGAAGACTGAGGAACCTCCTGTAGCTCTACAGCTTCTCCCACATTAGGACTCATATTCTGAACAGAACTTCAGCCCACTTCCACATGGCCACTGGTCTGGAAGCTGGCTGTCCACTGACAATCTAGACAAAGTTCCACCACCTCACTGAGTTTTCCCTTCTCTTTATCTGATGGAAGGCAAAATTTCCCCAGGTGTGATCTGTTCACCACCAGAATAGGAATCCCTGGGTGACTTCTGACACCTACTCAGACTTATCGAATCAATTTCTGGAGATGAGTCTGGGGATATATATTTTAATCAGCCCCTAAGGTGCTTAGGTGATATCTAGGCACGTTCCTGTCTCAGAACTGCAAGTCTGCAGGTCAAGGGAAATGTGCTGGGGGAAGCCACAAGCTTTCCATCTCTCCTCCATCAGAGGCACCCCAGCTGACCTCTCACCAGTGGGCCTGACTTTATGTCACAGCTGGGGAAGGACTGTCAAGACAGGGACTTCCCCCCAAATCAGAAGTATTTGGAAAAGCAAACCTTCTATGTAGCCACATGTGTTGAGAAACACTAGTTCATTTCTTAATGTCTTGTTAAAAAGCCCAGTTTCTCTGTAAGCTAACCTAAAACCAAAAATGTTGTTCCTTTTCCCCTCAATTCTGCTCTGTGCTCCTTCCTCCCCAACCTCATGACTTCCTTTTACACATTTCTAATCTTATAGGGCTTTGAGCCCTTGTTTACTTTCTTCTTAATTTCAACTCAGAAGGCTGAAGGCATAAATATTTTCTCCTGTAGATGATACAAAAAGAGTGATAATAACAATGGGATGATGATGCCCCAACAATGACTTCAGTGAAGTCTTGCAGATAAGCTTCAGTATTTTCCAGGGCACACCTATTTTTACTTGCCCAAATAGCTTCAGATTATGAAATCAAATGTTTCCTCCTTTTAAAAAATCAGTTCTCTCTCTCACTAATGGGGATGCATGATTAGTTCAATAACACAGCATTGCATTCATGTCTGTACAAGCCCCAGCCTACCTACATTGGTTGATCTGTTAGTGGCAGCTTATATGGGAGAGAACAAGGCTGAATGGGAGTGCAGCAGGGAGAAAAGTGGAGAGTAGAGAGGGAGAGGAACCTCGGTTTCTCTTCTGAGGAAGTTAATTGAATGATGTATGAGAGGAAAAATTCTTGTCAGGGAGGAGAAGCTGCACAGTGAATTTGAGAGCCAGAGAGCCTCAGTTTCCCTTGGGCATTGCCTGGTGAGAGGTGGAAGGGTTTGTTTTATTGTGATCAACTGAGAAAAAGACCAGCGAAGTGCAGGCAGCAGGGGAAGGGTTACTAAGGGATAGTACTAAAGCTGTTTTGTTCTTAGGCATCAATGTAATTATCTCTCTAATAGCAGCCTTGACAAACCAGTCTAGATAAGGAGATACTGTGCAAGGTCTGTTTATCAGGTGAATTGAAGAACTTCAGGATACATAGTCAAGTATTTGTATAGGCATACACACACATATACCCTACTTACACACATTGGCACAAAAACATAGTCATACTGAGTCACACAAATATAAAGATACACATACATAGATACAAATACACACACATACAACTATACCTACAGATGCTTGTGCCTACATGCAACCATGCTGACACATGGCCATTTGTACCAGTATTATAAACAGGGTGACTTATACACACAAATCAGAATACAACAGAAAATGTACCTATGGTATGGTGGCCATGAGAATCATTGGAAATCACAATGACCTAAGGATGAGGATCTAAGTACATGAGGGCAGTGGCTAAGTCTCCTGGTTGTCAGAGCACCCATGTCCTGGGTACACAGTGGGTACACAATAAAGTCCTATTGATTGATGGACTCTATGGCTTACCTTATTGACTTCTGTCATGGTTTGATTATGACAACCACAGGAAAATCATCTTCCCTCCAAACCTTTGGTGTAAATGCTTGAAGTGTTTTAGAGCTTGTCATTGGCTGAAATTATGTGCTTATGGAGCCTCCTCACTTATCCCTTGACTCTTCACTTCCAGAACCCTACCTTACAGTCAAGTGGAATGTCATTCCCTTTCAAAAGCAAAAGATCCCCAGAGCTTTCTGTGGCATACTTGATTATCTTAGACAGGCCTTCCTGAAGAGGGTCCTTGTCTCCTTCATAGCAGGAAGGAAGCTTGAAGTGTCAAAATAAGAGCCAGGCAACACTTACTGACATACATATGGCTTATTAACAACATGTACAACATCATTATCTATAAAGATGACTTTAAAAAACCATGCCAAGTCAATGCTTGTTTGTTTGGTCAATGTGAACCAAAGCAGAACAGCATATTTGCTCTCTGAGTCACTGGAGAAAGGTAGTGCCTGCACCCCATGCCTTAGGAGCTAGCATCTCCACTTAAGCAGCAAGAGGTCTGAGTCTCAGATGAAGGAGCTTAGAGACAGTTCCCTTTCCCTGTGGAGTTCTTGATTACAATGAACTCTATCTTCATTTCCTGTGCACTCATTACTGATTCCGGCATATATACTACTTAGTGTTTGAACAGGAGGGAGAAGAAATTGGGATGCTAATTTTGAACTTTTAATTCCAACCTTTTCTCTTCCACAAACTTTCTTTGCTTTATTGTTTTCCCTCCTTTTTTTTTTAAAGATTTTATTTATTTATTTGACAGAGAGAGAGAGACAGTGAGAGCAGGAACACGAGCAGGGGGAGTGGGAGAGGGAGAAGCAGGCTTCCCGCTGAGTAGGGAGCCTGATGTGGGACTCGATCCCAGGACCCTGGGATCATGACCTGATCTGAAGGCAGACACTTAACAACTGTGCCCCCAGGCACCTCTTTTTTTCTCCCTTACTCTTTCTCCATTCTCTTTCTTCCTCTTCTACTGTATCCCAAACAACAGTGGGATGGCCAGAGTACTGCTGCCTTTCTAGCTACAGCTTGAAGACTTGGAAGTCCAAGGATTATGCCCTTCCTTTGCACAGATCCCTGTATTCAGCATGAACCACTTTTTAGCCCATCTTCTGAAGAGTAGGGGTGAGGTTGTGGCATCAGGAAGTCTAAGCTTTTAGTTCCAGGGGTGGCTGTACTGATAATTTTAAGGGAATTAATTTCTTGGTCCTCGACTTCCTTAGTCTCCAGGTACCAGCTTAGATTCTCTTTGCTTTCTTTCCTTACTTCCCACTACATAAAAAGCCTTTCCTACTTTACAAAATCAATGCATTCATCCTTCCCAAACTTCAATCTGGGACACCGTTCTAAGGGGCGAACATCTCCAGGAAGACAAACCTCCTTTCATAAGTCACACTCATGGGACAACTTCCTCTTCTTCCTTACTTTATACATTTTCCTATTAGGGATGAAGCATAATGATCAAAATGGATGTGATAGTCCCTTTGGGGGAGGGCATAGACAATGAGAATGATGACAGTTCTGTTTAATAGCTTCACCTCTCCCAAGCCCTGACTTTTGTCAAAGAATACTTTGCTGTTGTGGGAGAAAATGGTGAGAGCGAAGCAATGAGAGAATTGGTAAGAAATATTGAATGCTAAAAATGTCTCCTTTTTCATAAATTTAATCACAAGCAATTATGTTCAGCTATTCTCAATACTCATACTTGGGAAGTGTCATTATCTGAAAAGAAAAGCTCCTTGGAACAGCTAAAACAGTAAGGTTAGTGACACAGATTCTATTAAATATAATGGGAATGTTTTCAAGGGCTACCAAATGATAAATCCTGTGGAAAAAGCTTCACCTGGTTCCTTTTAAATTCATTGTATGTTATTCAGTAAGCTAGTTAAGACCTATTTTATCAAATTGTATCATGAAATATTTATTCCACTTAGTTCTGTTTATTTTTTCTTATGAAATGCTTAATATTTTCTAACTCTGATTAATAAAAAATAAAAGGATATTCTAGCTGCAACACCAATTTGTTGTTACAGGTATATACCCTTCTCTTTTATTAACTATATGGGGAAAATCTTTTTTTCCCACAATATATGGGGAAAATCTTGATCTTGATGTCTTACAAAATTAATGGCATTATTTTTGAAGTTATATACATAATTCTTATTTAATGATTTTCAAAAACTGAAAGGTAAATTTGATTCATGCATGCACAGACATTTACCAAAGGACTACCAGGAGTTTTATAAGCAAGACCAGGAGTCTTGCTTCATAAGTAACACATTCTTTTTTTTTTTTTCCTACAAATCATACTACATTATTTCAAATTAAGTAGTGAGAAACAGTATATAGATGTATTATTGTTCTTATAAATTATAGAAATAGAGGTGCCTGGGTGTCTCAGTTAAGTGTGGACTCTTGACTTCAGCTCAGGTCATGATCTCAGGGTCATGAGATTGAGGCCCCACCCATCAGGCTCCATGCTGGGCATGGAGC
>CM052800.1:121031303-121105731 GCA_028533885.1 Nasua narica | reverse complement strand
GGGGGGGGTGGGGAAGAGAAATGAAACAAGATGGGATGGGGAAGGAGACAAACCATAAGAGACTCCTAAACTCATGAAACAAACTAAGGGTTGCTGAGAGGTGGGGAGGGTAGGGATATGGACATTGGGGAGGATATGTGCTATGGCAAATGCTGTGAAATGTATAAGCCTGATGATTCACAGACATGTACCCTGAGGTAAATAATACATTATAGGTTAATAAAAAAATTAAAAATAAATAAATAAATGAAATTAAAAAAAAGAACCCATTGAATGAAACAGAAGATAGATAAATGGAATACATGAATAAAGTGAATATTTGATGATATATAGAACATTTACAGATTCTTAAAGTAACTACTCACAAAATATTTATTAAACTCAAAGACAGAAAGTGTAACTTTACAGTGAATATGTTTGGCAGACACCATCTGAATCAAGTGATCAAATGAACTTTACTAAAAATGGGATGAATTGAAATCACGTGCCACATTATAGGATCTAATGAGAAGACCGTAGCCTCATTTCCATGATACCCTTGAGTCTAATCTTGAGGAAACATTAGACAAATCCAAATTGAAGGATATTCTACAAGACAATTGAACTATAAACATCAAAAGAGTAAAGGTCATGAAAGTCAAGGAAAGATTAAGAATGATTCTAAATAAGAAGAGATTAAAGAGACATGTACATGCAATATACATGTTCTGAACCAGATCCACTTGCTGAGAAGACTGTAACTGGACAGTGTCGGGAACTTGATGGAGTCTGAGGATCAAATGGTAATCATGCTCCACTTACAAGATGAATGAGTTCTGGGGGCCTAATGAACAGCACGTTGACTATAGTTAACAATGCTCTATTGTATGCTTGATACTAAGAAAGTAGGTCTTGAATTTTCTCACTACCAACAACAAATGATAATTGTGTGAGGTGATGGAAGTGTTAACTGATATTGTGTTAATCATTTCACAATATATATGTGTATCAAAACATTACACTGTATGCCTTAAAGATACAAAGTTTTATATGTCAATAATATGTCAATAAATCTAGGAGAAATGGTAACCATGTACCAATGTCAGTTTCCTGATTTTGATGGTTATTTAAAATAATGTCCTTAATAAGGATTTTGGGGTAATGGGGGACAAAGTCAGCAACTTACTCCTAAATAGGATTTAGGAGTAATAAAATAAATTATTTTAATTGTACTTGCAAATATTCTGTATATTTGAGATTATTTTAACATTTATAAAAATTATATACTAAAAAAGTAAAAAAAAGTCTATCATTGAACTGTAAATTCTGTCCATGGAAAAGAGTGGTGGGCCTCACCTTTCACGATTACATTATATCTTAAAAGGTTTGTTTTCCCCTTTTACTCTATCGTGCTAGTATGAGCTGGTGATGTGTGTTTAATTTTACACCCTGTGCTGAGAATGTTTTAAATCAGATAAGAAGGCTAAGAAGGCAGAGTAGGAGTGAAATAATATACTCCAGTGATTTTTATAGATTCCAAGGGCCCTGAAAATGCAAACACTTATTATATTGACCTCCCCAACTTTGCCCATAACTGAAGGTATCACGGCTACTTAAAAATCTGGCTCAGTAATTGCTACCATAAACTATGTGCTATAACCCTTGCTAGACACACTTAGTTCTGGCTGCTGGCACAGCTTGCATGTGCCCTCTTCACAAGGGGCCATTAGTAGGGCAGCGTCCAGATGAAAGGCTCTTGGTAGGGCATTCTGAACTCTGGATCTAACTTTTTATTTCATCTTGAAAGCAGTTGTCATGCTTTTGTCTCTGAACCCAAACCATTCATGAAAAGGAAGGTTTCCAGCAAATCTAGGACACAAACAATGATTAGATTTAGATTCAGATGAAAACCGCCAAACATCACAATTTTCCCCCAGATGTATTTCATGTATACATGATAGTTGTGTAGTTATGCCATCAGGGCATAACTACAATGCCCATCAGGGCATAACTACATAACTTTGGAGGCTTTCTCTTTGGAGAGCCTCCAAAGTCCCTGTGGTAGGGACAGAGATCATGGAGAGGCTCTGAGTGCTGACCTCAGCATAATGTGGCATACCTCACTTCTGTTCACATCCCATTGGCAAAAACTCAATCTTGTGGGCTACTCTAACCACACAGCACAGAGTCTCCCTGTGTGCCAGGAAGATAAATGTATGTAAGCATGTAATATTTCTTCTACAACAGGCAGTAAGCAAGGGTCTGTAAGCAAATAAGATCAATAAGTACAGGTCAACTAACTTAAGGACCTTGAGCAGCATAGGAGAGACTCAGGCTTAAATAGAACCATAGAAAAGGCAGAATGTAATCAGCATCATAAAAATACAATCATACTGTTCTGGGAGCCCAGAAAAGGAGAACTATCTTCAGAGTGAGAGCAAAAGACATATTTTATCAAAAAGAAGGCATCTAAGTTGGATTTTGAATGATACAAAGAACTGAACACATTGTTGAGAACAAGGAGGTGCTCGAAAATGTATGATTTTAGGTGAACACTCTCACAGCCAATCATACAATTCACATTTTTGAGCATGTTCCTAAGCAGAAATCAGTTTCCTGGGGAATTCAGAATATCCACACAATTTCACCCAATTTTAGTAAAAGGTAAGGAAAGCTAAAATGATGTTGGAGGACCTAACATGGAGTTGAGCAGGATGTGAGCCTTCATAAACCTAGCTACTATTTACATGTTGATGTGTGTCCTTGAAGGGGCTCCAGGGGAGACCAGAGAATTTTCTGGATGTTCCTTTTATCTAATTCTGTGCAACAAACTACCTAAAACTTAGCAGTTTGGGAGTTCAAGTCAGGTTCATTTGAGTAATCCTTTTGTCCTGTGTCCAGAGATGAAGGCCACTTATTGGCACTCAGTTGGTGGATAGCCTTATCTGCAAGGCTCAACAGGGCTTCTCTTGTATGTCTTGCATCTTTGCAGGGGTGGCTGGGAGCTTGGCTCAGCTGGGACTAGCCACCTAAGGGGAGTGCTCACCTTGGCCTCTCTGACAGGGTAGCCTTGAGGTATAATCACTTTTTTCAGCCTGGCTCTGTACTCTAAGATTAAGTTTCCTGGCAAACAAAGTGGAAGCTGCATGACCTTTGCAATGTCTCAAGTCCAGCACGTTCCATTGGTTACAGTAAACCACTAAATCTAGTCTAGCTTCAAGGGGATGGGAATTGGATCCAACCTACTGATGGGAAAAAAAAAAAAATGTAGCCATCTTTAATTGGCCACACTGGGGTTTGGAAGTTTTAAGATATAAAGAGCTATTTAAAAAGGTAAGTCATCAAGTGCTTCTTGAGCCTATCCTGTTTTTAGGGCATGGTGCAAGGAAATCTACATGCAACCTGATGGGAGGCAGTTTGTAGCAGAGTTCAGCCAGTAACAGGGAGTCCTGTTGCTAGTTCCAATAGCAGGGTGAGCCCCATCAAGTTACTCCCCTTCTCCAGTGTCAGTGTCCACATCTGTTGTATGGGTATGTTGTATGCGCAAGACACCCTTGTCCTATGTGGCCGAATTATTGGAAAGTGAATCAAATGGGTAGGAAAGAGACTCGAAAAATGCAAACTGCTATCTAGTCAAGTGCTACATTATCTCCAGTCATGAAATCTACCCTCAGGGAACTAATTGTCTGGTTGGTAAAGAAGACCTTGCTGGCCTGGATAAAAAAAAAAGTGAGGAAAACAAGAGAGCATGTGATCAAGTCTGGGCCTTGATGCTCTGACTATAAACACTGCAGGAAGAAGGAAAAGAGAGGGACTAGTAGGAGCCACTGGGTAAATCAGACTTTTTCTTTGCCATCAAAGAGACAGGATAGATTTGCAGCTCCACAGGAACTCTGGGAATTAACATTCTTAACATGCTTATTTCAGGATGGCATTCGATTGGCAACCACCTTCCTTGGGTCAGGGAGACCTCGCCCTGCTGCCTTCACCCCAGAAGCACCACCTCTGTGCCACAGTACTCAGCAACCACACAGGAGGCATGCTGTGGCCAATGCTCTTGACATCACAGCAGCTTTTTAAGACTTCAGGCCTCCACACTGCCTGCCAGCCCTCAGCTTCACTGTCTTTGAAGCAAGTGGAATCTAACAGGCCCCCGAGCCTCTCCTTGGGTCTTCTCTTTGATCTCTAGTATCTGCTTCTGAGTGACGGCTTCTGGTGGTTGTATCACCTTTGTCCACACAAGAGGAGCTCAGCTCTTGGGGGCCAGCTTTAGGGAGAGCTCTGTTGCTGCTGGTAGCTGGCCAACCTCTCCAGAGTGGGCTCTGGGCAAGACTAGAGAGCCTGTGGCTCTGGTCCAGGGAAGAGCAGGAAAACCAAAGGTTAGCCCAAAGGTCTCCTTCCTGGAGTTGCTGCCTCTGCTCTTGGCTCCCTGAAGGTTTGTTAGGTCCCACCAGACTCTGCATGTAGCCTGGAGAGGCTGGACACCTCCAGGAGTGCCCCTCCGGACCTGAGTTCAGATCTCAAACTGACTTAGGGTCTGCCACCTTGAGGTTTTTCTCATATAGGGGTATCTATGCCCATACTTGGAGGTGCTCACAGACAGTTTCCAAAAGGGAACAAATGTGAATGGACCAGGTAGACATTCCACATATGCCATCCAAATGAGATAACTAAGGCTCTGACAGGTGATATGACTCTTAAGTCACAGAGCTGGTATGGGAAGGAAAGCAGACTTCTAGACCCACACAGCCCCTCTGTCCAACATACCTTCCAGCCGACACCTGATTGTTTTTGTTCTTTCTCTGTTTTTTTCTCTCCAAAAAGACTGAACTATGTGTGAATAGGTTCACTTACTCCACTTTCCTGTTTTGGGTACCATGTCCCTTGTTAGTTAGTCCTACATTTCCAAAGGACTTTGGTGGCTCAGTATTCCTTCTCTATATTTTTCTAGTCTTAAATACTTTAAATGTTTCTGTCCCACCCACTGCTTGTCAGTCCTCAGCAAGACTGTGCTGCAATTTCCCTCTTCTCTAGGACTCCATTTCTTCAATGCTAAAGTGTAGATACTAGCTCCTTGCGTGCATGCATATACATTAGAAAATTTATTCTCTCTTACTAAAAGTTCTCATCATCTTTTTATTACTTTTTGTCCGCATCCTTTTCTGTGGCTTCCTGGGTGTCTTTGCACAGGTGACTGACTAGTGGGCCAGGCACTGTTAGGCACCAGATAAAGCCTGGCAAATTCTTTAACGTTCTCCCCCTCCTCTTTTATTACACTGCTCTTTCTTTCTTGTATTCATTTTGGTAGAGGCAAAACTGGCCAGCTGGGGTCCAACCTGAGTTCTCCTGGAGAACCATTTCCCTTCCAATGTGGAGGGCTCCCTGTGGAAGAGGACGTGCTTGGACCTCCTGAATCTGCTGCATATGAGCTGGACATTGTGGTTTTGGAGAGTCTCAGAGATACCCATATTTCAGCCACTTTTCCTAAGGTACCATATACTTTAAACTCTTTCAAGACAAATCTTGTGCCAGCCTGAACTTCACTCTGATGCCTGGTGGTGGGCTTTTTACCACTGACCAGGTGGGCCCACAGGTAGGGTGTGGGCATTTCTGTGGAGTTTGGCCTCATGTCTTCAGATTTCCTAGCTGGCTGGTTGAACCACATGGTCACTGCTTCCAGGTCCTGTAGAAAGAGGACTTCAGAACCATGTCATTTCCACTGAGGCCACTCAGGCCTTCTCCCCAGGAACACCACTGAGCAGAAAGCTCCCCACAGTTTCTGTGATGTTTAAGTGGAGAAGAGTAAGGTCTCAATCAATCAAAAATTGGGGTCAATGTTACTATTACTATTATCGTTGTCAGGGTAGGGGGTCTTAAAGTAAGAGGGTAGCCTCTGGATTTAGGCCAAACTGAATGTGAATCTTAACTCAGACATTTACAGTAGTATTTTGGGTGAGTCATTGTCACCTCTCTGAATCCCAGTTTTCTCTTCCATAAAGTGGGTACATATATGACAAACTCATTTGGGTTTCTGAGAAAGAAGGGTAACAACAGATGTAAATTACCTAGTAGACATTCACCAGAGGTGAACTCCCCTTGTTCCCCATGGAGTGGAGATATTCATAGTCAATATTCATAGGTATAGGAACCCCCAGAAGACAGCTTAAGACACATTACTAGGGCAACCTTAGTCTGCTAACTGGCCTGTGGGGAAGCTGCCCACCTTTCCAAGGATCCACATTTTCTCCTCCAAAGCCCTGCAGAGACTTCTCTCTCAGCCTCCCTCCACTGAGACTTGATGAGGAGGGTAGGATTGTCCATATTTATAGAGGTCAGATGAGTCAGCCCAGGGAAGGATACGGGCACAGACCTGTGAGACTTCTTGTTGTAGCCAGGAGACAGAATAAACCAGAAAACAGCCCCCGAAGTGATGAAGAATCTGGCCAGAAGCTAGAGCCAATTCCGCTGTACCCTTTGACCAGAAGATTAACTGAGAGAGACCCTGGGGATTGCAAAAAGTGAGTTCCCTGAATTGTTAGGCTCCCCTGAGCCTCAGCTGGATCTTCAGTTTTGTTGGTCTGCCCGACGAAGAATGAACTCCTCCAGGGCCAGAACTTTGCCTCTCTACCTCCCCAGAGCTTCCCACAGTGCCCAGCACAGTGGAGACACTCGATAAATATTTGCTGAAATGAACTGACAGACACTGGTGGTGCTGTCACTGCTGAGTCTCAGGGACCGAGGAGCAGACTTTGAGTGTGAAGTGTCTAGGCTGCCAGATCTCACTCATTCCCCGGAAGAAGGTTGGCAGTGGCTCCTCTCCATCTTCTGAGGTTCCCTTATGTGTAGGAAAAGTGAGAGCTTCCCTCCCGAAGCTTATTAACTTCAGTGCATCTAATTATCCTCTGTACAGTTGGGTAAGTTTGAATCGCCTGGCCTCACTGCATCAGTTTCAGGGTTTTAAACGATTGACAGCTCCAATTAGCTGTAATTAGAAAGGATTAAAACCATCCATCAGGCGAGTTTTATAGATAGACCCTATGCTTATATCTTCATTTGAGATGGGGGTTAGTTGGGGGGGGACAACTTCATGTTAGTCTCTCCCTCTCAGTCTCTCTTCCTCTCTCTTTAAACAGAGCCCAGGGACCCAGATGGTGTTAGTGGTAGAGAAGACACTTCTTGCTCATGTGAGAACCAGCTCTGCCTTGGTTTGCATTGTGTTGGGTTTGGCAGCTGATAATGGTAAGAAAGCTGAATTCTAACTAACGAATAAGGTGGGGAGGGTGTGGGGAAAAAGAAAGTCTTCAAAAAGGAAAAATCACAGAGGCTGTAATCCCTATTGCAAAGGCTCACTAGGAGTGCAGGCACAATGAACCTTGCTCCCTAGCACTTTATCCTGCTTTTGTTTACCTAACCATTTGACAATGCATATTTATGCAAATCGGCAGTGGGACTGTGTTGGCTGTTCATTAATTAGCATCTGATGCCTCCTGTGTTAGCCAGGCTCCGAGAATTCTGTTAATTTGATAAACACTGATTTTCCCCTCAAAGGTCTTTAATGTGGCGCCTTGGTCTGGATTCAATGTGAGTGGAGGGGCCTGGACTTTGAGGCAGGAACCCCACTGGCAGATGAGAGAAGGGGTCAAGCAGAGGATGCAGGAGCCTGAGGTCTGAGGAACCTTAGGATACTGGAGCTGAAGGTGCCTTAGTAGAGGTGGTCAAAACTGAGCTGGGATTACGGTGCAGCAAACATTTGTTCAGATCCCACTTCGACTCACTTTGAGTGTTCTAGAACGTTCCCATATGCAGTAGTCTTATTTAGTCCTCAGAAAGTCCTAACAAGACACAGCCACAGAGCATGATCTGATATAATGCTCATAATAACTATATTATTGGCATCATCCCATTTTACAGATGTGGGAGCCATGGTTCAAGGAAGCCTAGCTTGAAATGGCTGAGCTGGATTCCAAGCCCACGAGTGTTCATGTTCCTCACCCTTTTCCAGCTTTGCTGACAGAGAGGCTGAGAACATCAACATCAAAGCTCAGAGAAGCAAACTTGTGGGGGATGGAAATGCCTAAGGCAGGGTAGTATCCCTAGAGGGGCTGCCGTCATTCAGGCCTTCCAGCCTGGGTAGAAAGCTCATGGCCTCTGCTGGGGAGTAGCAGCAGGAAGAGACTGCAGGGTCTGGACAGCAGGGGGGAGGCCAGTACAGCACAGCTGTCAGTATGGCAGAGTGACCAGTCAGCTGGTTTTTCATTCTGTGATACCGGAGCACAGAAACTACAGGTCTGTGAATGCGGCAGAGGTGTTTCCTGGGAGGCTGGGTCACAGCCCTGCTGTTCCCACCTGGAAACACCCATTTGCTCCAGGTTCTGGGTAGGCTGCAGCTCTCTGCTGGTGCTGCCAACTGACACCTTACTTGCTTCACTGCCCTGCTCTTCTTGAGTCCTTTGCCCTTTCCGTGTCGGACCACACACACACACACACACACACACACACAGGGCCAAGCACACTCGTGCACATACAGGGACAGGCACACATGCAGGCAACACCCTTGTGCCAGCCTTCCTCCCACTCTGCTATTCTGAGCACAGGAACCCGGCTCAGCCCACAGCTGACCACCCCCTCTGGCCCTGCTCCAACCCACGCTTTATTAATACATCCATCCAGTGTGCATCTCACTGGAGAAACCCTGGGATGCTGCTGTTTTTAGCCGCATCCAGGATGGGAGCAAGGAAAGCACAGGAAACCTCTATCCCTGCAGAAACTGCAGGAGTCCTAGTAGGGCAGCCTGGGGCTCCCAGGGACTGGAAAGCCCTCCTCCTCAATCCCCAGGCAGGGAGTTGCCCCTCTCCAGAGGCCTCTCTCCAGGCATGGGCATGCTTCTAATCAGACCTCTAACTTAGGGGGTTGCAGCCCCCATTTTCAGAGGTAGACAGGAACAGCATATGAAATGAAGTCTGTTTTCCCATTGCAGGGGCTAGAAAGCACCGCCATGAGTCCGTTCAGGTGTTTCCTCTTTTCAGGATTCACATTATTATCATTTTGTTTGCAGAAGGAGGCAGAGCAGGAGCAACGTCAGCCTGCAGGTTAAGTCCACTTACCTCCCCAAGCCGATCTGGTCAGCATCCCTAGCCAAGCATCCCCTGTGGGCAGGAGAGCCAGCCATCAGAACAGAGCTGCTCATTAACAAACCAGCAGCAGCTGCCCGCTTCCTTGCATTCCTTTTGTCCTCCCCCAGGACCCTCATAGAGCCTTTGTTTCAGACAGAAGAAAAGCAGGTAGCCTGTCTCACCAGGCTGTTAGGGATGAGGATCTCTACCAACAAAACCAGAGACCAGGGTCTGGCTGGGAGGAATTCTTTAAATTCCAAAGTGAGAAACTGCTGTATAAACATATTAGCCCCTCTGAGCCCTAATGCTGACCGAAGCCACAAGTCCAGACTACGTGCAGAGCAGTGAGGTCGGTGTGCTCTGAAAGATTTGAAATGAGAAAACCACAAAAACAACAAGCCTGTGATCACAGCCCTGCTGTGAAGAAGTTCGTGACCACATTAAGAGGATAAGCTTTAGCTGTTAGGCTGGTGGGCCCAGGGATGCCGAGAGTGGGCAAGATGGCCACTGAGTTGCACAAGATGGTGGCTCAAGGACTTTCAGCCATGGGGCTTTCTGTCTCAGAGACTTTCCAGATCACCCCACAAGGACGACCAACAATCTGACTGGTCCAATCCGACTGGTCAACTTTGGATCCCTTTTTCTGTATAATGAGCTGACGATTGGTGTATTTTGTATCCCTCATATACATAAACCGTAGCCAATCAGATACCCAGCAAGCCCTCCACACCCTAAGACCCCTAATTAAAAACCCCTCAGCTCTACCCCTAGGCAGAACTTCCCAGCCTCACTCCCTTGTGAGCTGGCAGAACCTCATCCGAGGGCGCATCCATTAAAACTTGCCTCTATTCTACTCGCCGGGCTCCTCTTTTCCAACACCATTCAAACCTTACATTAGCTGAATGGAGGAAAACCCGAATTGGAATCCCAGTTCTGCCTCTGGCTGGGGAACCTGTGTCGAGAGATCAATAAAGGCTCCGTGATGCCCCTCCACACAAACAGTCTAGGGTTCAGATCACTCCCATTTTATTAACAGCACCCCCACTCATTCAGCCCACTTAGCTCTATTTTGGCATTTCTGTCAGGCAGAAAAAGCAGGGATGGCAAGTCCCAATGGGCAGATGAGAATCAGAGGATCAGAGAGGTTGAATGATTCTTTTAAATGTGCCCAGCAAGAACAGTGGAGCTGGACTCGACCTCGCCTGCGTCAGCCACCCCACTACCGGGAAATCCCTCCAAGACGGAAGCAGCTGCCCCAGCTCTTCTTCACAGAGGTTCCCTTAAATTGGTCCTAGAATGTAGCTTATAACTGATTTGGGTGACTTCTGTTCTGTCACCTGGACATTTTCCTTACCTCAACCCTATTCCTCTCAAAATACTGCTTTTGGAGAGAACTGGGTTGCAGCAGACCTTTCAGGCAAGAGGTGGCCTCCCTCCCTGGCCACAGGCCCTTCCCAGCTGTCACCAGAGAGCCTTGTGTTCTTTCTGCGCTTTACTACCTGTGGCTTCAGAGGGCCTTAGGCTGTTTCCCTTGAGCACTCTGTTGACTACACATTATGGCTCTTTGTTCTTCCGAAGCCCACAAAGGGTGGAGAAACTCCCCAGGCTTGGGGCTTCTAAAGGCCATCTGAGAAGACCCTCTTTTGCCTCCCTTCGCTGCCCCCCCTTTCCTAAAGAGATGAAAGGTTGTACTTGAAAGGGGCTACCAATGCCTGGCAACTGCTTTGCCTGAGCTAAAATATGGCCTTAAGCTATATCTGAGGCTTTGTTACTCACATACAAGAGATGTTTGCTCAACTGAAATCCACCGAGAGCCTCATTTAGATGTAGCACCACTGCTGAACAACGTTCTGTTCTCCTGGGTTATGGCTCAGCCTTTCATAGGTGCCTGATGGTCACGGGGTTCAGGGCTCACTGCCTCTTTCCAGACTTAACTCATTCATGCTTCGTTACTTGCTTTTTGTACATTTTGCCTTTCTCTTTCTTCTTTTAATCCAAGCAGGAAAAAACATTTTCCAACTTCACTTAACTTCGGTTCCCAACACAACCTTCCCCTCTCCACTCCACCCCATGTACTCACAGGGCCCCTACCAGGAACATCCTCTTCTGAAATGGGCCCTGAAATGAAAGATCAAGAGAGGCATCTGCTCCTCCCCTCGAGTAAGACCCTGGGTGTGTCTCAGGCAGGATGAAATAACTCTGTCTGCTGAGGTTTCTTTGAACCAGGCCAAAAAATCCCTCTCTGTTTCAAGAGGCTTTTATAGATCGATAGACTGTGCTCGTGGCTGTTTTATCGTACCAAATTGCTCTCGGATATGTGGTGTCCAAAAAAAAAAAAAAAAAGAGAGAGAGAGAGGAGGGAGAGTGATCAATAAGAAGGTAAGGATACCAAGAGCACATTAATTATCATCTGAAATACTTTTCAAAGAGTTTCTGGGGCCACCACAGACCCAGGAGCTAATTCTGGGAGAGTGAGAATGATCTGCTTTCCTCATGTTCCCTAACATATTAATCAGTTTGTGGCAAATTCAAATGTTTTCACTTTTAGCTCCTTTGTGGGTGTGTCCTATCTGTGTGCTTTGGTAGTCAGAGTTAGGGTAGGGGGACAGTAGAGCTGTAGCTGCCCATCTGCTCTGACCAAGGGCTCAGCCTCTGGGGGCGGAGGGTGAAGAAGGCCAAGGTTCTTAGAATATCATCGAAGTGTGATTCATTGAGACCCAATTAATCTGAGGGCTCAGGGAACAAAATGATATCTGCTACCCTCTGACAATATCTCTAAAATGCTGAGTGACTCTATTACTTACAACACAAGCCAGGGTACCTCCAGGAAGGAAAGAGGGTACTGTGAATAGTTGCACTAAAGTCTGTCACAGGCTACCTAGCATGTCATTCTGTTATCCTCCCCCTCGTGAAAGCAAAGCACTTCCTTTAGGAGAAGACTCAGTTCAAAGAAATACACACACACACTCGCACACACACTTTGAATCAGAAATTCCAATTATATGTTCAAGATGATGAAGTTTGGCTTGGCAAACCTGGGGATAAATTGAGCATAGTCAGGACACGGTGGTGAAATCCCACCTCCATGACCAATACCGTATCGGGAAACAGGATACAAGTACACACCGGGCAGAGGGACAGCCCTCCCCCACACTGTGCCACCCTCTACCCTCTGTCCACTCCTCACCCTCTGCAGAGAATCTAGAGTGCTACTTCACTGGGACCACCCAAGACCTCCAGTGGGACCCCCTGAATTTCCCACTCCCAAACTGACAGCCATTTTGTGGTCCCTCAATCATACAAGAAGCCCCGTGTTCAGAATCCTGGCCACCAGTTCCTCAAGCAGTCTCAACATCATCAGTGACCCTGACTCTCCCCAGGTCTTTAACCTCTCTACCCTCTTAGATCAATCCTATCAGCGTTCAAACTTGCTCTAATCTTTCCCATTAATAGTAGTAATAACTATTTCTTTCTTTTTTTTTATTAAAGATGTTCTTTATTTGAAAGAGAGAGTGAGTGAGAGAGAAAGCATGAGCAGGGCGAAGCTCTGATTCCCTGGCTGAGCAGGGAGCCTGACAAATTCAAATTGTGGGGCTCATCCCAGGACCCTGAGATCATGACCTGAGCCATCACTTGACCAACTCAGCCACCCAGGCGCCCCAACAATTTCTTTAAACTCTAGATCTTATACCATCCTCTAGCTAGGTGTATAATTCTTTCTTTTCACAGCCAAATATCTCAAAAAAATTTGTTTATGTTTGTGCCTCCACTTCCTCACTTTCCAGTTATGTTTCAATCCACTCCAGTCTGGCTTCTGCCCCCAGCTTATCACCAAAAGGGCTCTCACTAAAGTCACCAACAACCTCCATACCACTAAACCCATTGGATGTCTTTCAGTTTTCCTGTCATTGGTCCTCTTGGAGTCTTTCAATAGCCCTGTTGACCATTCTCTCCCTCCTTCTTGAAACACTCTTGTGTCCTGGCTTCTCTGGGACTGCAGAAAGTACTCCTCTTGCTTTCCTTCCTCTCAACCCCATTCCAGCCTCCTAATCCTCTAACCCAACCTTGATCTTTTGGCTTCCTTGAGCTCTCCCATGTCCCATTTCCTCCTCTTTCTACACTTATTACCTAGGCAAGTCCATACTGCCTGTGACCCATTGCCCCCTATATACCAGCTTTGTATCTCCAAATTCCAGAGCCTGAAAACCATGGAATGCTCTAACCCAAACACTGCATAACCCAAGCACCTCAAATCCCAAACCCCGTTCTGGTGGGCCCCATCTCAAGAAAGCTCGACTTTCCAATCCTTCCAGTTAATCATGATGACATCATGGCATCTTTCAGATGGGACCCATCATGGCATCTTTCAGATGGGACCCACATGTTTCACATCTAATCTATGAGCAATTCCAGTTGTTCCTTCTTTCTAAATTTCTTTTAAAACTACTGACTTTTCTCCATCTCTGCTGCCATAATTATATTCCATCTTTATTATGATTCTTCACCTGGACTTGTGATGGAGTCCCCTTTCTTGTCTTCTGTATCTACCCACCCCCAAAATAATCACGATCTCTCACTCTCTCATAAGAGAGATAGATATATTGTGTGTAGATATAGATAGATATAGATATAATGTATATACACACACACACATATATATATACATATATAATATATATAAAACCATTGCTCTTTCTACTTAAAACTTTTAAAAACATGTGTGTATATATATATATATATATATATATATATATATATACACAAAACCATCGCTCTTTCTACTTAAAACCTTTAAAAACAACATCCTTAATACAATCTACAAACTCCTATATGACCTAGACCCCTTATCTGTAGCTCTAATCTCATCCCACAGCCCTCCCCCCAAGTCATTATTTTCTGGGAACACTGCTTTTTCATTTCCTCAGACTTTCCAATTTTTAACCTCAGGGAGTCTTCTCTCTGGCTCTAATCATCCTCACTTCAGCTAATTCATTTTGACCTATTCTTCCAGTCTCAGCTTAATGTCTGGCTTTTCTATCCTTAATTAAGTACCCTTTCATTTTGTTCTTACAGTATCCCATAATTCCACTTTGTTGCACATATAATAATCATGCTACAGAATTATTTGCTTATAGATATCTCTCTTAAGAGACTATAAACTCTATGACAGCAGTGCTTATTTCACCTATATATCCACTGTCTATTATATAGTAGCTGCTCATTAAAAACTTGATGACCAACTGAGCCACCACATTACACTTTCCAAATAATGGAAATAAACTGGAGTCTATTCAGAAGAGTGAGACCACAGGGTAAAGAGGTCTTAAACAATGCCATGGTAACAGAAGATAGTTCCACAATACTTACTATGAAGTGAAGTGCATACTAAGAATTTTACTTATACTGTCCTGATTAATCCTTCTAGAAAACTTTTAGGGGGGTTCTATCATTATAATTCCCATCTCCCATATGGGAAAGTTGAGGCAAAGTTCTTCTCTAAGTTCCCTCAAGGTCACACACATACAGTTAATGTAGGGGGCAGTTTGGGACTCTGGCCCCCGAGTCTGAGTTCTTACCAACTCCACTATATCATCTCTGTAGGAGAGAGAAGGAAACTTTCTTCAAATACGTGAAGTACCGACACATGGAAATGAAAAGCAGCTTTTTCTGTATTGACCCAAGGGACAGAATTAGAACCAATGATTGAGTAAATATAGGGAAACAAATTCTGACTCAGTATATAGGGGAGAATCAGGATAATCAGATCTGTCCAAAAATGGAATGGCCTGCCTTAGGTGGAGGAACTTAAGTGAAGGCTGGAAATCAAGTGGACATAGAGAAGACAGACAAATGTTAAGTGGGCAGCTTGATTAGAACATTTGATGCTTGTTGCAACCCTGACAGTCTGCACAATTTATCCGCCACACTTTATACATTTCCATCTATTGTACTGAGAGATGATAAATATTTTCAGCACGATGACCATGAATCTCAGTTATCAATAAAAAGATATCATTTATTTTCTATTTAACAAGGTGGCTTCTTCCAATTCTTTTTGAATGAGGCAGAGTCTGACATTTTTAAAGTAATTAACTACTAAGATAGGTGAGTGGACTTATTCTGGCACAATTTGAAACAGGAGAGAGGCTTCCTGGCCTAGCCATATCTGGTCAGAAATCCAATTAACCAGGACAAACACTCCCCAGCAATGCAGTTAATCCAGGTTTTCACATAGAGCCTCTCCTCTCTCTCTAGTTTTTTAGCCACTTTGTCGGAGGGTGGTTAAATTCTCTATCAGTTTACATGCTTGTTTATAAAATACATCATAGACTAGGAAAAAAATGTAGCCAGTCTAGCCTGTTGTTTCTCTGCTTCTAGAGTAATTTTGTGGTGCGTGGGGGAGGGGGTGTGAGGTAGGATGGAAGAAATTAAAAAAAAAGTAAGAAAAAAAAATCAAGGGGCTGGTGGGAGAGGCCTAAACACTGCAATTTTCCAACCATTTTCATCCAAATTGTCTGCAATTTCCCAGTGGCCCGGCTCCAAATTGCCAGTGAACGCTGCCGCAGTAATCCTGGTGGGAGCCTGAGCACTGTTGCCTAATAGTAGCGGAACCCACAACGGAATGTGCAGGCACACACCCCGCTGAGGCAGAGTCTGTGTTTAAGGCGGGGCAAGGTGGAGGAAATGTGGTCCCAATTCCTCTTCTCACCCTCTTGCTTCTAGAAAGAGCCTTCAGCCAGGTTTGCAAGAAAATGATACGGGGGAGTCTATTTCAGACATTACAACTGCTTTTCCATTCCCTCTCCACCTACCCAGTTACAGATGAGAACACTGAGGCCCAGAGGAGTCAAGTGACTCCCCTCAGGTCTCCCAGTGAGTTACTGTAGCAATGGGCAAAGACTTGGGACTGTCTCTGCCTCTTTCTCTCTGGTGGATATAGACAAAGATCTTGAAGGGAAGAACTCATCTCTTTACCAACGTACCTTACCTGTCTGTGTGAGAATAAAATAAGAAATAAAAATAGAATTTAGAAAATCTAGCATTCTTTATGTATAAAAGTCAACTCTAGGACTCTAGAGAATCCATGAATGAGAAAGAAGACATACTTAGTGGGATACGAATATCCTGAACCATTGAAAGTTCATTAAAATTCATAATGCAACTGATAACTAAACACATAAATACATGGCATGGCAGGCATTAAATCTAATTCTTGTACCTCTAGAAATCAATTTGTGCATGTAGTTGTTAATTTGTGGTTGTCATTAATTACCAATGACAAGATCAATATGCAGCTACTTCCTGGCTTCTACCATACCTTGTCCGGGGAATGGGCCTGTATGAATATTCTGGTGATAGTGGATTTTCTGAAGAAACCAGTTATGAGCGATACCATGAATTTGGTTCAGGAGGAAGAGTTCTGAGATAGTTCTGAGATGGTTCAGGAGAACAAGCCACCACAAGGTGACTCTACCACTGAAGTCAGTGCACTTTGGGATTACCTGTTTACACATGTGACATCTGGGGACAATTCTAATGTCAACTCTGTTCCACCATGTCCGATGCTGTCACCCCCTACCTGCGGGATATGTGGTGCAGTTTATTTAATCCCTCTATTTCCTCTGGTGAGACAAAAGCATCAAAAAACATAGTATCTAGAACAGGGTCAGGCACACAGCAACCATTGCTAATTTTTTTTTCTTAACCAAGTTTTATCTGCCTGTTTTTCTGTGAAGGTGAAGTTTTATATGTAATAATCACAATAAATGATATATACAATAAATGGAAGCTAGTATTATCCTGATTCTTCCAACCTCTCAAGGTTGCTGGGTGGGCAGGGGATCAACAAAAAAATAACCTGTAAGAAAGCCTTTTACTAACTGAAAAGCACTTTAGTCACTGCAGATGAATGTTTCTTCCTTATCTAGAGGGTAGGGGGTCACTTGAGGGCTTGGGCTCAGGGCAGCATCTCCTTCTCTGTCATGTACTTTAGTTGGGAAAGAATAACCATCCCTGCATTCCATGCAATCCCTTCTGGAAGAGCAACTTCGAATCTGCAATATTTAAGCATTGGGACCAGCCCGATCCCTGGACGAGGCTATTGCCCTAAGAATTTAGGTGATAGGAAAAGGGCACTTCCAACCTTCACAGTAACTTTGCCAAGTATTTTCTGATAGGGAACTTATTTCCAGGAGTAAGAGAAACACAAACCTCCTGGTTTAAAAGGCATCGACACTAATGTGTAAGCGACTGTACCCACTGCCTCAGAAAATGAAGAAGACAGCGTGAGAATGTAGGACTTCCAACGTGCAGCTGGAGGACTCGAAAGTTAACGTTGCCAGCACCCCAGTTTTTCCAGGGTACCTCTGAACAGGTATCTTCCTGATCCACGCAAGGCTCTGCTGCGTGTGTCATTTGAATAGATCGAGAGCACATTCCTTCCACTTCGAACCCTTTCTTCCCCATTCGGTCCTGGCACATGGACCAGTCTCCCCAGCATGGAGTTTCTGCAGGGCACACATCGAAGCTAACAAGCAATAGTACTCTCAGAGTGCTTGATATTGCACAATGATCCAATTGGCTTTCCTGGAGAACCCAGAGATTAATGAAGCCACCCACTACCTCCCTATCACCCCCTGCCAGAAAAAGGCTTGTTTGACTGTTCACTTCAAGGGAGGAAAATGAGAGAGATGTAACTTCACATGGAGCTAAAACACTTGTCTTAAATCATCTCCTCTAGACTCAGTTCGCTGGAGCTGCACACAGCTTCTCCATCCAAGAGCATTAGAAGACTGGTCTGAAATACTTCAGCACACTTTGCTCACCGGCCCATTCCTGAGTCTCTGGCTTGAAGATTCTACAGTGCAGCCTCTTCCACCAGGAGTAACATATTACCTTGTATGCTGGCCCAGTTTTCTTTTTTCCTCCAAAGGAGTGAGAGACAGTCCTCACAAAGTGCTCTGCTCTGTTAGCAGGGCCAGAACCTCTAGATTTTTCTTTGTACCTGTTCACAGCTTGTTACAGTTTATGCATTGGAAAGTGTTTCTCTTTTAATTGATTCCAAGGGTCTGCTTGCTCCTTTAAAATGATTCAGGAACGGCACTGCTAATTAAAGGAGAGAATAGAAGGTGGGGCTGAGATGTAGCTAATTATGTCAGGCTTGAGAAAGAGGGCAGGTGAAGCCTTTTCATCTGAAACCTTTGTAGGTTGCTAAATTAAAAGAATGTCTTATGCTGATAAATAGGTTGGAGGCACGCAGTGGAGCACAGCTATTGGGAGGTCATGGCCAGGGCTGCTCGGTAGGGGAGCAGGCAGGGTTTACTATTATTGTAGGCTCTAGGAAGTGAGGTGGTAGGGGCATGGAGGCAAGGAGGCTTGTGAGGAGTAGACTGTCCTTCAAGTTCCCTGCCCCCTTCCACATAGACACCCAATTTTTTTTTAAGATTTTATTTATTTATTTGACAGAGAGAGATCACAAGTAGGCAGAGAGACAGGCAGAAAGAGAGAGAGAGAGGAGGAAGCAGGCTCCCTGCTGAGCAGAGAGCCCGATGCGGGGCTCTGTCTCAGGATCCTGGGATCATGACCTGAGCCGAAGGCAGAGGCTTTAACCCACTGAGTCACCCAGGTGCCCCTAGACATGCAATTTTTAAAATCATGGACAAAAAAAAAAAGAGCCATCTAATTATAGCCCACAGGCCAAAACCAGCCTACAGCCTGTTTTTACATATTATAACAATTGGGAAGAGGGGGGCCATGGAATAAAAAGAAGAAATGATATCTCATGATGTGAAAGTTACACAAAATTTAAATTTCTGTGCCATAAACAAAGGTTTATTGGAACCCATATTACCAAGACATTATTTACATCTGCCTCTGTGCTATGACAGAGGGTGGGATAGTTACAACAGAGACTGTATAGCCCATGAAGCCTAAAATACAGAGGACCCTTGAACAACATGGGGATTAGAGCTAACCCCAGTGCAGTCAAAAAAATATATGTATAACTTTCGGGGCATTGGGGCAGGTCAATCAGTCACGCATCTGACTCTTGATACCGGTTCGGGTAACAATAAAAGTTGTGAGATTGAGTCCCCCATCGGACTCTACATGGAGCTTAAGATTCTCTCTCTCCTTCTCCTTCTGCCCCTGCCCACTTCTCTTAAAAAAAAAAATGTCGGGGGGGCGCCTGGGTGGCTCAGTTGGTTGAGCAACTGACTTCGGCTCAGGTCATGATCCTGGAGTCCCGGGATCGAGTCCCATATCGGACTCCCGGCTCTGCGGGAAGTCTGCTCCTCCCTCTGACCTTCTCCCCTCTCATTCTCAGTCTCTCGCTCTCTAATAAATAAATAAAAATCTTTAAAAAAAAATGTCGGGGTGCCTGGGTGGCTCAGTTGTTAAGCAGCTGCCTTCGGCTCAGGTCATGATCCCAGGGTCCTGGGATCGAGCCCCTCATTGGGCTCCCTGCTCAGCGGGAAACCTGCTTCACCCTCTCCCACTCCCCCTGCTTGTGTTCCCTGTCTTGTGAGTCTGTCAAATAAACAAATAAAATCTTTTTTAAAAAATGTGTATAATATTTGACTTTCCTAAAATTTAGCTACCAAGAGCTTACTTTTGACCAGAAGCCTTACCATTTACACAGTTGACTAACACTTATTTTCTTTGTTATATGTATTGTACACTGTATTCTTACAATCAAGTAAGCTAGAGATAAGGAAATGTTATTAAGAAAATCATAAGGAAGAGAAAATACATTTATAGTCCTGTAATGTATTTGTCAAAAAAATTCAACATATAAGTGGACCCAGACATTTCATAAGTTGTTAAAGGTCAATTGTATTTACCATCTGGCCCTTTATAGCAAACACGTGATTATACCTCCTTTAAGGTAAAGGGGGAACAACTGGGGTGAGTTGGGTGGTAGCTGTGAGGTGTAGAAACTGCTTCAGACCTGGGGTTAGATCTGGGTTTGAAGCCCATCTTCACTCTTGGAAAAGATCATGTATGTCTCCAAGCACAGGTATCCCCAACTGTAAAAAGGAAAGAAAGAATTCATGTTCTAGGAAAAAAACTGGCACAATCTTTGATATAGAATAGATCTCAATAAATAATAACGGGCAGCATTATTCCCAATAGTCAAAATATAGAAACAATCTTAGCGACCATCAAGGGATGAATGGAAAAAGATATGTGTGTACACAGTGGAGTATTATATAGTAATGCAAGAGAACAAAACCCTGCCAAATGTGATAATATGAATGGTTCTTGAGGACATTATATTAAGTGGAATAAGTCAGAGCAAGACAAATACTGCATGATATCACTTATACGTGAAATCTAACAAAGCCAAACTCATAGATATAGAGTAGAATGGTACCAGGGGCTGCAGGAGAAATGAGGAGATGGTGGTCAGTGAGTATGAAATTCCAGTTAGAAGATGAGTAAGGTAAGCTCTGGGGATCTAATGTGTAGCACTGTGATTGTAGATAACAATACCGTACTATATGCTCAAAAATTGCTAAAATAGTAGATCTTAAATGTTCTCACCGCAAAAAAAGGAAATGATAATTATCATGTAGCAGTATATATGTATTAAATCAGTGCTCTGCGTACCTTAAAGTTATACAGTATTACATGTCAATTATATCTCAATAAAGCTGGGGAAAAGACAACAGAATGAATAAAGGAATAATTTTACATGTAACCTTTATCAAAAGCCTGCACGTATTTAAAGAACCCATTTTGGTTCTATTTCTTCAGGAAAGTTCCATAACTTCCCACCCAACCTTGCCTCAAATACTCTTACCCATTTCTGAATGACTGCAGTGCTTACCAAACGTATCCTCTTAACCTCTATATGACCTCTTGATGTTAGTTTTTATAAGCATCTAGCTCATTTTCTTCTTCAGATTGTCAGCTTAGTGGCATGATGCTTACTCATTCTTTGTTGTCCAGGAACTAGTTTAGAAGATGTGCATATGCACCACGTAGTGAGAAACAGCAAAAAGGGTGCTCAGGCAACATGAGGCAGCATCTCATATAGAGCTGGGTGGTCAGTGAAGGCTTCAACAAGGAGGTAGACCTGGAGCTGACCAAGAACACTCATGATTTTGCTTGTGCAGAATTTCCCTGAGATAGAGAGCAGTAGCACAGGACATTCTAAACTGTGGCAATAATGTGTAAGCCAAGCTGTAGAGACTTGTTTCAGAAGGGGAAGATGGAGACTGATAGCGAATGAATTAGGAAGTTTGGGACTTCAAGTGACCAAAAAAGCGAGCTCAAACTGGATTAATCTGAAGGAAAATGTACCATCTCAAGTAACTAGAAGCCCAGAAGTAGGACTCCAGGCATAGTAGGACTCAGGTTCAGTTTCTATGTGATTTCTCTTGGCTCTGCCCATCTCCATGCAGACTTTGTTCTCAGGCTAGTTTCCCTGTGTGGTGTCAGGATGGCTGCCAGCAACATGTGAGCCGATATGCTACCTTGTTCACATCTAACATAACAGAGAGAGGAAAGAAAAAAAAAATCTCCACTACCCCTAGAATGAAAGCCCTTTCCTTCACTCTCACTGGGCCACCTGGGGTGGTATCAAGCTCAAAACTTCATATGGTAACATGAAAATAAAAATGGCTCCTTATGATTGCTTTCTGCCACAACTGACTCACGCATGGGTTTGTCATAGCCTGAACAAACCTGGGAGAGGCTGAGCCAAGATATGGAGAGGAGGAGGTAGAAATAAGTTGTTATAAATCAGCATAGACAAAATTACTGTGCAGCATAGACAAAAGTCATGTCTAAAGGACTTGACTCAGCAGCCTTGTTATTGGCCCAAAAGGTAGCTCCAGTCTTTTCATTATTACTGCCCAGGAAAATACTGCTCTCTTTGGCATTCTCTCTACTGGGGCTTACCGAGAATAGCACACTCTCTATTTTTCAGAAATGACAGAAATATTCCTAGTGCTTGGGTTAAGTAATTAAGATTTGCTGTGGGAACACCAAGGAATCCCATAAAATGGCTGCATGCTTGGTAAATGAATTACTTAGTGTTTAATTACTAAAAATTACTATCAATTACTAAATGTTACTGCAAATTACTTGCAGAATAGACACATTTGTTTGTGGCTATTAATGATTTCAATTACTCCTCATAGGTAATTGGTTTCTGCACACAGAAGGGCACCAACTGTCGAATAGGAGCTCAGCAATAGAAAATACTGCTCCTCGGGGCGCCTGGGTGGCTCAGTTAGTTGAGCAACTGCCTTCGGCTGAGGTCATGATCCTTGACCTTCCGGGATCGAGTTCCGCATCAGGCTCCCAGCTCTACGGGGAGTCTGCTTCTTCCTCTAACCTTCTCTCCTCTCATGCTCTCTCTCACTTTCTCTGTCTCTCAAGTAAATAAATAAAATCTTTAAAAAAAAAAAAAAAAAGAAAATACTGCTCCTCTAGCAGCTTCTTTCAACTCCAAGCTGAAATCATAAAATAAACATTGGAGCCATCTTTTCTCTAGGTTTCTTGGCTATTTGCACTACTTCTCTTGGGACTCTGAGGGCTGGAGACCTTCTCCTCTGACATGCAGAGGAGGAAGCAGGACACAAGAGCTCCATGTGGATTTTTATTTGATTGTTTTTATTTTGTTTTTTAAATCACACACTAATACCACAACATAGATGAACATCACAAACATTCTGCTAAGGGAAAGACCTTAGTCACAAAAGACCGTGACTTGCATGATCCCATTTATATGAAATGTCTATAATAGGCTAATCTATAGAAATAAAAAGTAGATTAGTGGCTGCCTAAGGCTGGAAGAGAGGGGAAATGGTAAAGAGTGACTACTAAAGTGCACATGGTTTATTCGGGGGCTGACTATGATATTCTAAAATTAGATTATGGTGATTTAATATATAAATATATTTTAAAACATTGAATTATATAGATGAACTTTATGGCAAATAAGTTATATCTCAATAATGCTTTAAAACAAGTATGTTTAATCATGTAATTAGATGGTGGGAGGGCTAGATAAAGGATCCAACACCCATGACCCCAACTTTATTGCTCTTTCCACTAGACTATTCTGCTTCAATATATGCCCACCTTGCTAGAAGGCATAACTCACTGAAGAAGATAGCTAATTAGATTCATTGTTAAAATTGTGGTCTTATTTATGAAGTACTCACTCCTAGCTATTTGTGTATTATTAAGAGGACATAAACCATGTTCATTAAAGCAGCACACAGTGCAACCAGTAAGGAAACTTAATAACATAAAATTAAGTAAAATAATGTCTTAGCTTGGATTCTCCTTGAAAAACAGAGCTTGTGACAAAAGCTTGCCAGCAAGTAGTTTATTTTTAGAAGTGATCTTAGGGAACAGAATGGAAGGAATGGGTAGATTAAAAAGGGAAAGGAGAAAAAAGTCAATTCCATGATGCACCATTGAGTAGACTACATAATTTTGAACAACTGGGACTCAGTGCACTAGGGATCTCTGAAGAATCGTGTACACTGTGCTTCAGAATTGTGTGCCCAAGAGATGGAGAAGGAAATATTCAAGCACTAGCTCCTGACCCCATTGGTAAAGGATTGTCCCTGGGATTGTGTAACTTCTTTGCTCTTCCAGATTATGTATGAGTCAGCACAGCTGAACAGGATCCCATTGCATCCTCCAAGGTGTACACAGAGAAGCCCAAGAATGGAAAGTAATAGGTAAGCTGTGCAGCTCAGGTGGGCTCTGATCAGCCTACCCATCCATGCAACCTGTTGACACAGCACTTGGCAAAACCAAAAGATGAGCCAATGGACTTCATTAAACCTAATAACTTTTGCTCTGTGAACAACAATGCCAAGAAAATGAAAAGACAAGCCATACACTGGGAGTAAATATTTGCAAAACACAAATCTGAAAAAGGACAATTACTCAAAACATACAAAGAACTCTTAAAACTCAACAATAAGGAAATTTAAAAATGAGCAAAAGGTTGAATAGATATCTCACCAAAGAAGGTATTTGGATGGCATGTAAACATATGAAAAGGTGCTCAACATCATATGTCCTTAGCGAATTGCAAATTAAAACAAGAATGAAAAACCACTACACACCTCTTAGGATGGCTAAAATCCAGAACATTGACACCAAATACTGGCAAGTATGTCGAGTAACAAGGATTCTCATTATTGCTGGTGCAGCTACTTTGGAAGTCAGTGTGGTGCTTTCTTACAAAATAAAACATGCTCTTACCATACAATCCAGCAATCATGCTCCTTAGTATTTACCCAAGTGAACTGAAAACTAATGTTTACACAAAAACCTGCACACAAATGTTTATAGCAGCTTTATTCATAATTGTCAAAACTTGGAAGCAATCAAGTTGTCCTTCAGGAGGTGAAGGGATAAATAAACTGTGGTATATCCAGACAATGGAGTATTATTCAGTGCTAAAAAGAAATAAACTATCAAACCATAAAAAGGATTGGAGAAACTTAAAAATGTATTATTAACTGAAACGAGCTAATCTGAAAAGGCTATATACTATATATTTCCAATAATACAACATTCTGGAAAAGGCCAAACTATGGAGACAGTAAAAAGACCACCGGTTGTCAGGAGCTGGGGGGGATGGTGGGGGGGATCAATAGGCAGAGCACAGAGGACTTTTTGATCAGTGAAACTGTTATATGTGATACTGTCATGGAAGATACATGTCAGCATGAATTTTTCCAAACCCATAGAATGTACAACACCAAAAGTGAACCCCAATATAAAGTATGGACTTTGGGTGATAATGATGTGACAATGTAGGTTCACTGATTGTTATAAATGTAGCACTGTGGTGCAGAATGTCCATAGTGGGAGGCTGTGTGTGTGTGTGTGTGTCAGGGGAGAGGGGATATATGGAAACTCTCTATATCTTACACTCAATTTTGCTGTGAACTTAAAACTGATATAAAAAATAAAGTTTATTGGGGCACCTGGGTGGCTCAGTGGGTTAAAGCCTCTGCCTTCAGCTCAGGTCATGATCTCAGGAATATAGCCCCACATCAGGCTTTCTATTCAGCAGGGAGTCTGCTTCCCCCTCTCACTCTGCCTTCCTCTCTGCCCACTTTTGATCTCTCTCTGTCAAATAAATAAATAAAATCTTTAAAAAAATTAAAAAATAAAGTTTATTAACTCAAAAAAAACACAAGGATTAGTCAGGAGGGTGAGGTGGGTCATCAAAGATGTCCAATAGCAATATAAGAGACTATAATATCAGAATTATGTATTATAACAATAGAAGCTCTACCAAGAACTCCAACAAGACCAAAATTTAAGAAAAATCGAGTAACGGAGGACAAGAACTTTCAATCTAGAATAGAAAATTCAAAATTTTAATTGAATCTCAGTCTTCTAGCAGTTTAGGGAATTTACAAAGGTCCTACCTACATTCTTCAAATAATCACACTCAAAAATGAGTACTTACTATACTATTCCCACTTTCCATCATCCTTTTGTATTCATAGCTACTGTTTGCTCTTATTCTCTGAAAACCTTTCCTTAGATGGCTCAACCCCATGCCACATCCATGTCTTCTCTTACCTCTGCAAACGTCTTCCTCCCACTTCTTGTGTTTTTGCTTCTTCCTAGAGTTCCCTCCTCTTCTTTCCCTTCTCTCTTACTGCAAGAACTGCATTTGGAAGGCATTTATATGTCTTATTTTAGTTAATCCTCATCACAAGCCAGTTAGGGAAGTACTCTGATTAGTTTCATATTATAGGAAACCATGGCACCAAGAGGTTAAGCAACTTTTCCAAGATCCTACAGCTAGTTAAACATTAAATCAGAACGTTTTTAAGAAACAGAAATTCAACTAAGCAAAGTTAATGATCTAGTTGGCTTTGTTAAAGGATTCATGAATTGAGCAGCATCTCATCTAGGAAGTAGAGGGGAGCTTTAAGGAGTTATAGGAAATAGAATGTTTTCATTAGAAGGAGAGTGGGGCAGGGGAGTTATTAGCAAAAGAAAAGAAGGAATTATTCCAGACAAGGTCACTTTCCTTAAAGGGAACAGACAAGGGGTCTCATTAGGTGGATTATCTCATTTTCCTAGAGCCCATGTGATAGATTAACTCATTGGCAGGCTGACCAAAAAATTCCTGACAGGCCAGTTAAGACTACATTTCTGGGGGAGGTTAAAACTGCCATTAGTTTGGTATTAAATCCCAGTTTGGTGATTTGGCCTGGCATAAGTGACCCCATCTTGGGCATGTATTTTGTTTGTTTGTTTGTTTTTGTTTTTGTTTTAACACTGTAAACCTATATAGTGTGACAGCAGACCCTATGGTCTCAAACACCCAGATGTCAGAGAGACCGCTGAATGCTTTAGGAAAGCTTAATGCAGAGATTATTCATAAAGTTATGAGCAAGGTTAAGGGAATTCAGCAGAGGATAGTGAAGTATCCCCGGGCAACAACAGCTATTCCTACCCATCAGCCCTAGGTGCTAATGGTTACTGGAACCTGGAGAAAGCTATAGGAGAGATGAGAAATCACTTTGCCAATCTGAAGGCCAGGAAGGAGAGAATCAAAGGAATAAATATCCCAATCTCTCTCTGATCTCTTGCTGGTGTCTCCCACTGGCTGGAACCAAGTGAAATCCAGATGGCAAAAGAAGAGTTAATGTTCTCCCTAGAGATCAGTGTCCCTGGACACATGGCAGGAAGAAGGGTGGAGGAGTCTGGAGGACAAATGGAAAAGATGTAGCATCAAGTCCCAGCTAAGGTCCAAACACTGGTCTGATTTTAGTGCTGCAGTGTTTTTTTCTAGAGGATATCAGAGGGGACAGCTGCCCTAATTCTATATCCAACTAACCAAAGCCAAACCTAAAATAGGAGCAGGTGCAGTATCTGTCAAGGCCATCACTAACAGGCATCCTTAAATGTTCTCATCTCCAGCGTGGTCAATCCAGCTTGGCAACAATGCCCTGGCTGCTTCTCCTAACACAAACATGTCTTTGAAGATTTTGTTCCCTCTAATGATCACAAATGGCTCTGGTGAGCAATCTCTAGAAAATAAGGCTGACCAAAATACCTGTATCAGGCACAGATAGCAGTTCTCAACTTCCATTCTGATGTGCATAAGACTTCTAAGCTTGACTATACAGAGCTAATTTACATAGTTCCATGTCAAAAGGCTTGCAAGAAATTATTCTAAAATACATCTTATAATCATATACATTTTTCCTGTTCTAACTTAACTGAGTTGAATATGGAAGAAATAAAATGCAGCCTCACCACCATGGTTTTCTCTGAACTCCAGAAACTATGAATAGGTCAAGGCAGGCAATAGCTGCTCATCTTTATCAGGTTCTCACTGGGTACTAGGTACAGCGCTTCACTAGCATCAGCTGCCAAAGTCCTCACTGCAACTCTAAGAAGAAAATACTGTTTTGAGTCCCACTATGTGGACAGGACACTGACGCTTATCACCATAAGCGTCACTTTAAGCAGAGATATTAACCATGTGCTGCTCACTGGGCTAAGATCAAGAGAGAATGCACAAATGAAAAATAAGAAGTCAACGAACTTAAACTCTAACTGGGAGAGAAAACAGTCATAAAAAAAACTTGTGAAGAGGCTCCTGACTGGTTCAGTCAGTAGAGTCGGCAACTCTGGATCTCAGAGTTGTAGGTTTCAGCCCCAAGTTGGGTGTAGAGATTACTTAAAAATAAATCTAAAAAAAATCTGTGAAAGTGAGTAGCAAAAAGAGTGGAGGATCCAGAAGTTTTCAAAGAGCAAGCAATCAGAGTAGACTGGGTAGTCAGAGAAACTTTGCCTGGGGTGATGGAAATTGGGATGGGACCAGGAGAAAGGTATGAATGGAGTGTGACTCGGAAGGTATAGGACATCTGCAAGGACCAAGGAGCTGGGCATCTGGAAGAGACATCAGGGCAGGAGGGAAGATCAGAGAGGGGCTCTTGACTGCACTCTGTCATCTTCCCCAAATTGCCCACTACCCTGTACCTCTACCTTTCAACCTCATACAATTCACAGCCAGCCCTGATGCTTCCTTTCCTACATTTTAGAGCCCTGACCAGTCCCAGGCTGCATGCATCCCACTCCCTGAAGGCTCTGCTTGAGGGGTTGTAAATAGCCTGTTTGAAAAGTAATTGCATGTTTGGGGCTGGTGCTCAGCCATTTGTAATTGCTCATTCTTTCCCCATCTATGTTCTCTCTTCCTATTCCCCAAGGTTTGTTTCCCAGGAAGTGACTCCACAGCTTCCTGGGCAAATGATTGCAGGAGATAATGAGGCCCTCTGGGCCACACAATTCAACCAGACGTTGCTGACCCCGGAAGCCACTCTGGACCTACTACTTGCCTCTAGCTATAGGACAGAGAAGACAGAATGGGCTCATTTCCTCCTGAAAAATTTCTCTGAGAAGCAACAAACTGGCCGCAAAGATGCCTACCCTAATCTAGGACATGGCCCCAGCACTGGGACAGCAAGAGGCCTGCTGTCCAGTGATGTCTGTCTTACTACACCCCACCACCCCTGATCCCCTATGTCCTTCAGAAATCAAATAATCAGTATTTATTTACTGAACACCTACTATGTGCACAACCACCCTAGGTAGTCTATTTGACATAGTTTCCCTTCAAAATAAGGCACAGCATTATTGGCTGTAGGCTCTATACCCGGCACTCCCATCTCCTCATCCCTTCACCTCTACAGTCTGGCCCTGCAAAGAGATAGCTAACCAATGGTGGAGCAAATCTTACTGAACTCCATCATTTCCAAACATTTTGGGGCAAATTCCAAACATTGGCACCTGAAACTCTACGACTGCTACAGCTAACTTTAGCTGGAAGTTTTAGGTAACTGATGCCTATTGGGGTAACCCTCAACCAATGACTGAAAGTTGGTGGATACACATTCCTCCTCTCTCACCTCTCAGGCAGGATAACTTTGAGATGTATATTCCACACTGGCTTCTGGAATTGCCCAGAAAAAATGTGCTCCAGTTACCTACAGAGGAAACTTGCTTGAAAACACAATCTTTATTAGCATTCTTCCTTTCACTGTGTACTTCCCATTTACCTACCAGTGTTGCTGGCATCTCCTTCAAATAAAATCCTTGCATTTGTTTCTTTGTCTTAGTGTTTTCTTCTTGAGAAATCCATATTAAGTCAGTTGGTTCCAGAAATAGTATTAGGAAGGGTATGCTCAGAAAGGGATTCTGAAGTTAGATCCCTTGCTGGCCAGAGGAGAAGGATCTCATTACTGGTAATAAATGAGGTGAAATAAAACACATTATGGTTGTATAAAATTCAAAACCCTGTGGAAGTCCTTACCTTCCATAGATGGAAGGAGGACTGCTGAAAATGAAGCCCGCAGTCTGATTTTCAAATGTCACAAAATTATAAATAGGGCTGAAATCACAAGGTTGGTAAGTTTCCTATGCTCAAGTCAGAAAAGAAGAAGAATTCTGAGACCTGGAATAGGGACATCTAGGCAGATGCACTTGAATATCCTGTTAGTCAGAACTAATGAGCAAGAAGTGGCAAGAACTCTGGATACCCTGGAAAGACATGTGTGAACCAGTTATTGGGAGATAACCCTGTGAAGAGTAAGGGCCCTACTATATCATTAAAGATTTTAGGGGTCAGGGAGAGGAGGACGGAGGTGGAGAAGGGGGACCCTAGGTTAGTCTTGTCCCAGGAACACAACTAGATAACTATCAAATCATCCCACATACCCCAGAAATCGACCTGAAGACTGACAGAACAAATTCCACAACTGAAAGGAGAGAAAAGGCTCCATAGAAGGAGGAAGAGACATAACTGGCTTTTCTAACACACAGAAGGCAGAGACTTAGACAAAATATGAACAGGGAATTTATCCCAAATGAAAGAACAAGATAAGGCTATAGCCAAAGATCTAAATGAAACAGATAAAGTAACATGCCTGATGGAGAATTTGAAGCAAAATCATAAGGATACTCACTGGACTTAAAAAAAAAGAATAGCAGACATCAGTGAGACCCTAAAGATTTTAGGAATCTAGTGGTCTGTAACATGTCAAACTATCCTCTCCAAAATATTGTTACCATACCTTGCTTGTCTAGCATTTAGAAAAAGGCCCAGCACTCAGCTGTTTCCTTTGGATATTTGATGACAGCACATACCACTCTTACAAATGCTGTGACCCATTTATCCAGTGACTTAGAAGGTTGTCAGTTTTGAGTAGTGCCCAAAGTGAAAAAGGCTCTGCAACACTTGCGGTACAAGTGGCCCTAATGCTTGGCCCATGTGACTCATCAGCTCTCATGTCTTTTGGGGATATCCATGATAGACAGGGATTCTTTATTGCATTCCCAAAAGCCAAAACTGCAGAGTGGGGGTGCAGATCCCTAGTGCTCTGGAGGAAGACCATGCTATCTATAGCAAATCATGACTCACCATTTTAAAAGCAGTGTTTGGTATGTTACTAAAGCCACTTAACTATGGAATATCAATGGCTATGTTACTATAAGTGCCAAAGATGAGCTGGATATTTTTAGACCCACTAAGATATAAGGTTGAATGGGCACAGCAGCAATCATTATACAATAGAGGCAGCAAACCTCTCTTTCAGCTCATACCTGTGGCCTCCCCAGCTGACTGGAGAGAACAATACGCAGACTTGGTTCATGGAAGGGTCAGCTCACTGGTTTGCTGTGGGCATAAAATGGACTGTTACCATAAAACACCCCCTTCAGGAAAAGTCCTGAACGATATAGTGTGAGTGGAAATCCCTCCAGTGGGTAAAACTTTGAGCAGTAAATATTTGTATGGAGGGTGAAGCGGCTGAGTTAAGGACACAGATAGGCTTCTAGGCAGTGGTGAATGGATTAAATGATTGCTTGGGGGCTTGGAAGGAGCCATTTTGAAAGGTTAGAGACAGAAGCCTAGGAAAGAAGCATGTGTGTGGATCCATAAGCAGGGCCCCAGGGTGTGTAGAGTAGAGGACACTCACCTTGGGAAAAGCACTCAACAATCAGACGAACAGGAAAACTCATCCAGCAGCAGTCCATGAACGCCAGCCACCCCATTGCTTTCACAGTGGGCCCACCAACAGAGCAGTCACGTGGCAGAGGTGGAGGATAAATGGGGGCCCAGTAGCATGGGCTCCTTCTCACCAAACCTGATAGATATTGCATTTGGGGATATCTGATCTGTTAGCAACATAGATTGATGCTAAGCCCCAGGTATGATGCTGTCCCTCAAGGGGACCAAACAGCCATTTGGTACTAAGTTCATCACACTGGATTCCTTTTGACTGGAGGAGGCAGCGATTCCAGATAAATACACTTCATCCATATTTTGGGTGTTGCATTGCATTTCCACCCACAGTGCCCTTGCCAGCTCCACCATCTGAGACCCCACGGAGCATCTGATGTTTCTTAAGAAGCCTTCTAACACTGCTGTAGGTCAAGAGACCCACTTTATGATGAAGACAGTATCACAGCATGCACAGGACTCCTGAGGAAATAGTCTCTAAGCCTTCACAGCCAGAAATGACATTCGGAATCTCTCCTCGAGAAGGTCTGGTAAGGATGTGGTTGCCATGATGGAACTGCAGGTGCCACAGCTGGCATGGGCCATGCCACTGCTCTGTTGGCACTGACAGTGTGGTTGCACTGTGACCACACTGCACCTGGAATCAGGGCATCCTTACAGCCTCTGCTGCCCCTCACTTCTCCTGATCCAAACCCGTGGCACATGTGTTTGACCACATCTGATGAGGCTGGAAAACCAAATGCATGGCATTTGCAGATTTTTTTGTCAGAAAAGAGGTCTCTGATTTCCACCAAGATTGAATAAGATGTGGAATTCCTCAAACACAAGAGGGGATATTAGATGCTGAACAGCCAAAATAAATGGCAAATCTCCAACACATAAGTTCTTTTAAATTCAAAACAACTCAGTGTGTTACAGATCCCTCAACGCCTCACTTCCCTCCTCTGTGAAATGGGTATGACTGGCTGGCTTGAGCTTATACAGAAGTGTAGTACAAGATTCACACTCAGACTTTTGATTGCTAGTCCTATGTTCGTCCCATGACACAGTGCTTCCTTTTCCTTTGGGGTTTGTTCCCCTTTATCCCTCTTGCGAACCTCACACCTGGCCCTAACGCAGAGTCCCTATCTAGCCCCCTCCTTCCTTGTTCCAGAATGGGTGGCACAGGGGAACAGTGTAACTAAAAACCAATGACAGAGTACACCGAGCTTCCTGACAGTCAGAAGAGAGCTTCTCTGAGTCTCTGAGGTACTCGTCCAATGACAGGGCTGTGGGCTTCTGTATGAGGTGCCCTACTCCCTCACTGCTAGGAAAGCTGTTTTCTTGCCACTCATTATGGTCTCTGTAGTATGTAAGTTCTGTGGCCAAGGTTCATATAACTGAGAGTGTGTTTATGTGATCCATACTCTTTCTTAGGAAAATATTGATTTTATAATAGCAGAATGACTGTAGAGCCATTAAATCAGACCAGACTACCATAAACTCCAGGATTAATCAAAGAATACTTTTACCTTTTCTTTTAGTTTCTCATAAACAATCAAGAGTAGATACATCCACTTAAGCAGGACAGGATCATAGCATTTATTACTTGGTTTGAGCAAACCATCACAATTCCCCACCCTTATTACCTGATAAGTAATTAACCATCCTGTTCTTATTTTAAGATTGACTGACAAGAATGAGGGAGGCTGGGTTGTATTAAAAAAAAAAAAATCCAAAGGCTCCTAATGGGAGCTGCCTCCCATTATGCAGGGTAGGAGTGGAAGGGGAGTGGATTACGCTGGCAGTGGGGGATTGTTCTCCAGTTCCTGCCCTGACCAGAGGATGTGTGAGCTCATTATCCAGCTGTTAAAGTCTTAGTTAGAAGAGCAGTCAGTGAGGTGAGGATTTCTTTTTTTCCTTTTTGGGAAGATCTCTATCTTTCTTCTTTATTGATTGCTTGCTTTTCATTTTATATCCTTTCTCCCTTGCCTGAAATGAGAAAAATGAGCCCTTGCCACGGGCTTTAAACTTTACACCCAGACAATATCTCCCCCTTATCTAATGCCAAGCAAGAAGCTTCAGCCCAGAGGACCCTGGGTAATGCTACAACAGATTATGTCATAAAATGGAGAGATAAGCAAAAGAACCAATCTAAAAGACGCAGCAAAATTTACCTTTCCACCACCCTCTGCTCCCCTTTTAGAGGAAGGCTTTAAATCAATCTGCCTTTGCCATAAATTCTCTTTCTAAAATTTGATAACAAGTGCAATATTTTCCTTGGAGATTGGGTTCTAATAAGATGGAGGTTGGAGGTGGGGAGCAAGCAGGGTTAAGCAAAGTAATAAAATGCCGTGATTGATCCTGGTCAGTGGGGTTGCTTGGAATTACTGCTATTCTTGGCTGGCAAGCATAATCCAGCCAAGTCATAAATTTTGTTTCTTCCAGTAGACAGTTGAGTCTCTGTATTGATCCTGATTTGTTGTTCTGCTCTCATGTAATTGCTCCCCATGATTAAGACTCCAGGTTGGCAAGGAAGTCTGGCCAGACCAGGAGTATAAAAGGGGTAAGCACAGAACTGGAGTTTACCCTGAGCCACTCTGGAGACCCAGAATTCCCAGGGCCAGGCTGTTGAGTCAAGACCGTCCCACACCAGTCACCCTTCCTCCAAGTACTGTGCTAGCCAATGCCTTCACTGGTCCACATGTTCTTCACCCAAGTACGATTCTTCAAACACACTTAGGATGTAGGCCTCCCAGATGTAGCAGCATCTGGTGTATGAGACTTCACCTTATCACAGACAGAAAAATCAATGCTTGAGCTAGATAGGAACTACTCCAAAATCACACACTCTGCAGAGACATTCCCTACCCAATGACTTCACTTAGAAACTAAGCCTTCCAGTCCACATTGGAAGCTGGCCCAAGAGAACCCATAAGCAGAGGATTAGGTCCCCTAAGTCTCCAGGTTTGGAGCTTGGGTATCTTGGGTTACCCATCCATGAAGCAGAAAAGTTTATAGTCACATCATTTATAGATAGACCAGACTGTAGGCATACTCATTTATCTCCACTCATTAGCTATGTGGCTTTAAGCAAGTGGCCTAACATATCTGAGTGTCAGTACCTCATATGCTAGCTGGGAATAATCATAACGCCTGCCCCATAAAGTTTTCATGAAGATTTCAATGAGATAACACAGGAAAGTACATGGCAGAAAAATAATAATAATTATTATTTTTATTATGGTTGTCATCATGATTGTTGTTGTTGTTATTCCCAGCTTCAGCTTGTGCAAAGAGCCTTGCTGTTCTTAATAGATGAAGAAGTCTGTGATACAGAGATATTTGGAAATTTTCTAAGCAAAGTAGGATTTTACAGTAGAAGGAAATGTATATTTTGATAACTTAGAGTATCTTAGTCAAACTTGGGAAACTAATTTAAAATAAGGTTATGTGTCTTTAAATAGAAACTCAAATAGATTCCCTAGAACTGCACTGTCAAAAGTCAGTTCAACTTTATTTCATTCCAGTTGTCTCAGAGATGGGAATGGGAATTCCTCACCCCATGAACTTGGCAATATTGAAACTAAATCATCTGTATGTGATCCGTCTGCCTGGTGGTGGGTCCATTTGACTACATGCTTTAACAAAAATATTCCTCAAACCTAGAGCAATTTTCTTCTTCCTCCTTCCCTTTTTCTAACTAAGAGATTTAACCGAGGTGATGGTGGAGACTGGAGCTACCAAATCAGTCATGGTTGTCGGGACAATCTCTTTCTTACTCCCTTCCATTCCCCAGACTGAGATAAAGGACCTGAACTTGAGATGCAGGGCCCATCCCAATCTAATATCAAGGGGGAAATCCTTTGCTTCTGAGTCCTAGCCTCCTCTCCTGGCATCTGCCCTCCACCTACAGCCCCCAGATTCTCCCCACCCATCAAATCTTGCTTAGGAAAGTGTATGCTTTTAGCTATAGGATAGAGAAACAGTCAATGGACTCACACTGTTGGACTCTCAAACCTGACTCCTACATGTATAAACTAGGACACTTAGGGCAAATTAACCTAACCTTTTTGTGCCTTAGTATCATCTTCTACCAAATACAGACAATAATACCACATTTCCTATTCCATAGGGTTGATGTGAGGACTAAACATGTACTTTAAATGCCTGAGGCATGGTAGGTCCCCCAAAATGCTAGCTTGTCTGAGCTGTTTTGGGGTACTGGTAGGAGAAGACATTAGGCTCCAGCAGATGAGAGAGGATGGGTGATTAGTAGAGGTAGTATATAGGCAAAGCTCTTCCAAAAATGTAGCTGTGAAACAATGAGAATGGCCATTGTTTGCCTTTCCCAGGGAACCCCAAGTGTTCATGCAATGCTTTTTCCAGCTGGTCTTTTTGTCAGGTGAATAATTTCTAAATATGTCTGAAATGGAAGAGATTGAGAGGAAATATTCCAGTTGTGTTTCACCTTCTCTCAAAAGAATTGCAAGTTGTGTGGCATTTTTCTTACTACTCTGCCTTGACAAGGAGAGAATGGGAATGAGAGTGTGCAGGAAGCTTTAGAAGTCATGCAATGGAGATCCTGGGTATAAAAATAAAGGACCCTTTCTGCCTTTGTTTCTCCTCGTCCTCCATCCCCTAGAGATAGCATTAAAAGTCATCTAAGATAGCACTCTTAAATATAGCTGCTCATCAGAATTATTTGGGGAGTTAGTAAAATACAGATTCCTATCTCCTTTCTGAAAATTCTCATTCAATACATCTAGGGTGGAGGCCAGAATTTGACAATTTTCAATAGTTGTCATTGTCTTGGTGACCAGATCAGTTCAGGGACCATATTGAGGTAATCCCTCTTTTTTTTTTTTTAATTTGAAAACTTTTTTTTCTCCCCCAGTTATGTTTATTTTAATTTTTCAGTGTTACAAGATTGATTGTTCATTCACCACACCCAGTGCTCCATGCAATACGTGCCCTTCTCAATACTCACCACCAGGCTCGCCCACCCCTCCACCCCCTCCCCTCCAAAACCCTCAGTTTGTTGCTCAGAGTCCACAGTCTCTCATGGTTCATCACCCCCTTCGATTTCTCCCCATTCACCCTTCCCTTCCTTCTCACAATGCCCTCCATGATTTTCTTTATACTCCACACGGCAATCCCTCTTTTTAAATGTAATCTGGCAAGGCAGGGCCTCTGTCTCTCACAGTGCATCCCTGGCTAAGTCATGGAGCATGTGCAGGGGCTAAGAAGTGTAGGATTCACTCTTAAAATGGACTCTGTCTGGGGCAGAGAAGAGAGACAGTGCCCTTTGAGGACAGTCTCTCACAGAGACCCTGTAAAACCATCAGGAATCCCTCTCCCACAGCTTCATCCTTTCCCTACCACAAACCCACCAAATACAGTGATGATGAGCAGATTGAGCCAAGAACTGCACCAGTTGAAGGATCCAAGGCTGGCCCCATTATTCCACTTACTTGGTCCCTTACCTCTCTTGCTGTTTCATCAGTCTCCTGGATTCCTACTACATCCTCCAGTCCACGCCTCAGAGCTCTTCATTATAGTCGAAGGAGAATGAGAAATGTTTGCTTGCTCCATCCCTGCCTCTAACACTTTTTTAGTGCCTTAGGCTAAGGAGACTCTACTCTCAAAGGAAGGACTCTGGTCTCATGCATAAAGAAGGCATTGAATGCCTCAGTTCTGCTCAGGTCCCCCCATCAACGAGAGCTATGCCTAATTTTCTCACTAATTACCAAAGAAGCAATCACCTCATCAAAGCAAGTACTATTTTTTATGGCAATAGCATAGTCCAATTTCACATAAGAGATATGTGTTCCAATTAATGGGACTTTGGCTTGCTCCTTGTGAAACCATAATTCCAGTATTATTGTGTTATGGAGGATCTCCCATTCTTCCCACTTTAAGGGTCACTACAACAGCTATGAATGTTCTATTGTAGCCATTTAGTGGTGATGGACACTAAAAATCTCTGTTAGAATATCTCTGACATTTAAATCTCTACTCTACTGGAAGAAGGATGAGGATTTCTCAGTTTACTACATCACATACAAATGAGAAATTAGTGAACATTGAGGTCATGTGAGTTATCCAAGGTCACACAACTCACCTTCAGCTGGCCTGACTTCTGGTTCCCACAACCTCCCTGAGCCTTGCCAGATGACAAGTTTCTCTTGGTGTCATTACAAACAAGTCAAGAAGCAGAAGGAGCCCAGGAGAGCACCTTTGGTGAAAGCCCTGACTTCGTTTCCCTGAATAATCAGGGTGCCTGCTTCCTTTCTGGGTAGCCAAGCCCAGTCATCATTGGAGACCCCAAGAAGGAGAAAAGAGAGTCCTTTTTCTCCAATTTGGAAGGCCACAGTACTGCCTCATCTGCTTGTTCAACATCCTCAATGAGGGGCCGTGATCCTATAGTGGGGGCACTGTAGACAGATATCAACCCAAACCAGGCATCCAGATCAAACTAGGCAGCAAGAAAAAAGGAGCAAAACCACTAATACCCCAGACTCTGCCATAGGCATTTATCCCAAAGAAATACAATTTTCATTGACACAAAAACCTGTACATGAATGTTCACAGCAGCTTTACCTATAATAGTCGAAAACTGGAAACAACCCAAATGCCCTTTACTGTGTGAGTTTTTAAAGAAATTGTGGTACATCCATACCAAGGAATATTGCTCAGCAATAAACAGGGATGAAGTATCAATACAGGCAACAACTTTGAGGGATCTCAAGGGAATTATGCTGAATGAAATGAAAGCCAATTCCAAAATGTTAGACACTGTGTGATTCCATTTTTGGAACATTTTTGAGATGACAAAATTATAGGAAATCAAGAGAGATTAGTGATTGCCAAAGGCTAGGGGTGGGGAAGGAAGCTGCTGGGGCTATAAGGAGGCAATATGAAGGATCCCTGACATGATGAAACTGTTGTCTCAATTATGGTGCAGGTCACACAAATCTGCATATGCAAAAACATCATAAAACTGCATCTAAGTAAACACACATACACACACAGAGAGACACACAAATGAGTATATGTAAAATGGGGACTTTGGAGTAAGATGGGTGGATTATGGCAATGGCACTTTCCTGGTTATGAAGCTTTCCTCTAGTGATGCAAGATATGTGAGTGATATACAGAATCTCTCTGTATTATTTCTTTCAACTGCATGCACATCCACGAGTATCTCGAAATAAATCAGCCCTAGGGGCGTCTGCTTGGCTCAGTGAGTTAAAGCCTCTGCCTTCAGCTCAGGTCATGATCTCAGGGTCCTGGGATTGAGCCCCGCATCGGGATCTCTGCTCAGCAGGGAGCCTGCTTCCCCCTCTCTCTCTGCCTGCCTCTCTGCCTACTTGTGATCTCTCTCTCTGTCAAATAAATAAATAAAATCTTTAAAAGATATAAACACATACATACATACATAAATCAGCCCTAGCTTAATTCCTTTCTTCTTTACTTTGGGTTGGATTTAGTGGCTTTTTTCAAAAAGATAAAATTTGGCAGTCACCACCCTAAGCAGGTGATCAAGGTCAGCATTACCAGTGAAAGCCATGTTGATCATGTACCCCTGTTGTGAGTAATGAGAAGCATACTTCACCTCAGGAGCATTCTTCCCCCAAATCCATAATACCAGTTTAATCATGAGAAAACATCAGACACTCTCAAATTTGAAGGTCATTCTACAAAATACCAACTCTTTCATGACCTTGATATTTCTGAAAACAAGGAAAGAATGAGAAACTGACACAGATTAGGTGAGAAGGAGGAGACATGAGAGCTAAATGCAATGTGGTATCCCTAATTGGATCCTGAAATAGAAAAAGAACATTAGTGGAGAAACTGGTGAAATCTGAATACAATGAATAGTTGAGTTAATTACATTGAGCCAATATAATATAACAATATAATATAACTAACTGTGTTCAGACATACATCAAGATCCTGGCACAGATGGGCCAAGATTAGTAGAAGAACTGTACACCTGAGTCGGGCCTGAATCACCAATCCACAGAATTGTGAATTAATAGGTGCTTGTTTTAGACTCTTAAAAAAAAATTAAGCAGTATATTCAGCCCCTGATTACACCTATATATCTAGACTTTTATATATATCTGCATATCAGATATAATGTTTATTTTTTACATCCATCCTATCTTTCACTTATTCCCCAAAATAACCCTGTGAGTTCTGAATTATCATCTCTATCATACAGGAATGTGAGGCTCAGAGAGGTTGAGTTATTTGCTTAAGACTGCACTGCTAGTAGCAGTGCTGAGAGTTCAATCCAGGTTCTCTGAGAACAGGTCCAGTGTTTGACTTATTCGTGTTTCAATCCCTTCTTATCTATTACCTTTATTTTAATTTGTTTTCATTAGTATATCCTACTTTTCTAACTAAACAAGAAGACATTTCAATCTAGCTTTTATCTTAATCTTTTTATCATCTTTCATAATATCTTACACACGTAGACCTCAGCATACTCTAGTTATATCAAATTAAATTAACCTCTCAAGAGGTTGATTTTCTACTCTCTCTGCAACCTATCACAGTGCCTTGGCTGTGGTCTGTTACTGTTTGCTGGAGATATTGATGATGTCTGTAATGTATTCTGACCTTTGAGCTAGTGGGTGCAGAGAGGCCACAGTGTAACCATTATTCAAAAAGAGGAGGTTATTATCAGATCTCTCTTAAACATTCATAAAACAGGAATGTGGCTAATTAGCCTACATCTTTGTTTCATTGACCAGAGCTGTGTGGAATTGGCCACAACAGTGGGAAGTGGGAGCAGGAAGCCAGAAGGCCACAATGTGGTCCCAGGAGGTGGGCCAGTCAGCACCCTCCTCCGCATGGAGGGGATCTTACACCGGCAATTCAGAAAAGCCTGGTTGACCAGCTCAGGCTTGAATGACAAACAACTTGGGTACAAGTCTGGACCCTGCCACTAACCAGCCGGGAGACCTTATCCAGTCCCGTTAAGCTCTCTGGGCCTCAAAATCCTCATGTGTAAAGAGGCTGTGAGAAGGTTGAGGTGCCCACATGGGCCTGGCACACACTCACTGCCCTAGAGTCACTACTCTCCTTCCCTCCTGCATTCCCGCTAGTATGTCATGTCTTCATTTTTCCATAATAAACAAATGGTTCCCCATTTTATCCTTTGGGTAAGTTCTGATTTCCATGTGCAAAGGCCAGGCTTCTTAAAGTAGGTTAAGTAATGTTCCTTTTCAGATGGGATTTCCAGAATCAAGGGTTGGGATGTGCCCAGGATCACAGACCCCAAAGGCTGTGAGGATAAACCCTGAAAGCAAATGCACTTCTGAGCCAGGCCCACTCCAGTGGTATGGGAGGGGCAGCTGCAGAAAATAAGAAGGTGCAGCCTGGGGTTCGGGACACTAACTGGTGTCCATACATCCAGTAAATTTGTAAATTTGACAACACAGGGAAAACCCTCTCACTTCCTGCCAAGTCCCTCTTACTGTCACTGACTGGAATTCTACCACCAGGGAAGCTGTTCCTTTGGGTCTCAGCACTATTCTGACCTTGAGAGTCTGAACGCAAGCCACAGAGCCCTGGAAATGGTGTGCCTCCAGGACCTTGAGACAACACCCTGGGCAGAGCAGGGCTGGTGAACTGTATTTGTTTGGAGGAGGAGGGTGATACCAGAGCAGGAAAGACAGAAAGGTCTTCTGAGAAGGAAGAGGCATGGGGTCACTTACCTATTTGATAGTTTCATCTAGAGGGAGCTAGGCAGCTGGGCCCCATGGGACCTTGAGTGAATGAGAACAAGAGAGACTGTGTGCATTCCAAGTAGATTTGAGAACAGAACTGTTCAGACCACATTGGCTTGTTGTCATTGTTGTTTGGAAAATTTGAAGAGAGAGAAAGCTATAAGTTTTCTGCAGTTAGAGATCTTATCAACCTCGTTCCCCTCTGTGCTCCCAGACTTAACTCTGTGCCTAGAGGATGGCAGGCACCCAGTAGAGGTGACTTTGAACGGCACTGAACTGTTGAACTGAACTTCACTGGAAAAGAACAAGACGAGTTGACTTACTAGAGGCCTTTCCCTGGGAAGAAGTGTGCCTTAGGCGTGCTATGCTCTGCTCTGAAGAGGCCAGCTGCATCCCCAGGAGGCTGTGGGAAGAAAAGTCCTCAGACAAAGCCGAAGTTTCCTTTGATACTTGCTGCCCAGACCATCTCTGCCCCAGACCCACATTGTGGGCTGCAGCTGTTGGGAGAGAAGCTGCCAGAACAGTGTTGGGATGGCTGGACAGCTGCCTAGGGCTACCCTCTAAATCATCTCAGCCAATCAAGCACTTAATGTTCTCTGTTCCTCAAGAATGTTGCACCTCGGCACTGCCCATGTATCTTTCAAGTTTTATCTTCAACATCTTATAAATCATCCATTAAATACCTCCCAAGTAATACACACAGCTGTTGTTCTCAGCTAGGGCTGAAAAGTGCACAAATCAGTTTTACTGCATATTAGTCCTGCCCAGTGGGCTCTAAGAAAAAATAAGAGAGAAGCCAGAGAAGGAAAAGGCAACCCTTGGCAGATCTGGCGCAGTTGCTGATATGACCTGGAGGCCAGTGATAGAGGGTGATAAAACATGGTGTCAGCCTCAACACCATATCGCAGGATTCCTTCTGCATGCCAACACCAGGGATGCTTGTCCTGCAGGGCAATGGCCTATGGAACAGAATGCCGCTGTGCATGTACCTGCTGGGCACTATTTTGACCAAGTCAAGGAAGAAACTCTTTGCTGGGGAAAGCTCTTTGCTCCACTGGCCTTAGAGAGGGTTACGTGCACAAACTTTCACCGAACCTCTGACTTGTCACTCTGCCTTCCTATACTTTTGTTTCTGCATCTCTAAAGTGGGAATAATGTATACCTCATAAGGAATGTATGATTTTTAATAAAATGACATGTATGAAAATACAGCATCCATAATTAAGTAAGTGCTTGGTAAATGAAATGAAACACCGGTTTTGGTATAAGACACTACAAACAACCTAGACCCCCATTCGAAATGGATGAAAGTCCCTGCCAGGCTTGGTCTTTAGCCACACCACACTCTACGATGACTTCACCCTTCACCTCTAACGAGACCATGTGACTTTAAGCAGACCATAAGTATGTTAGCTGATCTGTGGGTTGATCATAGTAAACCTTCTACCTCAATTCAGGGTCAGAATTGAATAATTCCTTCTAATGGGTATTTGATGTGTCCAGATCTTGGAGGAAAAGAGCAAGAGCCTGAGATTAGAGCAGTAAAGGTATTGAAATTCAATCCAAAGACCTGGGTTAGAGCTTGGCTTCATGTGAACTCTCTATATGATCCTGGGGAAGTCACCTCAACATTCTGAGCCTACATTTTAACAACTATAATATGAGAGCATTCAGCTACATCATTGACTTAAAGAGGATAGTTATTCCCAGAATTATTATCAAACAAAATTTTGTGGAAGCCCAAAAATAACACAGTGGAACTGTAAATTTGCTCTGGTTGATACCCTTTGCAGGGGTTGGAGGCCCCACATGCCGTTTCTTTCCCTACCCTTCCCTTGGAGACTTCCAGAACTACTCTGATGAATCCCCTTCAAGCACAGTTTATAAACCACTGGTCTAGAAAGAATCTAAATTCCCATTACCATGGGAATTGTTCAATGAGCCTCGCTGTATCTGTACAATGAGAGACTACTCAGCAGTTAACAAGACTAAGGCAAATGTGGCTATAGCACCACAGAAAGGCTTGTCACTAGGTGAGAGAAGCAAGGTATAGAACAACACATGCAGTGAGGAGACCCCATTTGGGGTGCCTAGACACAAATGTGTATGTATACACACAGAAAAATCTCTGAAGTATTTACACTAAATTGTTAATCATAAGTTCCTCTGGGTGGGGTGCAGGGAGTGCTAATGAAGTAAGGCTTTTATTTTGGTGCTAGTATCTGAAGTTTTCTTTTCACAAAAAAAAAAGTTATATGTTATATGATTTTAAAAATGTAGAGGACTAAAGGCCTTTCCAGTTCTTTTTTTTTAAGATTATTTATTTATTCATTTATTTGAGATAGAAACAGTGAGAGAGAGCATGAGAGGGGAGAAGGTCAGAGGGAGAAGCAGACTCCCCATGGAGTTGGGAGCCAGACGGGGGACTCGATCCCAGGACTCTGGGATTACGACCTGAGCTGAAGGCAGTTGCTTAACCAACTGAGCCACCCAGGCGCCCAAGATCTTTCTAGTTCTATGACTCATCGGGCTAAAGCGAATTCTCGAGCTCATTTTCCTTTTCAATATCATTTCTGAAATGAGATATTCTTGTGGAAAGTCAATACTACACAGAAAGTACCCAATTCTTATTCACTTACTGGAATTATGGGGAGCCCTCATCCTGGGCTGAATCTACCACTCCCTGGTCTGTGGGATTTCTAAGTGCCAAGTGGCCCATAGTTTGCAAACAGCTCTTCCACCAGCCTTCAGGTGCCCCAAATGCCCTTTATTGTATGAAACCACTATTCCTATCTGGGCTTCCTGAACATGTGCCTGGCACCAGAAGGCTAAGACAAGACAGACTCCCATGAACCAGCATGGATCTTCATATTATATTACTGGGAAAGGAGACAGCAGAGTTTAGGCAGCAAAGACTTCTACAAAATCATACATGAGTGACTGAAGGATCATCAGTCTGGCGAAAGACAGAGCAATTGAAATCATTTTCAAATTATTGTTATGTATGGTCCATGTTTGTGCCGAGGAAACAGAGGAACTGTGTTTTAGAAGAGAGTTATCCTAGGATGTTGAGGCTTTGCACAAGTGTGTATGTGTATGTGTGTGTGTGTGTATAGTTATATATATATAGTTATATATAGTCATATATTTAAAAAGTTTACCCAGACATAAAGCTAATTGAGATGAAATTGTGAAGAAATGTGCAACTTTCTGAGAAGTTATTGATTCAAAGGAAAAGGGACAGTTACAGTGGGAAGAGATGAGACATACCAGCACACATTCATGAGAGGCTAAAAGTGGGAAAAATTCTTCAAATATATCTCAAGTAACATTTATTCAAGAGCTATAATGCGACAAGCCATGTGCTAATCACTGTCACATATGCTTTGTGCTTGAGTTTCTTTGTCTCTAAACTAAACAAAAAGACTTTCAGAGCAGAAATACCTTAGGTACTTCACGGGCTTTTTTGTACTCAGAAGAAGGGAAGAATAGTTATGAATGGAGGAAGCTGTTGAGACGAGGTTCAGAGATGTTCAACCTGGAATCAGAGGATGTATTTTGAGCCCCAAGGGGAAAAATCAGTTGTATCCCACCATATCAGTTAAGTTCAAAAGCAACAAGAGATCTGGAGAATGACACTATAAATGGGACAGAAATTTATGTCTTTCTCCAGGAAAAGAACTGCTGAAGTAGGTAGTCTGGCTTCATATGGATACTCTGTGATCATCAGGGACTCAGGTTCTTCCAGCTATTTGCTCACCTGTGGCCTCACTTTAGTGGTTGGAGTGCTTTTTGGGGGCCATGTTACAAACAGCAGGATGGGAAGAGCAGAAAAGAACTTTTGAGAAGTTCCCCACAACTTTTCAATTCCCATCTCTATTACCAGAACTCAGTCACATAACCATGCCTAACTGCCAGGAAGCTGAGAACTGCAGTCTTTGTGCTGTCTAGCTATTTCCTTCTAGAAATGTGTGCAGCTAAAAACCAGAGTCCTGCTATTTGGGAGTGAAGGGGAAATTGAATATTTGCTAAATAAATAGCAGAGCCAGCCATACCCATTAACCAAGGGCTGAGAGAAATAGCTCTTACCTGGTATGGAGGAGATGCTCAAAAACTATGCATTGGTAAGAACCAAAATAAATAGTTAAGAGAAATAGAGGGCTAAAGAATGACCACAAAAGTGTGACTTATAGGTATGAAATCTAAGTCCAGTATTTTGGGACATCAAGAGGTAATCACTCAGAGATAAAACCAACTGCCAACTTTTCCATTTGAGGTGTGCCTTGCCCTGTTTTCTGTTGTCACAGGTTTTTCATGGAGATTTGAGGCTTCACAATTAGATGTGGGTCTGCTCTAATAACAGAGATTGCCTTCAACAATCGTGCTTGGATTTCCATCTTTTTGGAAAATGCACATTACAAGATGCCCACCACTCTTTCTTTCTTCGATATGAATGAGGCCTCATGTTTCCATTCTTCAGGGCCCTGGAAACCTCCCCAGTCACCAGCAGCCCCCAGCTCCTACCTCCCCAGTCTCTGACCAGGCTCAAAGTACCATGAATCAGGGACCTCATCTTATTTTACTGTCTGTTGTGTCCTCAGCATCTAGCACAGTGCCAGGCACCCAATAAATAACTTTGAATGAATGAATGAATCCATCCTTTTAGCTACCAGCAAACGGATCCTCCAAAATGCTATGCTTGTCATATTAGTCCACTCAGAGGTATCCAAGTGACTCCCTATTTTGCAAATAAAACTTATACCCCTCATACCCATTGTCTGGGTGTCCACTGTGACAAACTTCTTTCTCCCCATCCAATTCTGACTCCTACCACTCCCAGCAGGCTGGTCTCCTCCTTGCCCCTCCTCAGACCAAGTTGAGAGCAGAACCTAGTCTTTCTTATTTCTTACCCTTTATCTCCTCTTCCCACCAAGCCCCCTCCCTCCAAGACCCAGCAGAAAACAATTTTGCATACTTTTCCATCCCTGAGGTCAGCCAATAACAACTTTCCCTCACTTTAGATTAATATCAGAATGTTTTTCATTTGCATTGCTCTTTACAGGTTATGTAAAGCCTCCTCGCATAGTAAATATTTCATCAGGTTGTTTCCAGATTCTAGCTCCATTCTGCAAAAGAGGCTAGGAGAAATTGAGTGTCTTGCTCTAGGTCACACATCAAGAAGAGGCAAAGCTGAGACTCCAGCCTTAGCCATTCGATTCCAGGAGTCATATCTTTCTACCATGGCCCCTCATGCCACTGGGCCTACTGGGCACATAGGTCCTTAGGACTGTCTTGGCCTGCAGCCCATGGCTGGAGAACCATTCTTTCCATGTTTCGTGTGCACATGCGTACATGCACACACACAGATTGCTTCCCTCTCCTTGCAGATGGCCCTTTCTTTCTGCTTTTTCATCATCACTCACTGTAAATAATGCTGTCGAATACATGGGACCTGCTGCACACTTCTCGTCAAGTCATGAAATCGCAGTGGAAGCAGTGAAGGCAAAGGGCTATATTCTTGTTTACAAACACAGCAGGTCACTGCAGGAAACTGTCCTTAGTCAAGCACAGACGAATTGGATAATGGGTTTGGGAAACATAACACTAAGAAATCCACTCCTGGGCCTACCACAAACCAGCTAGGTGACCTTAGGAAAGTTACCTTGTCCCCCAGGGCCTCAGTTTCTTAATCTGTAAATAGGGTGGTTGAATTAAAGATCTCTCAGATATTCTTTTATCTAACTGAAAGACATCCTCCGTTACTGAGTTATGCTTACAGTGGCTCAGTGCCCCCCCCACCAGGGTACATTACCAAATTGAACTCACTATTCTCTTCAACACCTCCTCCACACAGTCCCCACATCTCCAAGAATCTGGATGTACACTCATTTTCTGACTCTACCAACCTTCCCCAAACAGTTCTCTGGCCAGCCTCTATGAGTTATCAGAAAATCCCTCCTTTGCACTACTCCCCAGGTCAGCTCACAAGCCAACCAGCCCTCTGAGGGGCCCAAAGGCACACACAGGCTCTCAGGGTTGTACCGTTTGCAAATGCTGCCACCTCCTGGATCCTGTCTCTGGGCATTCCAGTTGGAGAGTAAGCCCAGCTGCTGGCTTCTTGAGCTCCGTGGGACCAGCGATGCATCATGGCAAGTGCATTTGTTTGTTATTTACACTATCGTCTCCTGGACCCCATCTGTTACTCTGAACCCTCTTTCTGATGTAATTGAGATTTTTTAAAGTTAGATGCATGAGAGCCCCATGTCTAATCACTCACCCGGAATGCCCAGGCTCCAGGCCAAGGTTGCGCAAAGATAATAAATACCAGGCACTAAAACTAGCCTGTCAGGCCCTGGGAAAGTGTTCTAGGAGTCAAGGGAGCCTACAGCTTGGACCTAGCAGGGTGTTCTCATGTCTCATCCCAGAGCCGAGGCTGGGGCAGCCTCAGCTATTTAATCCTGCTGGTAACTCACTGGAAAGCCACAGAGAGGGAAGCAATATGAGGTAGCTTCATCTCATCCACAGCTGCCTCCAGCTCTGCCCTGATTAAATCTGTAGTCACCTTCCCACCTAAGGAAGCCCTGACCTAGATTCTTAAAAGATATGGGTGATGCAAGATGACAACTATAGAAATAATAAAATCTCAGAATGTTAGAGTTGGAAAGAATGGTAGAGATCATCTGGGTTCATAGAATACAGATGACAACCCCAAAGAGATGAGTAACTTTCCAAGTTCAATCAGCCAGTTATTGGTTGAGCTGGAATCGGAGCTGTTGTTGCTTGATATACAGCCCAGTGTTCTTGACCATTGCTCAATGATAACTTAGGTACAGCAGAGGCAGTAGGAGCAAGTGTCACAGATCATGACAACTTAAATAAGAAAATCTGGAATAGAATCTTATTGAGTGATTTAATGCTCACTGAGCTTAGTTTCCACATATGCAAAATGTATATGATACAATCTTGCACATGAGTTTGTTGCATATACTACATAAAATAACAAATATTGGGTGCCTGGGCGGCTCCATTGGTTGAGCAACTGCCTTTGGCTCAGGTCATGATCCTTGAGTTCCGGGATCGAGTCCCAGCTCCCGGGGAGTCTGCTTCTTCCTCTAACCTTCTCTCCTCTCATACTCTCTCTCACCTTCTCTGTCTCTCAAATAAATAAATAAATAAATAAATAAATAAATATCTTTTAAAAAACACAAATATTGAGGACTTCACACAGTTCTCTTACATAGTAAATGTAGAATATACATATATATACATATATATGTACATATATATATAGAATATAGGAAATAGTATATGTGTATGCTTATATATATATATGCTTTTATTATTTATTTATAATGCTAATAATTCTGTCCATCTATTTAGCCAAAACCAATAGGTCAATGCTTCAAAAAACATTTATGATTTAGAAAAAAGAAAGGACTCTCATCATTCTTTGAATAAATAGGGTTGAAGCTACAGGAATCCAAATGTAGCAGTTGCCTAAAAAGATCACAGCTCCTCCTAGGTAGCACAAAGCAATAACCCAACCTCAGATGACGGTTCTAGCTCAATGCCTGTGAACTCAAACAAAGAAGATGAAAGTCTGTATTCAATCATCATTAATCTATGATTGGATTCTGGGAAACCAGGAAAAGACATCTATTTAACAAAGAATTACATAAAACTTACTACATGCCAGGCACTATTCTAAATGTTTTACAATAATTTATTCAATTAACCAACCTAACTTAATTCGGTGAGAAAATTAAAGCAGTAAGAAAAGAATTTCCATTCGTTCCTACCACACAACTATACATTCACCTGCCTATATCCACTCTGCTTTCTTTCCTATCACTGCAGATAAGCCATCTGTGCTTCTAGCTGAGGCCATTCCTTCCCTGTGTACTAGATCCCAGACCCTCTTAATTAAAAACCATTGCTGCAAACTAAGAGTTGCTGGGAGGTGGGGGGGTAGGGATATGGACATTGGATTGGGGAGGGTATGTGCTATGGCAAATGCTGTGAAATGTGTAAGCCTGATGATTCACAGACATGTACCCTGGGGTAAATAATACATTATATGTTAATAAAAAATTTAAAAAAAAAAAACCAAAACCATTGCTGCAGAATCTCTCCCCTCTTTTCTTTGTCATACTGGATGTTACTAGATCATTTGAAGTAGCACATAGATATGCCATATTTTCTCCCATTGAAAAACAAAACAAGCAAAAAGCACACACACACACACACACACACACACACACATCCTCTCTTGACACACTTATCTCCAACTTTCACTTCGTTTCCTTCCTTTGAGCAGAATTCTGTGGAAGAGTTCTTTATGGTCATTGCCTCCAGTTTTTCCTCTGGACACACTCTAATCAGTCTCTTGCTCCCTACCCTCCACCAAAACTGCTTGTCAAGGTCACCAGGGACCTCTTACTACAGGGGTCATTCTCGGTCTTAATCCTACTTATCTTTAAGAACTATTTGACAGTAGATCACTCTAATTAGAACACTTTCTTCTCTTGGCTTCCATGGTACCACCCTCCTGGTTTTCAGACTGGCATGCTGATTCTTCATCAGCTCAAAATGTTGATAATCTGAATCAATTCCACAGCTTCACTATCACCGATAAACTAGTAATTCCAAATGGATATGTTTATCAGACCTCTCTCTGATCTCCAGATTTTTTTTTTATCTGACAGCCTTAAATATATAGCTTTAACATGTTCAAAAATTAAAGTTCTAACATCTGCTTTTGCATGTGATTCATCAACAGACTTTGCTGGCTCTAACTTTGTCCAACTCAGAGTAAAAGTCACAAACTGACATATAAGGTTCCACAAAATAATACTACTTGAACTGATTCATGAATTGAGCAAGGATGCCATATACAAGATCAGTGTTCAAAAATCAACCATTTTCTATATATAAGCAATGAACAGTTAGAAAAGTAAAAAGTTTTAATAATAGCTTCGAGACTATGGCATACAAAGGGATAAGTTTGACAAAATATATACACTGAAAACTAAAGACCATTGCTGAGAGAAATTAAAGATGACTTAAGTATACTATGTTCATGATTTGGGAGACTTATAATTGTGAAGATGTTATTTCTCCCTTAAACTAATCCATAAATCAATACAACCTCAGTTAAAAGCTGAGAAGTCTTTTTGGTAGAAATTAACAAGTTCCAAAGAACTTGGAACAGTAAAACAATTTGAAAAAGAGAATTACATTGGAAGGTTTAAACTTATTTCAAGACTTACTATAAATGGTAGTAATCAAGACAATTTGGTGTTGGTGAAAAATTGACTTCTGGGTCAATATAACAGAACAGAGAATCCAGAAATAGTTGCACAGCTATGGTAAATTGATTTTCAACAAAGGTGCCAAGAGGAAAAGATAATCTTTGAGAAATTATGCTGTAAAAACTCCATATCTGCCATGCAAAAAAATTAAATATTAACCCTCAAATCACACCATATGCCAAAATTAACTCAAAATGGATCATGATTTAAAGGAAAAAATTAAATAAAAAAAAAAACAACAGAAAAAAACCTGGAAGAAAACAGAAGGAAATCCTTAAAATTTGAAAATTTTCAAGATATAAGACAAAATTTCTCAGGATGCAAAAAAACATTAACTATGAAAAAGACACATTTTACTTTATCAATATTAAAAATATGTACTTTTTGAAAAATGACACTAGGAAGAAGAAAGGGTAAACCACAGACTAGTGAGAAAATACTCATACAAAACTAGTATCTGACAGGAGAGTTATATCCAGAAAATACAAAATTTTTTTCAACTCTGTAATAAGACAAAAAAAATTGTAAAAACAGGAAAAATATTGGAATAAACACTCTACAAATGACGATATGTAATGGCCCCAGAGCACATAAAAAGATTCAATATTATTAGTCATTAGATTAATGCAAACTAAAACTTCAGCAAGATACTATTACACATACCCTAGTATGGCTTAAATCTGAAAGACTAACAATAGCAAAGGCTGATAAAGATAGGAGCAACTAGGGCTCTTACAGATTGCTAATGAAGGTGTTAAAAGGCACAACCACTGTGGAAAACTGGTTGACAGTTTCTTTAAAGTTAAACATATACTTACTCTATGGATCCAGCAATTCTACCTTTAGATATTTATGCAAGATAAATGAAAATATATGCCCGCTAAAAAAAGGAATTATACACAGATATTTATGGCAGATTTGTTACTAATAGCACCAACTTATCCACTACTAAAATGTCTATTAAGAGATGAAAGATTAAACAAATTGTGGTACATCCACACAATGGAATCCTTATAAAGAGGGAAAAAGGAATAAACCACTGAAACTAGCAACAAGGATGCATCACAAAAACATTAGGTTGAGTGAAAAAATCCGGACATGACAGAGTATATACTGTTTGATTTGGTTTATATGAAATAGTAGAAAGAACAGACTAATCTATGATGACTGAAAGCTCATCAGTGGCTGTGTGGGTCAGGGATGAAAGAGGAATTGACTGTAAATAGGGATGAGGGAACACTTTGTAGGGGGAAGTTGATATAAATACTCTGTATTTTTATTATACTGGTGAATACACGGGTGTATACAAATATACATTTGTCAAAATACATCTAGTGGTGCATTTAGAATGAGTGCATTTTATTTTATGTAAGTTATACTTCAGTAAAGTTAATTACCAAAAAAAAAAAAAATCCAGGGTTCTTACTATGACCCAAATGGCCCAACGCAACCTGCCTGACCGTGACCTCTCTGATCTCATCTGCTGCTATTTCTCCCCTGCCTCAGGTACCTGCTGTTCCCTCTGCCTGGAATGCTTTTTATTTCTATAACTGGATCCCTCGTGTTCTCCAATTATTTGCTCAAAATCTCACTTGTTGAGAAAGATATTCTAAGACCACACTGCCTAATTTCAACCCCCACCCCCATGCTTCCTATCCCCTTTTCCTGCTTTAGTTTTTCTCCTTAGCTCTTCATCACTGTGTAATATATTGCTTTGTTTTGTTTATTGTCTTATCCCAAGGAGAATTTGAGTGTTTCAAACTCAAGAATTTATGCTTTTTGAGGGCAGATATTGTTCAGTTTTGTTTACCTCTATATCCATAGCACCTGAAACAGTACCTAGCTATGGCATAGATGCCCAGCTGTCCCCTGAAGATTTCCATTAAATAAGTTTAACTCTCTTAAGTGCTCAGCAAGAGACTGCATTTCCCAGCAAGCTTCTTCTAGGTAGGACTGTAGGACAATTCTTCTTGACAAGGGGGTGGTAATAGAGATGATACGTGTCACTTCTAGGTGGAATTGGTTAAGAAGTTGGTGGAGTATGCCTTTGTCTCCTTCTCTTTTCCTTAATCACCAGCTGGAAATGAAGAAGTCTGAAAACCTGGTGGGTAGTAGAACCACAAGATGGAAAGAGCCTGGATTTCTGAATCACAACGTGGAAGCCTATCTGCTGAATGACATTTCAGAATTTGGAGCAAAACCTTAACTTCAATTGTTAAGCTGTAAAATTCATTTACTACAGTTACTACTGTAGTAACAGTAATTGTAGTTGTTCTAACTGAGACTATTAGAATAGAATAACTGTGGTTATTCTAACTAATAATAGGCACAAATTTGATGCTCCATAAATACTTGTTTGATGAACTAATAGATGTCATTAATGAACACTACATCAGTTTGTACTAAGCATGCAGTCTGGTATCACACCATATGACACATACCATAAAGCATGCAATGATACAGTACCCACGGATGACTGTATCTGGAAGAACAACTGGCAATTTCATAAATTAAGCTGTGTTTGGTGAAAAATAATCACATTAGCTTAACTTAAACTTTGTGCCTCAGTTATAATTGTCGGTACACTAAAGTGCAGCCTGATAGTGAGATACAGTGAAAGTAAAATATAATAATGATAACACTGTCCTGCTTTCACTATTCATAGATCCCATTACCATAAAACAAAGAAGAAACCCTATTTAAAGCCCCAAGATTCCATGTGAGATGGAAATATAAACAGAATCCCTCATAAAGAAAATCATGGAGGGCATTGTGAGAAGGAAGGGAAGGATGAATGGGGGGAAATTGGAGGGGGTGATGAACCAGGGGAGACTGTGGACTCTGAGCAACAAACTGAGGGTTTTGGAGGGGAGGGGGTGGGTGGGTGGGTGAGCCTGGTGGTGGGTATTGAGAAGGGCACGTATTGCATGGAGCACTGGGTGTGGTGCATGAACAATCAATCTTGTAACACTGAAAAATTAAAATAAACATATTTGGGGAGAAAAAAATAAAATGCTTCTAAGGAAGTCAAAAAAAAAAAAAAAGAATCCCTCATATTCCACTAGTGGCGAGGTTGGGGAGTTATATGGATTCAATCACCTCTCATTTGAGCATATACCCTATAGATATACTAGGCTCTGCCAAATTTGAAAGGACTCTCTGCCTCCACCCCAGCACACTATGGCATTGAAATTATTCTGTTCAGTTATGGCCATCAAGTGAAGTTTTAGGACTTTGGGATACAAAAGATTAGTCAAAGTGATTTTACTGTTCCTTCATTACCATTTGAAAAAAAGAAAACCAACACACAGATAATATTTGCACTGCTTCTAGTCCTTGATGAAATTGAGATTACTTTAAGTCATGTCAACTGAAGTTAAAGTATTTCAGAAAAACTTGTTAACATTCTAAAACCAAGATTCTGGGGAATGATGTAACATCAACTGTTTCAAAAGGGATAGACATCTGGAGTCCCATTCTTATCTTCCCTGGACAAAAGCTGTAGGCCTGAGGTAATGACCAACTTCCAAATCTTTTACCCTGTTTGAGGCACAGAATTTTCTCTGTTCTCCAACAGAAACATTCAAAAGGAAGTGAGAATAATCTGGACAGAGGACTTCTGTCAGGAATTTTGCAAACCTTGCATGTTATTTCTCCTTGTTTCATTTTTACATATGTTCAGATCGAGTTAAATGATAGACACTTTGTGTCTGGGAAATTCCTGAGGTTGTTGACAAAGTAACAATATGTAAAATTCTCTGATATGTAAAATTTTTCTAAGCCTTTTGTCAATCATTAAAATTTACTGCCATTTGTGAGGTTTGGGGTTTTTTTGTTGTTTTTTTCTTAACTTCACTCTGCCCTTTTCAGGGGCAGGTAAGGTTGGTAATCCTTGAGGAGACTGTCTCTGTCTACATCATGAGGCTATTTGAGGGACTGCCAATCAGCGAACATATCTCATGGCCTTGGAGAGACTCTGAGCTCTAGGCTCAGATATATTCATCAAATACTCCTTTCAGAGCTGCTGTGGGTGTAAGTAATATGATGTGTCCAAATATCCAAACTGTTTAGTTGTGTTGTGCAAACACGCAATGTGCCATAAAAACTCAATACAATTTAAATAAAATTTCTACATTTTAGTGCTGAAAAAATATATATATACACACATATATGGATACATTCAGGAAAGGGCTCCATGGATCTTAATGAGACCAACTTGAAAAAAAAGAAAAAGAAAATAGTCTGTGGATACCATATCATTCCCATGAGAAAAAGAATATTATTAATTAATGGTAGCTGTCAGGAGGGTTTGATGCTCATAAATGTTTTTAAGACTTTCCCCTTAAAATGAAGTTGCATTAGCAAATTTTGAGGTCAGGGGCAATATTTCATAACACTTACGCTTTTCTGTAGAGCCTAGCACAGTATCAGAAACAGCAGGTGCTTGGTAAGGATAAATGAATGGATGCACTCACATTTATGACTATTCATGTTAAATTTCCAACAGTAGCCACCTAATGTCTATGGCTTGGGAGAATTCACCAATTCATTAGTGATGCTTTGGTGTACATTTTCTTTTGATTGTCTGTTAATTAAGATCTTTGGCCTTGGTGAGAGATGTCAGGACATGAAAATATCCATCAAGCCTGCTTCCTGGGGTGATGTATAAGGTGTGGATGCCTCCAGCCGTGCATGAGACACAAGCAGCTTTCATTGGCTTAATACCCATAACAAAGGTGTAAACTCTTCATTAGTCAAAAGCCTTCAAAATGAAGCCACAACTTGTGATTTTTATCATTGGTGATATGTCACCAAGTTCTTACTGACTTGCAGATAGAAATAAAGTCACAAAAAACCAATAACTTGGAGTTCCTACTCCCCTATTTCACCCCATCCCCAAGAATTTCTGGGGTCACCAAATGGAAATTCACCTTTGCTCAGAGACCTGTATGACAGGCAGAGGCCCCAAGACCGTCCCCCTCTTTGAAAGAAGCCAGTCTCAGGGAAACCCCTGAAGAGCTTCGTCACTGCCACAGCTGAGAGCCTTTCCCTGACTCTATGCTCCACTTTGTCCTTTTTATCCCCTCTCAGACAGACTTCCAAATCTCTCCTGGAAATGTACTTTTTTGCTTCTTGCTCTAACCCTTCTCTTCCCAGGGGGCTTTAGCTATTCCCGACAAGTAAGGCAGGAAGCAGGTATGATGTTTTCTCTTCCCTTCCTCTCTTCTCTCCCATCCAGACAACTCCTCCTATCTCCTTCAAACAGAACAAAAGTTCTGTGGTTGATGCAGGCCAGGGAGGGATCGTGAGTCATTCCTGCCCAGGGGTCATGGGGTTACAGGTGTAAATGGAACATATGTCTATAAGTGGTGACAGCCAGGCACCATCAGAAAAGTCCAAGCTCAGGGTCCTGACCTCACCAGTTGTCACTGCCCAGAGAAACCCAAGAGCAAGATTAATTGCTTTCCATACATGCAACAATCACATCTGATCTCCTGGTCATTGCTGAGAAGATAAAGGAAGCATCCTCTCCTCTGGGCCTAGCTGACCCTTTTTCTCCTTGTGACCCCCTCAGCCATCTGTGACTGAGGAGACAGGAAAGGGCTCTTCCTTTAGTTCACCTCCTAAGTCCTGTATGCCTATTTATTCCTCAAGGATCTGTAACATTGTATTTGCATTCTGCTGTGGTCCTGTGCCATCTCAGCCCCATCTCCCAACATCCTCCTCTGGCCCTCAGCCCTCCCCCCCTTCCCTGGCTCTATTTCCCATATCCCCATATTCTCTGGAAGAGGCTCCCTTCTTTCCACCTGCTGTCATCTCCATGGCTTTTCCACTTAGTCCAACCAGAAAGGCTCCATTTCTCTCTGTCTCACTAGTTTCACAGTACAGTTGGTCGTTTTCTTCTTATTTACTAGAAACATTCAATAAATCCTCAAAGCTTCAAATAAATACCAGGTACTAAACACCCTTTACAACCAGCATCCTTTTATAAGGTCAAACCTCTAGGTAGAATGAAGTGTTTGTTGCTCCGCATTACGCTCTTACTCCTGCCACCTCTCTTTCTTATCTCTATGGTTCTATTCGATTTTGGCAGCTTAAGGGTCCCTCTGCTGCTTCTTTTGCAGATTAAGAGGATGACTTTAAAGTGGGACCTTTGACCAGAATTCTCACATTCTTCTAAGAAAGACTTCGTATAATTAAACACTGCTTTTAGGAGGAGGACAAGTTCCTCTGCATGTGTGCACACACACACACACACCTGCCTTGCAAAGCCAAGTGCCAGCAGCTCAGGTAGCTGGGCTAACCTCCCAAGTGGGAGGCAACCATCTCTCATCCCCGACACTTGCAGTTCATTAATATCTGCTCGCTTGGTGACAGGAAAGAAAGAATACAAGAAAGAATACAAAGAAGCACTTCCCTCACAGTTTCGATGTGGGAATATGTCTCCTGTTCTGATGCTCAGGTCCCCTAACCTGCATAAGGAAGAAAACAGGTAACATTAAGGTCTTTTAAGCAATATCTGGGGTATTTTTCATGGATACACATTCTAACCTTGAATTTTTTATTCAGAAAACTAAGCTCTAACTAGCAACATTTTCAGAGACACACTAATACATGACAGTTACAAAGGAGGGGCTCGGAACCTAGCACCAAGGCACCCACAGTCTCTGTCCAGAACTCTTTCCAGAATAGCACACAACTAGGACAGACCACCCACAGGCCAATGACTGACTTGCTACCTCTCTGTCTTAATTTCTTAGAAACTGGAGGAAACTGGCCACTGACATGTATAATAGAGGCACTCTATTCAAGCAAATCTGACTGATGAAAGACCGAATGGAGAAAGAAAATGATGACTTAGGAGGAGTTCTCTGTCTTACACAAGGGTTATCTGTAAAAGGGTCCACCATGGAATAACCTTAAGCAACAAGCACTTCCATTACATTAAAATATGATCTTATTTACCCAAATTCAAATGTTATGCAACTTTTCAAGAACATGTGATTACATGGGGAAGTACAGAGCTGCCTAAATAATGCCCAAAGAGTATCATGGGGGTAAGTTCAGTTTTAGAACCAAAAGTGGATTTTCATCTGTAAAACGTGCCCCAAAACATTCAAAGGGTCTTAACCCAAACTAAATTGATGGTTCTTTATAAAAAATAGAACTTTCACTTGTAAATAACTCAGATAAACTCTAGTATTATTCTCCCCCATTGGAGTCAGAAAACACTCCAAAAATAGGCACATGATCAACTTGAACCCCATGGAGTCGGGAGCAGGCAGGCCCCAGCACCCAAAATGAAGTGTTCATTCCAGACTGAATTTTGTCCCCATCCCTCCCAACCTTTCCTGTGGGACACAGTTTTTCAAAACAAGATGGTGCCAGAGGCCCATAGTAGGCAGGAGGGCCATGTCTCTCTTGGGAAAGCCGAGATGGGTAGTGTCAAAATCTCCTGTGCACAGGTGGCTTCTGTTTCCTGCCCTGAGCTGAGTGAGGGCAGAAGGGCGAGGGGGCCAGCAGAGAGCACCCCCTGCAGACTGGGAATCCACACACACTTCCTTCTCCTGAGTCCCCAAGGCCTGGGTCAGACACCGGAGTGTACAGTGCAACTTCTCATTCTATTGCCACTTCTTGGGAGCAATGTCAGTCCCTCTTCTCCCTGCCATCACTGAAGTCCTGACACCCACAAAACAAAAGACTGGCCTGGGAGTCTGTGTGTCTCCCTGGGCCACCTGAGGAATCCCTGGTTGTTGGTTTGGGGGTGATGGGCCTCCCATAGCCAGGCATCTGCCAGCTCCTGTGCTCCCTCCACTGGCCTTGAGAGGGCATTGGATTTAATTGTATGTTTCTCCCAGCTCTCTGCTGCTGCTGCAGCAGTTTCTTAGCAGTCTCAGTCCAGCAGAAATCTTTTCATTATGGCTCACAGCTGAGATCCTCGGGTTAAAAGAAATTACTCATGAAAGGGCAGCCCGGGGTAGAAAGCAACAGATCAGAAGAAAGCCAGGCTTCCAAGGGAGAGGGACTTCAAGGGTTTATTGACATGGGGGAGATCACAGCTCTGGCTTCAGGCCTGGCTGCTGACATTTGTGATAGATTTAGGCGCTGCAGTTTGGCTTGGAATTATTTTTTAACTCAAGCTAAGAGGTCAGAGTGAGGTGCTCTGATCTGCATGTGATGGTCTTGCTGATGCCCAGGCAGAATTAAGAGAGAACAATGAGAACTGCTTCCTCTCCTCTCTTCCCTCATACCTTCTCCCCCCTCTCTTTCCTCTTCCATTCTTATCCCTTCTTGTGACTTGGGTTCTCATCCCTCTTCTCCTGGTCCTTCAGTTCTTACCTCCTCCTGCCCCTCAAAAAAAGTTTTCTGGAGTCGTCCCAAGAAGACAGCAGAGCAGATCCACTCAGAGGTGGAAGACCAAGGTAGCCAGGGTCTGTGCTGAGCCTTCAGACCTGGCTTGCCTGTTAGCCCCTGATGCCCTGCCCAGCACCCAGCTGCAAGCAGGGAGAGCCCTACAGAAGAGACAGAAGGAGCCTTACTGCCTCATTTGTATGGTGCTTCTTACTTTTTTTTAGTCTTCACTAAAGTTTCTGTATCTTTAGAGCTTCATACACAACCCCCTATCCCAAGTAAATCACTAAGGATGTTAGTGATTTCATTTAAATTTTCCTAAGGTCTGTAGGTGCCTTACACCTACAGGCACCTACAGACCTTAGGAAATATTCACAAAGCCAGACACAGGAAAGCCAGTCACAGTGTTGGACCTGGCCTGTCTGACGTTGCAAGTCTGAAGTCAGAGGTTAGAGTGGAGGAGACTACCACTGCCCCTCACTTTCCAGGAGAGGGTGCTGAGGCTCAGAAAGGGGGAGTGACTTAGAATCACATAATGATTCTAAGACAAGGCTAAACCAGAAATTATGTCTACTACCAGGGAAAGGAACACACATAATTTTTCTATTTTTTTTTTTTACTACACTTTAAGCAATGGAAGGACTTCGCTGTTAGCCAAAATATAAAAAAAAGTTAGTATTATTAATTGAGCAACTGCTAACGCCAGGCATTGGGATATGTGCAGAGACATCAAATGTTCTATCCTATCTCCTACTCGATGTGCTGTGAGTTATATTTTACTATCATTTTTTTAATATCTGAAGCTCAAGCCTATTAAGTAACTTGTCTAAGATCTCAAAGCTAATGGGCAGAGAGCTAGGACTCAACCCCAGTTCTATCTGTCTCTACTACAGTTCTCTCCAACCTCATAGGACTAGGGACAGCGTCAAATGCTGTCCATACAAGGGATGTTCCAGAAGAACATTTGTCTCTCAGGCCAAATAGTTCACCCTTGACAAAAGACAGGCATAGTTGTATTTAGAACCCAAAACACTTGCTGGATGGAGAATGTCAGCTAGCTCCAAGGAAGTTTAAACCCTACTCCCAGATCTTGCTTCCATTCTCAAGAAGGAGGCATCGAATGGGCCAGGATGAATTTTTTCTAGCCAAGCTGCTAGTGAAAATATCTTTCAGGTCTGCTTCTCAGTGGAATGATTTATGGGATGATAGAAAAAGATTGTTTTGTTTTGTTTCTCTAGTGGATCCTGAGAATTTGGTAAAAGCTGCTGGAGATGTTATTCTGACAGATTTTTCACACACTGAACTGGTATTCTATGCTAAGTGCCCTGCTATGAATTGCCCAAGTGCACTGCTCTACCTCCTCTGTCAGGGAAAGGGATCTGGGACAGGACCACAAGCTACAACCAAGGACGGTTTCCCTCTCCCCTGGGTCCCTGTCTGAAAGGCAATATCCTCTCAACCAGTTGGGCTACTGAATAACTATTTAATAAGACATAGAGAGGGTTGCTGGAGGGGAGGGGGATGAGAAGGTGGGGTAACTGGGTGACAGGCATTAAGGAGGGCACTTGATGTAATCAGCACTGGGTGTTATATGCAACTGATGAATCACTAAATTCTACCCCTGAAACTAATAACACAGTATATGTTAACTAAACTGAAATTAAATACAGAATTAAAAAAAATAAAGAAACCATAGAGAAAGTGGTGACCATGCAGGAAAGAAAAAAAGTTTTTGTTGTTGCTGTTGTTGTTGTTGTTGTTGTTTGCATCTTCTCCTTGCTTTTCATTTCAGTTTTTCTCAAAATTTTACATGCATCAGGATTTCCTGGAAAACTGTTTTCTGGATCCTGTCCTCCCAGTTATTTAATTCAGTAGGTCTGAAGTGATACCAGAACCCAGAACTTTCATAAATGTTCCGCTTAATTCTGATCATGTGTCTGAGAAACCGGTTTGAAGATCTACCCACGAGCACTTGGCCTGGGTTCTTCTCTATTCAGAAGTAGCAGTGGAGAGTGCACTGGCCTGCTCTTAGGAGTCCTGAGTCTCCATTCAGCCATGCCACTAGTAGGGGCTCCAGGAAAGGGAGAAACTCAAAGAAAAGAGATATGGGCCTCTTTTGATGAGTTGTTTGTTTTTCCTCTCAGAGTCTTAGTGTCCTCATCTGTGAAATTCATGATGAACTGAGTACCTCTCAGTCCCTTCTAGTTCCATCAGACCAGAGCCTGGGCACCTGCACCCCACTGTAGAGAGCCACAGTGGTCATCTGAAGGGAGGAAAGAGGAGCAATTAGAGAATGATTTTATGTGACAAGTGCTTTACATTCATGACCTCATCTAATCTCACAACCCTACACAGTAGTGCTGTGGATGGAATGTTTGCATCTCCCTAAAATCCACATATTATCCCTAATCCCCACTGTGATGGTATGTAGAGGTGAAACATTTGGGAGGTAATTAGGTCATGAGATGGAGCCCCTGATGGGATTGGTGCCCTAATAAGAAGAGACATCAGAAAGATGATCTCTCTCTACCTTGTGAGGACACAGCAAGAAGGTGGCTGTTTGCAAACCAGGAAGTATGCTCTCACCAGACACTGACTCTGCCATTATCTCAATCTTGGACTTCCCAGCCTTCCGACTGTGATAAATTAGTTTCTGTTATTTAAGTCACCCAGTCTGTGGTATTGTGAGATAATAGAAGAAGTATATATAAATATACATATATCTGACCCCAGTTCCTGGCACACAGCTCACAAAATCCTTGTAATGTCCTAAATGATGAGAGTATTGGGGCCATATTCTATTCTAACATGTGCTTTTTGATTCTGGTTCCTGACACAGAGTTTCTGGACCCCTTGGATTTCCTGATAGTAGTGTCTTTTGTTCTGGGTGGGCTACCGGATGGGGCTGCTCACCAGAAAGAAGTGTTTTACATATGAGAAAACCAAAACTCAAGGAACTTGCCCAAGGTCATACAGCTAGTAAGTGACAAAGCTAGAAATAAAAAACAGGTCTGATTTTCAGTGAAAATATTCCTTTGTACAGCTATTCTTTCATTCATACATTCAAAAGTATTTACTGGATGTCTACCACATGCCAGATGTCATTTTAGGCATTGAAAATACAGTATTGAATATGATAAGTTCCTTGCTCCAATAGAACTTAACTCCTTCTGAGGGAAGGCAGATCGTAAAAAGAAACATAATTAGATAATTGCAGATAGTAATAAAGACTATGAAGAAAATAAAATGCTTTCAATGTGGGTGACATTTAAACTGAAATCTAAATGGCTAGACATGCCAAGATGTGAGGGAAGAATACACCATGGAGAGAGAACAAACAGTACAAGAACCCTAAATCCGGACCCTATGTGCTCCAGGGACAAAATGGACCAGTGCTGTTGGAGTGAAGTGAGCAAGGGAAAGACAACAAAGAAACAAGGTGGGAGTTTTGGGCAAGGACCAGTGCACACAGGTCCTGGAGCTGAGGGTCTTAGTCTGTGTGTGACAGGGAGCCGGCAAGCAGTTGGGAAACAGGGAGTGATAGAACTGAAGTTATCTCTAAGAAGCTCGCTCTGGCTTCTGTTTGGAGGATGCTTATAGAGGAACAAAACAGAATTCAGGAAACAGGCTAGGAAGCTAGAGAAGTAGCGCAGGCAAAAGAAGCACATGCAGATCTGAGAAGTGACTATTTTCTGCTGTGTGGACCATCTACACCCAAAACTGCTCAGCCCATCTCCTCCACACGGGTATACACTAGGTCAGCCATTCTCAAAGTGTAGGTCAAGCACCCCTGAACATCACCTAGACTCTTTTTGGGGCCCCATAAGGTCATCCTTTTTCCAAATACATATCTGTGTGAGGCTGGATTTTCTTCATATACTTCAACCAAAACAACATATCACTACAGATTGCCTGTGGAAGCAGATATGAGAATCCAGCTGTCTTCCATTAAGCCAGACATTACAGAGATTTGCAAAAAGGTAAAACAAAACCACTCTTTTTGCTATATGTATTGTTTGCTTTGGAAAATAATTTTTCATCAAAAGTGTGCTGTTTATGTTAACATGTGAGCAATTTACTGTTGCTATTCTTAAATGAATTAGTAAATTGTTTCCATTTCCTCCACTTAAATTTCTAATATAATGAATACTGACAGAGATAATCAGCATAAATAAAAGTCTTTTAGGTCTCCAAGATCTTCTGAGAATGTAAAGAAGTCTTGAGACTTTGGAGCCACTATCTCAATTACCCAAATGATCCTGGACCAGGAAGAGGGGTGGCTGGGGCATCAGACAGCCAGCCCCTTTGACAGAGTACTCTGGGCGCTTCTAGAGCTCTTCCCTAACTGGTCATGAATCACATCAAGGTCTCCTTTGGCCAGGTTGGGGCTGATCGACCTCCAGCTGTGTGGGTGGAATGTCTGTAGTGCCCCTGAAGCGTGCGCAAGGGAGCATAGCAGCCAGCTTGGCCAAGGCAGATGAGCCATGCTCACCTCTCTCACTGCAAGGCCGACATAAGTTCAGCCACATGGCTCAGCAAGAGAGGAAAGGAATCACTGGCTTCTCTAAGGTGCCCTGTGCCCTGTGCAAGGGCCATGGGCACTGCTGGATGAGAATGAACCCTCCAGGCATTTGTTACCACTTAAACATTTCTGAGGTACATGCTGCATATGTAATTGGTGTGCTGGGAAGGCAAGGGGCTGAATGCTGGATGCAGCAGGGATTAGCCAGGCTCCAGAGATCACTCCATTGCAATCCTTATCTAGGAGATTTACAAGAGGTAGGGCTTCTGAGGATGTTATGTGCTCTCTGCATATGGCTTCTGATCTAGCCAGAGGTGGGGGCAGAAGTTGCGGAGTCAGAGGTGAATAGAAGTCCCTATTGTGAAGTCATCCTTCAGAAGTTCAGTCTGGATTTCTGAACTAAGAAACAAAATCCTAAAATGATAGAGCCAGATGACCCTGGGAACCATCCTATCCAGCCTTTGCTAAAATGTTTCCCTCATATCATGAATCCACCCAGATGCTCCATGAAAAGAAAAACAAAATTTTGCATCAAAGAAGTTTAAAAAAGGAAAGTATATCCATAAAAAAGAAGGAGATCTTGCTCTTTGCAACAACATGGATGGATCTGGAGGGTATTATGCTAAGTGAAATTAAGTCAGATAGAGAAAGACAAATACTATATGATTTCATTTACATGTGAAATCTAAAAAACAAACAAACAAAAAAAGGCAGAAACAGACCCATAAATACAGAGAACAAACCAGTGGTTGTCAGAGGGGAGGGAGATGGAGACATGGCCCAAATGGGTGAAGAGAGGTAGGAAATACAAGCTTCCGGTCATAGAATAAGTAAGTCACAGAGATAAAAGGTTCAGCATAGGGAATATAGTCAAAGGTATTGTCATAGCTTTGTATGGTGACAGATGGTGAGTATAACATAACATACAGACTTGTCAAATTACAATGTTATACAACTGAAGCTAATGTAACATTGTGTGTCAACTATACTTCAATTAAAAAAATAAATATTAAAGAAAAAACACGTCTGTTGACTCCCAGCTAATGATGAGCAGATTTTTCAAAGCCTTCTACCACTGAGATTAAAGACAGAGGTCAGAGCTAAACTATCAGCTTAGATAATGAATATGTTCCAGCACCTGTGGTACATGAGGGAGAAAGGAGTGAGAGGAAGGAACTGGGAAGGGTGTGAGTGGAAAAATGTTCTACCCGCACCACTGTCCTCTAGCCCAAGTTTGCAACTGCAAATAGGTATAAGCAAATTTCATCTCTAAGGACATCATTTGAGAGTATTTCACCAACACTTAGCCATCAGAAACAGGCTGGAAGAGAAGATTTGATTATGTTGTGAATTAGAGTTTTACAAATATGCATTTAATTTAGAATTAATGGGATGCATTTTTGTGAGTTAATTGAAAAAAATGATTATTAAACGCAAATTCACTGATGTTTGACAAGTTGGTAGTAAATACCCATTTTGCACATGGCAGTTAATTCCCAATAAATATGTTTCTTTCAATAACCAGCTGGTTTTAATTTAACAAATAGATTGCTGTCTGGTGAAATGAGAATGGAGAATCAGGAAACCTTCATGAATAGCAGGGCTCAGCACCTCTTGCCATCTGCCCTCTAGACTGCATGGATGAGAAAGGTCCCAGGACAGCCTCTGGGCGTCTGGTCTCCACCCCATCCCCAGCACAATTCCAAGCAGCCAAGCTGCAGGCTGGCAAAACCAGTAGGTTGTGTGTGTGGTGCCTTTTCCACCAGAAATCCCCGTCCCTCACTGTCACCGGGAAAACCTCTCACACATCAAGCCTCACCTTCAAGACTTCTCCTGAGTAGCCATCTCAGATGCCTTCAGATGGAGTTAATATCTCCTTCCTGAGTACTCTCACAATACACTATGCATCTTTCAAACATTCATAGCACTGCATTAAAACCTGCAGATTCCTAAGGGGCAGGCTCCTCATACTCAGCAATAACAACTATAAAAACAATAATGACAGTCTGGCTGAGGCTGCTCCTTGCCTTCCCTTCCCCCTATCTTTTTTATGTTTGTGGAAGAGCTTCGATTTTACTGAGGATGGGTAAAATCCATCTGTTTTCCAGTCTCCCTTGCAGCCAGGAGTGACCATGTGATTAAGTTCTGGCCAAGAAATGCACACAAAGTGTTGAATTGAGAGATGGCTCCTTAGGGAGCTGATTTACCTGGGAAGTGGTCTTCTTTGTCTTCTTCATGCTCTGCAGCCCTCCCCTCCCCACTCAAGCTTGTGCTGTTCACAATGTGCATGTGACAGATAGAGCTCCAGCAGTCATATTGGAGGATGATGTGACTTTGAGGGTAGAAACCACATATGGAAGATGTTGGGGCAGAAATAGAGGTGGAGCCTGGGTCCCTGGTGACTTTTTGACACTGCCATATCATTTTTGGACTGCCTGTCTCCCTACTCTTTTCACAGGAAAAAATGAACCTGAGAGTTTTAAAGCCACTATTTTTTAGTTACATACAGCTGAACTTACTTCTAACAAATACAAACAAAAGCCAGACACATTTATGAGGCCTTACAAGTTTGTGGCTAAGTATTTATATTTATTCTAATCTCACTCTTACCACAGCCCAATGAGGTTGATATCTGTCTTATATAGGTGAAAAAAATGGGGCCCACAGATATTCGTAGTAAGTCCAAGGTCACACAGCTAGTAATTGATTGAGTTTGAAATTACATTTTTGTCTGATTTCAAAGCTGGAAATCTTAACAAGCACAACCTCTCAAGTGACCAATCCAGTAACTGTTCAGGGAAGCCATCACTCTGAGAATGGTTCTAGGACCAACTCAACCTCTAACTGTCCTTAGACAAATCATGTCACCTCTCTGTAACTCAGTTTTCTCACAAGTAAAATGAAAATGTTGACTACTCTTTATTGAGCTCCCTCTGTTCGCTAGGAATTCTTCTAAGCACCTCATAGGAATTAATTCAGTCAATACTCCCAGCCACCCTACCAGAGGAATGCTATTACTGTTCTCACTTTATTGGTGAGGAAATTGAAGCCACCCCAAGAAGTTAAACAACTTGCTTAAGGTAACAACTTTAGCAGGTGGTTTATAAAAGGATAGATGATAGGACTCAGATCCATCTGCCTGTCCAACTCTATGATTTACTACCCTTGGATCTTCCTCTCAGATTTCTCACAATGTCTGAGTATTCCTCTTGTACACACAAGAAGGTGGAAGGCTCAACTACTCAGAGATGGAGTGAGGCTTCTAAGCTAAGCCTATTTAACACCAAAGTCAAATATTTTCCCAAACTCTATGAGTGAAGGAAAATGCTAGAAAGGTCAGCGTTTGAACATGGAGACTGTGCTACATCCAAAGGGCTCTGAGTTCAAGTCTGGATGTGCAAGGGACATGCCATCAGCTGTGGCACTGAAGGACAGAAAAGTGAAGTGCAAGACTGTGAAATCCTCCCCACCCACCGTTGAGGCTTCTGGAGCCTTCCAAAGAGACCCTGACAACCTCACTGAGCACAGTGGCCACAGGGGCCTCAACAACTGCTGTATCTGGAAGACAGCCTAGTACTTAATGAGCACTTAGGGATTGTATTAGTTTCCTGTGGTTGCTGTAACAAATCACCAAAAACCTGGTGTCTTAACAACAGATATTTATTTTCTCTCAGTTGTGGAGGGTAGAAGTTTGAAATTCATGTGTTGGGAGGGCCAGGCTCCTTCTGAAGGCTAGGGGAAGAGTCCTTACTTGCTGCTTCCTAGCCACCAGCAATCCCTGGTGTCCCTTGGCTTATAGATATACCACTCTGATCTGCGTCTCCCTGTTCACATACTATTCTTTTTTTTTTATTATTAACATATAATGTAGTATTTGCCCCAGGGGTACAGGTCTGTGATTCATCAGGCTTACACATTTCACAGCACTCAGCATAGCACATACCCTCCCCAATGTCCATCACCCAGTCACCCCATCCCTCCCCCTCCAACCCCCCAGTAATCCTCAGTTTGTTTCATGAGATTAAGAGTCTCTTATGGTTTGTCTCTCTCCTATTCACATACTATTCTTTTTGTGTGATTCTCTATGTATCCTCATCTGTTCTCATAAGGACACCTGTCATTAGATTAGGGTCTACCCTAATCCAGTATGACCTAACCTTAACTTTTGTCTCCCACAAAAAAAAAAAAAAACGTGTGTGTGTGTGTCTGTGTGTCTATCTGTGTCTGTGTGTCTTTCTGTGTCTGTGTATCTGTGCATGTCTGTGTGTGTCTGTGTGTGTGTTCCTTGCAGCCTGCCATTATGTGGAATTCCATCTTTAGAGATTAATTCTCTGGGTAATCCCTTGAAAGGCTAGCCATTAAGTTAACTGTCACTCACATAGAACTTGAATTCATCAGGGTGCATTTGCAGAGTGAAGGACACTGAGAAAATGGCAAATGTGATAGGAGAAATCAAAGGATGACTGCTGGCCCTGGTAATACAAGTCTAAATAGGTCTGTACTAGGTACTTAGGAGATAGTACCAGGAAGGAGGAGTGAGGTCTAATAAGGAAAGGAGAGAGCTAATTCCTTGTGTGAGTGGTTAGGCTTAGTGACTTTTAAGATACTAAAATCTCTGACGTGTGAGACACTCTAATCTTTTATCTTCCCATGGTGCTGGGAATGAGTTGTGCTGGGCTCCTAGTCAATGTGGTTAGAGGTAGGGATAGTGTGCAGGAAGGAGAGGTGGGAAGGGGTGAAGTGAGGGGTTCAGTCCCAGCCCTTCTCCTTGGCAGTAGAGAGATCTTACAGGAGTCAGGGTCTCCCTGGGGCCACCTGCTATCAGCGAAATGAGAGCCTTGGGCATGGCCGGCCAGGTCTCTCTCAGATCTGGGCAGATTTCCAGATTGTCTCACACTGGTCAACATGGGCAGGTGTAGGTCCTGTAGCTATAGTGTATTTATTCCCCATTACCCACTTAGGAAAGCAGTGCTGAAGTAGCAACTTCTCTGAGAGGGAGATGAAGGGAGAAGAAAAAGGAAAACAAAACAAGAGAAAATGATCACAGAAGTGAAGCCTCTGAAATTTGCTTTCAGTTGTGGGGATAGCAGAGCAGTAAAGGGGCCTCCATCAGCAGAATGGCTCTCGGCAGACAGAGAGGAAGTGGTCCAAATTAACCCTGATAGCAAACTTAGCTCTCCACACTGCAGAGTACACATCAAGAGTGGAAGCCATTTGAAGATTGTCTGCCACCGAATCAAACCGTTCACTTCCCATTAATAGCCCATCACATGCAGTAGGTATTCGTGGCCCGTGCTATTATGCCTCTGGGTTATTGTTTTAAATTTGAGTCATTACAAAAAATTACTGTACTTAGCCCTTCTCAAGGAGCTCAGAGGACTTATTGTCACTCAGACGTCCTCCTCTCCTGCCTCTCCTGAAGCTTTGCTGCCAAAAGCAGAGGACAGCCATTCCTATCCAGATGCTCCCCAGCACTCCAGGCCTTGGAGTGAGGCTCTGGGGGTTGTCCCTGGGCACATTCATTACACACTTTGGTTCACAGCGTGTTTAAGTCAGACAGTCTTTGCTCTGCCCTTTGGGAGGGAAGGCACTAGAAGCCAAAATAATAAAAAATCTGCCTCATACAGAGTCCACTCCATGTGCCAAGCACTGAGTTAAGCTAAGAACTGCAAGAATTTAAAAAGTAAGCAGCTTGGGTTGGATGTGTTTGGGGATACTGTGGCTCTGCCTTTGAGCTTGCAAATCTGTGAGCTCCCAAGTATGGACTGGGGGCTGGGGTAGGGAAGGTGAGGAAGAACAGGGGTTGCTATAGTCTGGAAGCGGACTCCCACTAACAGGCTAAGGCTCCACCTTGAGGCCATGCACTGGTGTGCAGTAAGGGAGCCCTCTCTGGGACCAGGCAAACACTACTTATAAGTCCTGAGACAATTGAGAGTGCAAAGTGCAGGCGGGCAGATGATGCTCTGCAGTAGGTGCTAGTGGTGGGTCCCCAAACCTCTCCCTTTTCCCCAAAGACTGGAAAATGAGGCAGTGTTCTTAGTCTTAAGATATTATGAAGGCACCTTCCAGTCATCAGGTTAAACCATCTAGTTTAAGTATTCCCTTTGTTGGACTTTGTGTGTGTGTATATAACACAGACATATGTATGTATATATACACACACGTGTGTGTATATATATATACACACACACAAACATATATATATGTATATATATAACCAATTCCAAAAGTACTTCCCTTTAAATGGATTAAATACTAAATTTATTGTCTCAACAAATGCTATTTACAAGTATATGGTAACTGACATGCAGGAATTTACCTTCTAATAAGAGCTTTCCCGCTTTATCCCAAGCATTTACTTAGCTCCTACTGTCAAGCATCTTCTACACAGTATAAAAATATGTCATCTTAAAACTCCTAGAAGTTAGTACTGTGATTCTCCTCATCATACATATAAGGAAACTGAGGTACACAGCAGTTAAATAATTTGCCCAAGGTTAACAGCTACTAGGTAGAAGAACTGGGATTTGAACCCATGCAGTTTGCTTTCAGTCTGTGTGTTTACTATTCCATGTGTACTGCATGTATTCATTTTCATAAACTGATGAAACCCAAAGGATCATTCCTTCCCTTCCTCACTTTGTGTAGTGAGCTTTATCCCTAGTTTTTCTCCCACCTCATACTTTGTGACAAACTCCTGAGCTGCTGACGGTATATGAGACCACACAGGTTTTGTAAATTGTAAAGCGCTTTGTAAACTGTAAAGTGCTAAAAAGTAAAGGCATTCATCACTACTTGTCAACTTACACTCTTCAGCATTGTTCTGAAAAGAAAGGCTTTATCACAAAAAAAGGGGGGATTCTTTATTCTCCCTTTTCTACCTGTTTATAATCTAAAATCCCATGTCTTTTCTTTTATAACTGGAATATGTCCACTTTTTCTTTACCCTAATCTCTGACAAATGGCTCTAAAAGTGGTTCTCTAGGGAGTGTTTAGAACTCTCCAAAGATGCCACATCTCCTTCTCTCCAGGCCTTTTTCCTAGGCAGACAGTTTCTTGTACTCTGATACTTTTTGTATCTTTTGCCAGAAGCTTGTTAAATATGCTCTGTGTGCATCTCTGCTTTGCCATTCCCTCACCACCCCCAGAAATCCAGTCTAAGAATCAGTATCCAAAAATTCTTCTTTTGTCTGTTCTGCATCTTTCCATCTGCATTTTTTAAAATCTCTCTCCCTTTCCCCGTCCTGCATTTCTGGACTATAGTAGCTTGGCGTCTTGCAGCACCACATGCAAAGGGTAGGAGACAGAGCATTTGGTCATCACCGTTCTCCTACTGCTTCCTTGAGTACCTTGAAAAAAGCTTCTTCTCCTCACCAAGCAAGCTGGGACAGTTGGACTGACTGTCTGGGGCCTTTCCTAACTAAGCTTAACGTTCTATTCCTTAGGGGTCTATGATCTCACAGACCAAAAATACTTTGCTTTTCGGTCTCCTCTAAAGTGCCATGAACCTAGGGTCCAGGATTCTTTCCAGAGGATTCATCAGTTCTTTATCAGTGCTTCACAACTGATGTCCTATAGAATTGCATTCTACCACATGCTACAATGTGTGCAGCAAGAAATGTGCTCCTTTTTGAAATAACTTTGGGAATGCTGGTGAAGGAAAGACAGTACTGGGGCCCCTGGTTTGTGTAGTAAGTTAAAGTGTCTGACTCTTGGTTTTGGCTCAGGTTGTGATCTCAGAGTTGTGGGATGGAGCTCAGTGCCAAGCTTGGCACTCAGCGTGGAGTCTGTCTGAGATTCTCTCTCCCTCTAATTCTGTCCCTCCTGCTCATACATGCTCTCTCTCTTTCTCTGAAATAAATAAATCTTTAAAAGAAAATGGCAGTACTTCTAATTATACAACCTAAAAGTGCTTCATCTATAAACAGGTATCCTGGGCACCCGGGTGGCTCTGTTGGTTAAACATCGACCTTCAGCTCGGGTCATGGTCCCAGGTTCCGGGAATCAAGCCCAAGTCAGGTTCCTTGCTCAGTGGGAGTCTGCTTCTCCCTCTACTTCTCCCTCTCCACTTGTGCTCTCTCTCTCTCTCTCTCTAACTCTCTCTCTCAAATAAATAAAATCTTAAAAAAACCTAGATGGAGAAAACCCTATTAACATCTCCCACAAGGAGAGTCTCTTAGACACAACAGTCTGAAAAATTGTTAGGATCACACTTCCACATCAGTAGTTATCTCTCTTCCTTCTCCTCTCCCCAGAAAACACTCTGGTTCCCCAACTGCACACCATCCCATTAGCCCTTAGGTCAAAGTCATATGACCATTTTAAGGAGTTAAGAGCAGATACTTCCCCTGGATCAAGCATACCCTGCAATTCACCACTGAAGGAGGCAGATAATTCCAATAGAATCACATGGATTGTTGCCTAGTGCACCTTCCCTCAAAGATATTTCCATAGATGTTACAGCTACTTTTGCTCCAACCACTATTGGAGACAGGGGGTCAACATAAAGCTGTGGACAAACTTTTCTGATTGTACAACACACACACATGTGCACGCATGCACATGCACACACACACATACACCAGAATTTCAGAGTGCAGTTTGCAGAGGCAGGAAATGTTAAACAAGGCAGGTGACCACTCAGAGCTTCCTGAAATCTAGAGGCCAATTTGAAGTCTAGAAGGAAAAAAAAACAGCTTTGTGTTACAGAAATATGCAGGTGGATATTGAGTAATTTACTTAAAAACACCTGCTTTAAAAACATCTCTTGGGAAGAACCTCTATCTATATTAGAATTCATAAAACAAAACACTCTGAATGTGTTATTAAAATGTTAACATCAGAATCTATATGAGAGAAACTATTTGGTTACCCAAAGAGGCTTCAAAGGAGGGAAATCCCTGAGCAATTACAAACCTCGATAAGCTTTTATTTTTATATATAAAAATACAGCAATAGTTGGAAGATCATAGATACCCAGTTTCAGATTGTTGAGAAGAATTATGGGCTCAAGTAGCAGTAGGAGTAAGATAGGGAGCAGCAGAAAGAAAATGAACATGGGCTGAGAAGTCCTGTACAATGTGCCAGGAAACGAAAAGTGGTGGTGTTATGCCACCCCAGGCATAACCCTGCAAGGAAGGTAGGCTAGACCCCATTACTAGATGCAGAAACCCAGCCTCTAAGAGGCTAAGTTGCCTATTTCTTTCTTTTTCTTTTTTTGAAGATTTATTTATTTATTTATTTGACAGAGAGAGAGAGAGAGATCACAAGTAGGCAGAGAGGCAGGCAGAAAGAGGGGGAAGCAGGCTCCTGCTGAGCAGAGAGCCCGATGCGGGGCTCGATCCTAGGACCCTGAGATCATGACCCCAGCTGAAGGCAGTGGCTTTAGCCCAATGAGCCACCCAGGTGCCCCTAAGTTGCCTATTTCTATGATGAACGTCTGGCTCCAGAGGAAGCATGCTGACTGCCTCTCTTATGCCAGCCAGCAGGAAGGGACTGTTTGAAGCCAAGTGGAACACTTTCTGCTCCAGCCTGGCTCCCTGAGTGGCATACTCGAAGCACTGAAGTCTCGGGATGATGGCCACGTTCTTGAACAAGGGCCTACATGTGGGAACTAAATAGTGAGTCTCAGGTTTCTTTAATCTGCCTTCGTGTTGATTCTGGATAAGTCAAAATCAAGGGAGAAGACAATTGTTCCAGACCCTCATCTCTGAAACATTTTAGCATAGAAAAGAGAATATGGGCATTGAAGCTGGATAAACTTGTATATGAATCCCAATTCTACCACTAACTGGCTGGATGAATTTAATCTCTCTGAGCCTCAGTTTCCATATTTGTAAAGGATATGTATGATTAAGATTGAATATTAGTAATAATAGTTACCTTCTGTTTAGCATTTATTATGTGTCAATTTGTTTTCTACATCTTTTGTATGTATAGATATATTTAACTTCTAACAATAACTCCATAATAAGAGTGTTCTTATACTCATTTTACAGATAAGGAGACTGGGTTGCAGTTGTTATATGACTTTCCCAATGCCATATGGATAATTAATATTGAAGCTAGAGTTTGAAACCAGCAGCTGGAACCCAGAGCCTGTGCACTTATGCCCTATGTGCCTCCAGGTGAGATAATGTTGGGGCAGTGCCCAGCACAGGGCCAGGCCCTTGGTGTCAGATATATCAGTGGCCCTTCACACTTTCCCTTAATTGTCCCTGTTCGTATTTGCCTGCCTTTACCTTATTGAGCTAGGGCAGGAGTTAATTTCAATCTCTGAAAACTTGAATCAAATGCTTGCAAGAAGAAATCTGGTCTAAGAATCTTTATTACAATTCTGTTAGAATCTGGTCACAGCTATATACACCCGTCTAAGAAGCGTGACAGCTCATGATGAGAAGAAAACTTGGAGATTATCTAGTCCATTCTGACAGTCATCACTTAGGGAAACAAAGGCCCAGAGAGAACAAGTAACCCACCCCACTCCCTTCACCTTGTCTAGCATTGAAGCAAATCATAACAGTACAGAGTGTTGGAGGATTCATAACAGGGACCCTATGGAGGATGGGACTTGTCTGGGATTTTAGTAGCTAAACTAATGGACATATGGCCAAACTACTGCAAGTACTTTGGAATGGTCTCCATAAGAAATGATATGAGCCAGTACCATGCTGTCTTGGTGATCACAGCTTTGTAGTAAAGTTTGAAATCAGGCAATGTGATGCCCCCAGCTTTGTTTTTCTTTTTCAACATTTCCTTAGCAATTCGGGGTCTTTTCTGGTAGACAGCATGGTACTGGCACAAAAACAGACATATAGACCAGTGGAACAGAAGAGAGAGCCCAGAGATGAACCCACAACTCTATGGTCAAATCATCTTTGACAAAACAGGCAAAAAATATCCAGTGGAAAAAGCAGTCTCTTCAATAAACGGTGCTGGGAAAATTGGACAGCTATATGTACAAGAATGAAACTTGACCATACTCTTACACCATACACAAAGATAAAATCGAAATGGATAAAAGACCTCAACGTGAGGCAGGAATCTATCAAAACCCTAGAAGGGAACATAGGCAGTAACCTCTATGACATAAGCCACAGCAACTTCTTTCAGGACATGTCTCCAAAGGCAAAGGAAACAAAAGTGAAATTGAACTTTTGGGACTTCATCAAGATAGAAAGCTTCTGCACAGCAAAGGAAACAGTCAACAAAACAAACAGGCAACCCACAGAATGGGAGAAGATATTTGCAAATGACACTACAGACAAAGGGCTGATACCTAAGATCTATAAAGAACCCTCAAAATCAACACTCACAAAACAGATAATCACATCAAAAAATGGGCAGAAGACATGAACAGACACTTCTCCAAAGAAGACCTACAAATGGCTAAC
>CM052800.1:121001861-121030803 GCA_028533885.1 Nasua narica | reverse complement strand
GTATGAGTTCTAATAGTTTGGGGTTGGAGTCTTTTGGGTTTTCCATATAAAATATCATGTCATCTGCGAAGAGAGAGAGTTTGACTTCTTCATTGCCAATTTGAATACCTTTTATTTCTTTTTGTTGTCTGATTGCTGTTGCTAGGACTTCTAGTACTATGTTGAACAAGAGTGGCGAGAGTGGGCATCCTTGTCGTGTTCCTGATCTCAAAGGGAAGGCTGTCAGTTTTTCCCCATTGAGAATGATATTTGCTGTGGGCTTTTAATAGATAGACTTTATGATGTTGAGGAATGTTCCTTCTATCCCTATACTTTGAAGAGTTTTAATCAGGAACGGATGCTTACTTTTGTCAAATGCTTTTCTTCATCAATTGAGAGTACCATGTGGTTCTTCTCTCTTCTCTTATTGATTTGTTCTATCACATGGATGGATTTGCGAATGTTGAACCACCCTTGCATCCCAGGGATAAATCCCACCTGGTCATGTTGAATAATCTTTTGAATGTGCTGTTGGATCCTATTAGCTAGGATCTTGTTGGGAATCTTGGCATCCATATTCATCAGGGATATTGGCCTGAAATTCTCCTTTTGGATGGGGTCTTTGCCTGTTTTGGGGATCAAGGTAATGTTGGCTTCATAGAAAGAGTCTGTAAGTCTTCCTTCTGCTTCTATTTTTGAAACAGTTTCAAGAGAATAGATATTATATGTGTGTTTTTAAAAATTCTGGAAACATATACATCATGGGTGAATCTGGTTGGAGGGGAATTTCATTGGGAATATGTCTCTAATTGAATTCCTTTTTACAACATATATGTGTACTTTACTAATTCAATACTAATAGTAATAATAAAGATATTTCATTTAAGAAAAGTATATGGGGATAAGAGAAATGGAAGGAGAGTTAGTCCTGTACCCAGGGGTCCCCTACCCGGTGTTTACCAGGAGCTACTGGAGAAAGACTAATCAGTAAATTCAGCCTGACCTCTTACCCTGCCCCCATTCTCATTGCTGTGGTGATGGCAGTCACTGAGGGAGGCCCAAGGCACTAAGTCTCTTGAGATTTGAGTGGGGAAGCCCGGTGGAGTCTTGGAATATTAGAGCTACAAGGGGCTCTGAGCACCATTCAGTCTAACCCTCTGCTTTAGAAGTGAGCCAGCTGAAGCCCAGCTGCCCAGGATCACATAGCAACCCAGTGGCAAAGCCAGAAACAGAAACTCTAGCCTACTCATATCCAATCTTGTTCCTTTTCACCCAGCAAAACTGTCACTCTCATTTGTAGCTGCCGACATTCATAATTTGTAAGTGTGATCTCTAAACCTCCCTCCCTAAGGCCTTCTTCAAAAAAAAAGGGGGGGAAGAGGAAAGAGATGGGGAGGAAAAAAGGAAACAAAAAGGGAAGCAAAGAAGAAGGGGAAAGAAAGTGCGTACAGGCTCATCTTATCCCTTAGGTGATACAGGCAAGAAGAGATCCCCTCTCTACATGCCTGTATGTGTAGAGATGTAGGGAGATGTAGAGATGTCTGCTCCTCTGATTCCCAGATGCAAACAGCCTTTTGTGGCACTGTTTCCTCTCCAGGTGACCTCTAGTTAATATGAACATCAAAATCAAGGAAAGACAGAATATGATTTTCTGTATGAGATGGCCAAAGTAAGAGGTTCCCAGGGAAGCAGAGGTAAGCCAGGACCCCAGGGGACTCTTTCTGGGATGAATGGCAGAGGGAGAGGACACCTCTTGTTTGAACTTTGCTCACTTTAACTGGAAAATAACTCTTTCTGCCTTCTTTTCCCCACTGTAAGCAACTCAGAAGGAAGATGCCATGTCTCTTTCATTACATGTGGAGGCAAACATTTAGTGCCCATGCACACATGTACATTAATTTTCGCTGCCTGTCGCCTTTGTGTTTTGAAACAAGTCGGACTCCTTTGTGTAATTGCTTGATGAAACTTTCCCATCCATTCTGTCAACAGAAATTATACAGTTAAATAATGAATCCTACCCCCACCCCACCACTACACCAAGGAAAAAGTGTCTGACTAACTCTGAGGATGTGGGCTTCCAGAAGCAGCACCCAAGTCTCTGCTCTCCTGCTCACCCTTCTGACCCAACCCAATCTCCAGAACTTACCATTTACCTTCTACCTTCCAAGGATGGTTGCTAGGAGACAGAGATAAAGCTGGACCAGTCCATTGTCTGTCCACTTTGGGAAGTGAAAGAACAGGGCCGGCAGAGCCAAGAAACAGAACACATGGCCTTGAGGTTTCAGATGCTATCAGGGTCTCAGAAGGGGACTTCTCAGTGATGAGACCCTTCCAGGACAGAGAAGGGAGCCTCTCACACTCAACAAGGAGTCTCTCACTCACTCACTGATGGTGTCTCTCAGAGTGTTTATCTAAAGTAGCAGAATGGACACACACACACACATACACTTTTTCTTCATGTTTATAAAGTCAAATCACATTTACATGCTATCAGGACAAGGAGGGTATATGCTATGATCCGAATGTTTGTATCTCCCAAGATTCATATGTTGAAATCCTAACTCCCAAAGATGATGGTATTAGTAGGTAGGGCCTTTAGGAGGTGATTAAGTCACCTTGTCACTAATGGGACTAGTGCCCTTAGAAGAGAGCCCACAGAGCTCTTTAACCCCTTCCCTAACCAATGTGAGAACACACCAAGATGGTGCCAGCTGTGAACCAGGAAGAAGGCCCCTCAACTGACCATGCTGGCACCTTGATGTGAGAAATAGATTTTTAACCTCCATAACGTGAAAAATAAATTCTGTTGTTCTTAGCCACCCAAACTATGGTGTTTTGTTATGGCAGCCCAAATGGACTAAAGCAGTGTATCAGTCACCTGGGGCTGCCAGATGGAGTACCTTAAACATTTTTATCACAGTAAAGGAAGCTAGAAGTTCAAAACCAGGGTGTCTAATGAAGCCTCTCCCCTTGGTTGGCGACAGCTACCTTCTGTCTGTGTCTTCACGTTGCCTTTCCTCTTTGTGTGGGTATGGAAAGAGAGATCTTCCATTCTTCCTTTTCTTATAAGGCCGCCAATTCTATTGGAGTGGAGACCCACTTTCATAATCTCATTTAGCCTTAATTACCTCTTAAAACCCCTTTCTCCAAATATAGCCACATTGAAAGTTAGGGCTTTTGCTGTAATAATTTTAGGAGGACACAATTCTGCCCATAACAGAGGGAAAGATAGCTACATTGGTTCTCTGGCCAAGTGAAGAATCAATTTTTTATGTGAATATTATGGCCATCTGTTCTATATCTTAAAATTTATGGCATTAGGACTTTTTAAAACTGGGAGCATAAACACGGCTTTATTTTAATCATACACCTGGGAAATACAAATTAGGAAGGAGCCGTCATTCCCCATGTGTTCTGGAGCTTCTCCTTCCATTTTATAGAAGGGAAGACTGAGGCACAAGAGTGAAAGAGGTGATTCCTTCTGTCTTGCTAGTGCCTTCCAGCCATACACAGTATGGCCAGGGAAGTGTCCCCATCACACCATGGAGCCCATGAGAGAGATGAATTTGATCCATTTCTTTACTGGGGGCCTGATACAGTGCCCCTCACACAAAGGCCCCTCACCAAGCCCATATGGCATGGAGAAAAGACATAATAAAGTACACCCCTACCGCATATTTTAATCTGCCCCGAATTTTTCTTCTTTCCTCAGCATTAAACCAAGCTTTTGGCAATGTTGGAACAGCCAGCATTTCCCACATGATGTGACTTTACTTCTTGTCCATAAAGCCCCCCACAGGTCTCCCTCTGCATAGCTGGCAAGAAATACAGATAGAGAAGTAGGAGGGAAGCCCATTTCTACCCAAGCCCAGAGGTCATTTCCCAGGACCCTCCCTAAACTGCTCCTGCTTGATCTGCCACTTTCCAGCTGTCTGACCTTAGGCACAATACCTGACTGCTCTGAATCTCAGCTTTCTCATTTGTAAAATAAGCAATAAAGCTCTCCTCACAGCATTGTGATGAGGATGAAGCAAAGTAATGTATATAAAGGATGGGCACGGTGTCAAATAGCAAAGAAATCCTCCCTAAATAATCATCCCTGGACACAAAGGAAAGCCTTCCAATTGAGTTGGAAGTAGATTACAGAATATTTGCACTTAAAAATGCAGCCCTAAGCAGAGAAGTTAAATCGTAGATTGTAGGGCCTAGAGAACCTGTGAGATCATCTAACTAGCCATTCAGTGCCCAAAAACAGATATGAGAACATTGCCTACAGAAGTAATATGGTTTGCTCAAGGTCACATAGCTTGCAGAGAGCAGAGCTGGGATCCCACTTAGGCGAGTATATTGGGACCCCTCCACAGTCCTAAGTTCAGCCCAAAGAAAGAGATTGTGAAGGCAGCTATTATTGGAGATGTGGCAGCAATTTCTAAGGCGGTACTATAGTGTTTCTAAATTCCTAACAGATATTAATTTTCTAGATTTGGAAGCAAGAAATCAGAATTCCCAAAATCATATTATTTTTAAAATACTTCCAACATTCTTCACACTCTCTATTATTATGAATACACTTCTTAAGAAAGCTATTTAGTAAACAAAGAAAATTCAGTTTAGTAATACTTACAAAGAACTTCAGCCTATAGTGAATATTCAAACTCCAGAAAGCACCAGAGAAAATTTTTGGGTGGTATTCAACATCCACAATAATACAGCATCCAGGTCTCCCTGCCAGATTAATAGCATTACATAGACTCTTATATCAAATTGCCAATTTAAGGACTTACTTTATTTCCCAAACTTGTTTTTTCTTAAGACATCATTCAAAGTATCTGTACATAGCATACTACTCATATAAACTTAGTAATATGTACTTCATATGCATGAGTGAGTCACCCTTAGGAGCAGACAGGACCATAAGCACACCTTTAACTTGGCAATGACTACAAACAAGACAGCCTGATCAGACTGTGACCCTATCTTTCTTGCCTTCTTCTGTCCCCACTATCAGATTATCCTCCTTAACCCTCAATTCCACATCTTATCATTTTCTGCTCATGTTTTTGACCCAGCCTTAGTGGACTCCATCAGAGCTGAAAGATATGTATGTGGACTATAAACTTTAATTCTCCCAAGAGACTTTTATTTTCATGATTTTCAGCTGATTTTTCTCAGGATTCAAGATTCAGAAAAAACACAAATCTCCATGAGAAACACCAGAAAGCATTTCTCACATGAAAACATGAGGCGGACATGTGACTTCCTTCCTGTCCCATGGTCTGTGTTCTGTCAGGGCCTCTGGCTGGACACAGGGGACACAGAGGTCACACATGGGACACAGAAGGCAGCAACATAGTTTAGGTGTTCATCTATACAACCAAGTAGTATGCTGGACCAGGAATACTCCCAGGGTCCGGCAATCCATATGAGTTCCCTGTGGCTGCCATTACCACAGATGGGGTGGCTTCAACAGCAGAAACACATTCTGTCACAGCTATGGAGCCTAGAATCTGAGGTCAAGGTATTGGCAGGTGCACTCCCACAGGGGAAAACCTCTCCCATGATCAGTCTCCCAGAGAAAGAACCCAGCTCTGCTCCATCCTAGTTTCCTGTCTCCTGTAGTCCATGGCACTGGCTAGCCTGCAGGTACATGACTCTGGCCACTGCTGCCATTGTCACTGCCGCCATCTTCACAGGACCCTCCTCCTGCTGTGCCCCATCTCCAAATCTCTCACTCCTTAGGAGGGACAGTCATTGCATTTAAGGCTCACCCCCTCTCAGTATGACTTCATCTTATCAACTACATCTGAAAGATTCTATCTGAATAAGGCCACATTCACAGGTACCACGAGTTAGGACTGTTGGAAACAGTTGGAAACAACTCAACCCACAGCCAGCTCCAGTTGTAACCAAGTCAAACATGGCTCTGGCTAGTCCAGAGTTTACAAAGTAAAAGGGCAAGTACTTAATGAGCATTATCTAGGGTGAAGGGAAGCATGGACTACAAGTGGAGTAAGAGGAGAAGCAACTTACTCAGCGTGGTAATCAGGGAAGTTTTCCTAGAGGAAGAGGCTATATGGCATAAGCAAGATTTGGCCTGTGGAGGGTGCCAGAGAAAAATGTAGCAATGAATGAGGCCCTGGAGTTAAAGGAGCAAGGTCTTCTCCTTTCCCCAAGCTATTCCATTTGCTAGTAAGCAGGTCTCCAAGATCTTAAGTATGGCTGCCTCCTTCTAGGCCTCCAGCCTCCGCTTAAATGTCATGTCATTGGAAAGACATTCCCTGCCCAGCCTTTATCCACTCTTCTCTATTCATCACCCTAATTAGTCCCTTCAATGCATTATCACCACCTGCTTTGGGTACTTACTTGCTCACTTATCATCTTCCTTCAAAACCAGAAGTTTGTTTCCTGAGCACAGTGATCTACCACCTGTTCCATAGATATACATGTATCACTCAACACAGAACCTGGCATATCATACTAAATAAAAATGAATGAATAAATGATCGAGTACATGAATGGACAAACTAGAATGTACATTCAATGTGGCTAGACTGAAGATTTCAAGGCAGGAGGTGGCAAGACAGAAAACTGGGTAGTGAACTGTGAGCCCAACTATTCAAGGCCCTTGTGGCAGGTAGAGGAGGTAAGACCTGTTCTAATTGCAATGGAGAGCAGGAGTGGGTAAGGTGGCATGGGGTGAGGGGTTCCTTTAAATAGATGAGTGCATGGAGGATTGTGCTTGACATCTAGCAATGGGCACAGAGCCTGCGTTCTCAGTGGGAACAGATCTTGAAGGAGCTGGAGACTTGCACTTAGCAAGTGCATTGCACAAAGTAAATACTGGTCAGTTGAATGAGTGAGTATATGAGCAAGTCTCATATACAAAGCCATTCACTTCCAGTTGGATACCAGGAGTCAGGAAGAGGTCATAGAATCCCTGCTTTCCTAATAACTCTGTACCACTGAAGTTTTCTCTTCCTCAGAATTTTAAGAGGCTAATTTTTTCTTCTTTTTCTTCTTCCACCCTTTTAGACCAAGGGAAAGGAGGCCCGGGCATTGTTGAAAGAAGACAACCATACCCAAGGTCCAGAAGCTAAAAGAAGCAGGAGCCTGCAGGTGACAGCCAACACCTCACTGCTTCAATCAGCTCTGAGCTGGCTTCACAGGCATGCTCCTGCTGCTAGGTTACAGTACCTCCTGCTGCGGGAGCCCCTGGCAGTGGCTCTGCTTAGAGAGAAAAGCTGGAGCAGACTCTTTTGAAGGCCTGGTGTCTCATCAGGTTCAGAGGCCGCCAGCAGCGCCCTCCCACACTCCCCACAGGGACTGGAAGGTCATCAGACACCTGCAAACTACAGATCTCCCTTTGCATCTCCACTGCATAGGGTTTTCAGGCCCCTGGGTATTTCCCTTCTTACTGTGGGCAGGAACTGAAAAAGACTAGGCTTGGTCTGGTTTTATTTTTTTTTTTCAACACCAGGCTATTGCCACTGTCCATTGCTGCTTTTACTGCTATCACTGCTCACTGCAAAGAATTTGTTGGGTGAGACCAGAAAACCTCTGGGATCCTAAACAAATGAAGGATGTCAAGGGTATTTTAGTTCATTTCTTATCGAGATGTAGAAGATATCATTCAATTACCAAGCATATTAAGTCCCTCCATGTGCCCTGTTCCAGAAGGCTTACAGAGGACGGTGATGGTGTGGACAAACCAGCCCTTTCATCCACCAATAGAAGCTTAAGTAGGTGCAACCTCTATGTAACATAACTTGGCAGGACTTACCAAAATAATGAAAACATGAGCCCTCTGACATGGCTTTTCCATATCTAGGAATTTATCCTACAGATGTACTCACTCATATGTGAAATGTGAACCCAGCTCTGCATAGTTCAAACAACACAGGCTTGGAAATAGCTGAGATGTCCATCTGTAGGAGACTAGTTAACATAAACAATGCTGTGTTCAGACAATGGAATACAAAACAGCTATAAAAAGAACAGATACACCCTCTGTGTAATTCATGTGGAAGAATCTCCAAGCATATTACCTATCATTTCACAAAAAAATTCATTGACTTAAAGCAACATTTACTATCTCATAGTTTCCATGGGCAGGAATTTGGGAGCAGCTCAACTGGGTCGTTCTGGCTCAGGGTCCCCCATGAGCCTGGAGGCAAGTTACCAGCTAGGGCTAGGGCTGGGGTCATCTCAAAACCTGACTAGGGAAGATGGAGGACCTGCTCCTGGGTCACCCTGTCACTGCTGGCAACGTCCACACTCCCAGTTGTGGCCCAGCCTCAGTCATTCCCCTCACAGGTCTTTCTCTCCTAGACTGAGTGTCCTCAGGACATGACAGCTGGCTTCCCCAGATAAGTGATTCCAGAGAGAGAAAGAGTTCCCCAAACAGAAACGGTAGTTTGTTTATAACCTCATCTCAGAAGTGACACCCCATCACTTCTGCTAACTCTCTATGCACTAGAAATAAGCTACCAACTCCCGGCCATAGTCAAGAGGAGGAAAGTCCTCCTCTTGAGGAGACATGTATCAAAGAATCTGTGGAGATGTCTTTAAAATCACCACACCAAGATAGATTCCCAAGCAAAAAAAAAAAAAAAAAACAAAGTACAAAGCAGTTTGTATGGCCAGCTACTACATATGTAACAAGAAGAAAAAGAGTAGCTATATGTATTTGCTTGCAAAAGCATAAAATCTCTCCAGAAGGATACACAATAAACTGTTAATGTTGGTTGCCTCTAGGGAGAACCATCTGGTAATTTAGAAGAAGGGATGGGATGGAAGAAGTTTTATACTAGTCTACCTCTTCAATTTAGCACCATGGTAAATTACTTGTTTTTAAAGAAGAGAGATCTCCATCATTCAATTATTCCATTAATATTTACTGAATGTCATGGTTCAAGACCCCAGGGAGTGTCCACACCCTTAAAGAATTTACAGTCTCACTCAATAAATGAGATTCCAGCAGAATTGAAACCTTTGGGAAATAACTTATTTCCAAATAAGTTGAAGGTCAAGTGTACTTCCCAGATAGAAGACTCCACGTATGTCTCTCAAATAAATAAATAAAATATTTTTTTAAAAAGTTGAAAAAAAAAAAAGAAGACTCCATGTAGTTGTTGTTGGTAGACTCTGGAGGTGAAAAGTGCTTCTGGGACTCCAGTAGAAAGTGCAGGATAAACAGAGAGAAAGGGGGGAAGGCCAATTGTGGGGGTGGGTGTGGGGGTAAGACATGAAAAAGGACCAAATACATGAAAAAGGATCACTGGGGTAGAAAAGGAGAAGGAGAGACTCTGGAAAGACCGGCCAATATAGCTGGAGGCTTGTGTTCTTTGTTTATTACGTTTCTCTAAATCCTTAGTTCTGTCCCTGACTCTTCTGGCTTTGAAGAGAAGCCTGTGGTTCTACCTGAGTCACCCCATGAAAACGAATATGATGTAAAAATTGGGGCTCTGCATGTTCCTGAACTAGAAAAATCATTCTGATGCTAGAAATAGATATCCATTCACTTTAGATCAAATCAAAAGGAAGTTTCCTGAAGGGTTCAAGGAACCTCACTGAATCCGAGTAAAGCTGAGCCTAGTGACATGATCTTCGAATTGGGAAGTTGTAATTCAAGATCTCTCTCTCCTCTCTCCTCTTGGGCTGCAAGCTTTTTTGGGCCTGCCTTTCTCTATACAACTGTGTCATGTCTCCCCTACTGTCCATCTCTTCTTGATTTGTTATTGTTTCTGCTCCCATTTTGTTTCAGGTTGAACTGTGCCCCCTTCTATCCGTATGTTGAAGTCCTAATGTTCAGTATCTCAGAATGTGACCTTATTTGAGGATAGGCTCACTACAGGCATACTTAGTTAAGATGAGGATATTGGGGCACCTGGGTGGCTCAGTGGATTAAGCCTCTGCCTTCAGCTCAGGTCATGATCTCAGGGTCCTGGGATCGAGCCCCGCATGGAGCTCTCTGCTCAGCAGGGAGCCTGCTTCCCCCTCTCTCTTTGCCTGACTCTCTGCCTTGTAATCTCTCTCTCTCTGTCAAATAAATAACTAAAATCTTAAAAAAAAAAGATGAGGATATTATGGTAAGCTCTAATACTATATAACTGTGTCCTTATAAAAGGGGAAAATTTGGACACAGACACACAGGGAGAATGTAATGTGAAGATGAAGCCAGAGATTAGAGTGCTGAACTGAAGCCAAAGAATGCTGAAGTTCACCAACAAACCACCAGAAACTAGAGGAGAAGCAAGGAACAAATTCTCCCTCACAGGAACAATCCTGTGAAAGAATCCTCCTTTACAAGGAATAAATTCTTTCCCCCTTAGGAGGAACCGACTCTGCTGACACCATGATCTTGGACTTTTAGCTTCCAGAACTATAGGAAATAAATTTATTTTAAGCAACCTGATTTGTAGCACTTTGTTATGACAGCCTTAGAAAATGAATCTACCACTCATATTAACTTGTTCCTGGCTTTGATTTCCATGGTAGACCTGCTCACCCTAGAGTAGAGTGTAGACTGACTGTGGTTCCCAAACCTGTTAGCCCACATTCCCACAAGAGAATCTGATGACTTAAGGTCACCTGTTTATGGATAAGCCACCACTGAGCCTGGTCTCATCATCTCATTCCCCTCATCAGTGAGGGGAATGGATTACATCCTCTGCTATAAACCCAGATTCCTGCCCACTACAGGGGATGTGGGAGGTAAGGCAGTTCCCAGAGAAAGGATGGAGTATCCAAAATTGCAGCCCCATATGCAATATTCTTTTCCTTTTAACACATCCCTAGAGCCCCAGTTCTCAGCCTGAACAGGAGAATAACTGGGAAGAAAGGGGATACTTAGGGAAGCCTTCACTGCTCAGTTCTCTTATCAATGAAATTTTAAAAAACCTGTAATGCTAGCTGCTGGGAATATAAAGTTGAAGAAGACACTACATTTCTGAAGGAGCTCACAACCAAGAGAGGGAGAGAGATGGTAAAAATACACATTTGTTTTACTGGATGCTTACTGTGTCTTTGCAGGCATGACGCAATTTGATCCCCTTAGCAGCCTGATGGGGTGGACCTCTCTGTCCCTCTTTTACAGGTGAGGAAGCTGAGCCCCACAGAGATGAGTAAAGATACCTGAAGCCACACAGCTGGCAGGTGGTAGATCCTGGATATGAACCTGGTCTGGCTGGTTCTCTCCACCTTGCTTGCTGCCTTGCATGCAGATGCGTAAACCTGACTGTACTGAAAAGTCAGAACAAATCCCATGTAGAGCTCTGGCTGGAAGTGCCATGATAAACAGGGATGGAAGGGCTGAGTAAGGGTAAACTAGTCCATGCGGAACTGCTGAGGGTGTACCAGGGTACAGAGGGTTCATCTGGGGAGCACCTTTCTGGCATCAGTGGAAGGTAACAGGCAAAGTGTACTCTTGTGGAGAAGGCTGGACAGGAAGTGAAGGGTCCGGTGAAGAGGTCAGCAGTCTTGAACATCAGGGTGAGGAGTATGGAATGAGAATATTAGGGTCCACAGACTTGGTTTCAGCACAATAGCATGATCTGAGCATTTTTTAAGAAGATGCCTCTGGCATTTCTATGAAGATGAAACACGGAAGGTTAGAATTGTGGCATGGGAGAGTATGATGGAGAGTTGAAGCAGAAGGAATTGAATTAAGGGCGTGACAAAGGGCTTAGAGACAAGAGACTCTGGAGAGGTATAATGCAGAGGATGTTTGTAAGAACCAGAGGCAGAGAGAAATCAAAACATCTGGGGTCTACCCTGCATTTCTCCTGTAGGTAGCTCTAAAAATGTGCCTCTAATCCAAAATTCCCATTTCTAAAGTTATTCTTTCCATCCGGTCCCCCCAGTTTGGCCTGCATGTACACACACATGTGGACACACACACGCTGCTCCGACCTATTGTCACATCTAGTGCCTTTATTTCACTGGAATGATCTCTTTTTCAGGAAGGCAAGAACTGTTTATATTCTTGACCTAATTCCAAACACCCGGCAAATCCCTGGGGAGCAATTAATTAAATGGTTATCTGTGTGTCTGGCTTAGAGATTTTTCCCATCCTCTCTCTCAGTCTTTGTCTCCATCCTTCCCTAATCTTACCTCTCCCCCTTCCCCCACATTGTACCTACTGGTTAAAAAGCTAAATTTCATTTCCCTTGGTGGTGGAACATTGCTTTGTTTTTTAAAGACACTCACAATCTAAGAGCTTTATTTTTTTTTCCTTTGTGACGGTGTTGTTGCTATATTTAGTAATTTTATTAAGGAGATAATTTACATAAATTCCATACCAGAGCCCTGCTGAGTAGCAAACTAACTAATTCTATTCTTCATATTAGGGAAAACAGACAAACCAAATGAGATTTAAAGACTAGACGGATGAATTTGTATCTGAGCTAAAGTCAGGCCTGGGACCTCAGGACACGTGTCTGGGGATCTGAGCAACAGAACGCTGTGTTCCATCCACCAGGAACAGTTGAAAGAAGGGGTGTGGGGGAATAGATTTCAATAAAGGGATGCAGCATCAAGAATTCATTTGGGGAACAGTGGGACTCTCTTTTGGAAGAGCATCCACAGATCTAAAATGGAGATGTCCCTCCTCCATGTCCCCTTGAGCAGGTTGCAACCACAATTCGTAAGTGTCAATGCAGAGAGAGGGACTCATGGCCTCCCCAAGTGTCTCTGTGTCTGTTTGCTCTGCGACATCCTTGAGCTTTGCTTCAGCTCTTGGTGTGAGGGACCAGGCCTATAAGATAGATTCATTCAATCTCTGGGTCAACACCAAATCTGTATACATGGGCTTCTTAAATACAAGGGAACCCCATCCTTAACAAAGCCAATAAATGAAAAAACAGATTTGTACCAAAGACATCAAGGGGTGGTTATTAGCTTTACAAAAAGACAAACTAGAGAATTCTTTTAAATGCCCAGCTCCCTCAGTGTATTGGAAATGAGATTCAATTTAGAAAAAAAGTTAAATTGTACACAACTTTTGAGAATGCTCTGCTGGTAAAAAGAAGGCACAGCGGGGACTAGACACTGATGGTGATTAAGAAAAGGAAGTAGATATAATTTCCTTCCTTCCCAATAGGACTGATATTAGCATGTAGTGAGGCCCAGTACATGATAAACACTTTCAAACATGGTCAGCATGTTGAGTCCTCCTGGTAGCCATGGGAGAAGGAGATTTGCTTTATCTTACAAATGAGGAAACTGAGGCTCAGGGAGGCTTGCCCACAGGCAATGAGGGGTAGAATCAGAATCAGAACTTGAGTCTTTTGCTTCCAAGCCCTTTCTGCTATTCCACAATTCCTCTTTCTCAGAGACACATTTCCATAGAATTCCAAGGCTGGCCTCCCTTTACTAAACAAACCTAGCAACTGACAGGATAAGCAACTCCTCTCATAGTCAATATGCTCTTCTGGAAAAGCAGTTGGATCATCCAGGACCCACTCCTCATCTGGGCTATTAAAGACTCTCAGGAACTTTACAGATTTCTGACTTGTCTAGGCTCATTGTCAAGGTCCTTCCCTCTGACTTGGATTTACATGCATTCCTCTGCCCTACAGATCCCTCCTTTCCCATCATCTTCCAGATGTCCTAGAAAGGAAGTCTCTGGCCCCCTATCATACTTACATTCCCCCTACCCCAACAGACTAGGGCTTTCTTTGGCTCAGACAAGAGCTTTTCATCCTTCCCATTTGCTAGATGGCTGGCATTCTTGGCTAGTCTGGATGACCTCAGATAATCCTGTGGCTCTCCAGGAACTAAGAGGGAAGAGTGTTTGCTCATCCAACAGAGCTGGGGCTGGGATGAGGCTAGAGAGGTGCCAAGGATTAAAGTTGAAGGAGGTGTTACTTTGTGAGGTCAACCATGTGTTTGTGTATCCCTGAGAGCAAAGTCTCCTTCAATTTTGTGCCGTGGTGCTTCTCTTGCTTTGTGCCAGCTCAAGACTGGCCCCCCTATCTCAGATATTACATGCTCTTAGACCAAAAAGTGCCTTTAAAGTTTGTCTAATGGTTTCTAAGCTTTTTTAGCAAACTGAAATTTTTGTGGAAGCCCAAGTAGGGAAGTTTCTCTGATGACTAAAACCAGTGGTCATGATATACAACCAAACTCACTACTGAGTAAGGATGGAGCCCTGACCCTCCCAGGTCACTGTCACAGAAAACACACCTTCCACTAATTGAAGAACACTTAGATATTTGTCGCTGAATCTTCTCACACAAAAGAGATATGGGCTCTCCAGTACACAACCAGGAAAATCTCAAACACAGTCTCCTGGAAACAGTCACAGGAGCAAGGGACAAAGCCAGTGGGTAATCCACCTTTCTTGAAATACTTGGGAGACTCTGCCTCCTGCCAGCCCACTTTCAGTCAGCTCCAGTCTCTTCCTTAGGAAGACTTTAGGCCTTGTTGTGTTCTCCGAAAGGGTGATCATGAGAGATTACAAAACAGCCTTTCATCCTGTGCAAGGCCCACACACCTGGCTCTGTTTCCCAGCCCAAGGACATCACCCTCTCCCCATGTTCCCTCCCAAGAAAGCTACAAACCAAACCATGGGGGAAGTCATACAGTCTTGTTTTTTTATTGTTGTTGTTTTTGGGGGGTTTTCTGTGTGTTTGTTGTTGTTGTTGTTGTTGGTCATTGTTGTTGAGAAACACTATTGTTATCTTATTTCCCCATTTATTTTAAAACTACTCGGATGGCTGTTGAGCCATCTGAGGGGGGACAGTGGGGAAACATTCCAGCAACAGCTAATCGACTCTTATCCTAACTGGCTTTGTGCTTTTCTGTTCAAGCAACATTACTTTTTGTTTTGTTTTGTTTTGTTTTGTTTTGTTTTTAATTGAGCTGTGGAGGGGCCAGAACAGAGCTCAAAGAATTTAAGCAGGGAACTAGAAATTCAAGGCCTGGGAATTCCAGCCCCAGCTCTCTCTGCTGTACAAGATTTCTGGGTAAATCATTTCAACTCTTTCTGCCTGTGTTTCTCCCTGAACGGGGAAATTCTTCTCTTAGTGGAAGCCTGGCCAGTAAGAACATAGAAGATTTGGAGTTGGGGTGGGGATGAAACCGAGCAACTGGGTTGTGTGAAATCCTATGGTCCAATGATTCCCCACCCCTCTCAGGCAAAAGACCTTGAAAACTCCAAAGTGACCTTAGTTTGACTCTAACCCTCACCCACCTATGATCCCTGGTCAGGGACCTCAGTTCCTTCATCTTTAGAGGAAGGGAGAGCAGTCACCTGCCATCGACAAGTACAGAGTAAGGAAAACATTTATTAAACACATATAGGGTCCTCAGCACCCACATTACTTGCGTTTTTTCATTCAATCTTCATAATTTTATAAGGCTGGCATTATAACTTCACTTTCTGATAACTGCACTAAGGTTCAAAGATATTACACAACTTACCCATGGCCTCATATCTATTAAATTGCAGAATCAAACTCAAGTCCTCCTTAAAAGCTCTTTAGGGTCACAAGAATAAGAACATATTACAAAGTAGCCCAGTACAGAGTTTGGACTGTCTGTTTTCTCTGTATCTCTAGCATTAGCTGCCCATGGTTATAAGCTTCAATGTCCATATGCCTCTTCTCTGACAGTCGTTTCTCACCCTTCCCCCGACTCCCCTCCCCAGCTGGTTTTCTCTTCACTAGTATCTCCACCTCCTGGGGTCTGGGCAACCCTGGGGCAATGGGGTGTTTCTCCCTTCAGTACAGTCCAACTACAATTCTCTGTGCTCCAGAATCAAGGGAGAGACTCCCATGACTTTGAATAGCCACGAACAAGCAAATTTGGGGCCTTGGGCTCAAAGAATACCTTTTCTATGGTTTTGTTCCTGTGGCTGTCTCAGCCTAGAATTTCCATCTTCTCCTATCATCCTGACCTAGTATCCTCCTTCAAGACCATACTCACTAAACTCTGCTTCCAGGAAGTCACTGCAGGTCCCTTCCCATTGGTTCCTGGCCCTCATGTGCTATCTTCATGGGATCCTGTGATGTCTGCTACAGGCCTCCTCTGAGACTCTCAGATGTACAAGAGAACCAGGCACAATGGGATGCCCTTACTGTATGGCAGGGACTATGGTTGATTTATTTGTGTATAACCAATAGGTAGGAAGGGAGTGAACATCACCTGTGATGTGGAGGAACAGATTCTGAACACGAAGGCAGACACATGGTTTCCAGACATGATGGGATTTCTCACAAGCTGCAGGACCTCTCCAAACTTCTTCACCTGTGAAGACTTTACCACTGAGATGAAGAAGCAAAAGAAATCTGAAAAATATTGTAGGCTTTTGAGAATGATACTTTGTAGGTATTTCTGTTGGATATAATAGGTGTTCAGAGGTGATAAGTTGTCCCTTCTTGTGGGGCAAGAACTGAAAACACAGTTAGTGAGAAACTCATGAAGAGGTGACCTTGAAACAGACTTTGAAATGCATGCAAGATTGAGAAATGCTGAAATGGGGATGGGGTGGAAGAGGAAGAGAATGAGACCAAATGCTGAGAAGCTGGCAGCTATTTAGTCAACACATTTTACTGAGCAACTATTATGCACCACCCATTGTTCTAAGTGCTTGAGATACAGCAGTGAAGACAGACAAAGTCCTTGTCCTCAGAGGGCTTACATTCTAATTGGCAAAGGTTGACAATAAATAAGCAAGTAAGAGTTCAAATGATTTCTGATAGTTTTAAGTAACATGAAGATAATATATTAAGATGACCCTAGATAAGATGGTAAAAAAAGCCATTCTAAGGTGATGACATCTCAGCTGAGAAGAGATTGATGAGATAGAGCTGGGCTGAGGCAGAACATTGTCAAAGGAAACACCAAGTGCAAAGGCCCTGAGGCAGAGTAAGCTTGGCATGTTTGAGAAACCAAGAAAATGGCCAGTGTAACCAGAGCAGAATGCTCAAGGAGAAAAGTAGGATGTGATGAAGGCTAAGGTCATATCCAGGGAAGACTAGCTTGTCAATTTGGACAGGAGTTGAAGTAACAGATGATCCTGGAAGACTAATTTGCAACTAAAATCAGGAAGCCTCAAACACTAAATTAAAGTGGACATATTTTATTCTCCAGGAAAACTGTCTCATGAATGCTCGAGCCAGGTCTGCAGGGAAGATCCCTGGGGACACTCCCTATATATTTTTCATTAAGTAAGATAACTTTGGGGATGTCAGAGGCACTTGATCCAGAGCACTAAGGCAGCAAGGCAAAGGGAAATGCGAGATTGTTGGCCACATTTTACTACAGAATATCTGAGTAGAAAATCATCCAACTTGTCCTTCTCACTAAAAGAGGAAATGAAGCCCAAAGAAGGAAACTGAGGCCTGGGAGGGGTGCAAGTAGAAGATACAACTGATGTCCATCAACCCTTGTTCTCCTATACCAAAAATGATAATTCACTGTGGGGCCCAAGCATTTAATGGCTGATGTTCAGCTCTGATTCTGCCATGGTAATCATTTGTTAATACAAAGGTACAATAAGACAGATGCAGTGTGGAATACTGAGCCAACTGCTGGAGAGTAACTCCCTGGAGGATTACCCAGGACCACAGTAAATGTGCCAGAGAGAGAAATAGGTTGGTTGTATTAAGTTACTGAACTGGCTGGGATTGCTTGTTATAGCAGGATAACCTAACCTGTAATAACTAATACAGAGTTCACGCAAAATACCCCAAGCTGCTATGACTAACATGATTTCTACTCCAATAGTTCTGTAAGGTTTTAGCATGTATGTATGTGTGTATGTGTGTTTGTGGATATGTTTGCAATGTTGCATATGAATGACTGTATGTATCCAACTCAGGGCAGCCACATGTCTGTCTGAGCATCACCATGTTGCCAGGAGGGCTGTGGTACCCTCGTCATTCACCCTGACACCCTGGCTGAGCCTGAACAGATTCTAGGAAGCCTATCAGAGCATGCCTGTCAGGTATCAGTAGGCCTGTTCACAACTTATAGAGCTGGGGCCTGGAACCAAGAGGGGACCCTGCCCCTCTCAGGGTTCCAAAGAACCTTGTAGGGTCCCCTAAGTTACTCATTTCCCAAAAACCCCCTCCAACCATTTCTATCCTTTCTAAATCTCCAGCCAGGTGAGTTGGCTGCAAAAGCCAAATTGATGTGGGCTGCCCAGGAGTAAATGTAGAATCAGCAATGCTCAAGAATCTACAGATCCGAACCCTTTCCTCTCCCTGCCTTCCCTCCAGCACCCCTGGGCCTGGGGCTCTCTGAGAATGCCTTGGTAAATTGTATTCACCACAGCGCTTCCATTTGTCCCTCATTTTATAATAGAAGGTCACTCCCAACTCACTATCGCCTCACTATAACCCAGGAAAAGGAAAGCCAGGTAGGAATGGGGACCCTATTTCACTGGTGAAGAAAACAAGGTTCATCCCACAGTTGGAGGTATTAGCTCCAACAGCTTGTGAGTGGAGAAGAGCCAGCACCACCGTGTCTTGCCAGCTCCAGTGTTCTTTCTCACGTACCTTCTTGGACCGACACCAGTTGGCCAGGAAAAATAAATAAATGCTAAATTTTCCACTTGTCTGGAAACATTTTTGGCTCTCCTCTACATAATGCCAACAAGATGAGAAGAAGAAAAGAAATCATTCCATCAATATCTCTGGCTTCCTTGGGTACACTTCTAATTAAAGTTAGACTGCCAAGGATGTTCTGGAAAGGACTAAAAATAAACTTGGGATGGGGGAAGATTATTTGAGGAGGGAGGTTTGGAGTTTGGAGAGTGGGCTGGACAGTGCCATGACCTAAGGAGACAAGGCTGGTAGTGACTTTCAGTGTAGGCAACAGCTACCCCCAGCCTCCATCCCCATTTATTTCTTTTCCTCTTCATCTTCTCTTTGAATAATGTGTTTTTGCTGCTACTTCAATCTCAGCCCCTGCTCTCCGCATTAACATGTATATTGCTTAGATAAGGGCTATCTGGCCAGTCGGTTCTAAATAACTGGAAAATGACAGGAAGGTGATGGGGGCAGGATGAATGAGCAGCTCATCAAAAGCTTCTGACTGCCTTTGTCATTTATAAACAAGTGCCCAACTGACTTCCACAATTCCATCTTCAAATGCACACTTCTAAATAGAGTAGGGACAGCCCAGGCAGGCTTGCCTCCATGATCTCTCCCTCCATTGCCCCAGCCCCAGACCCTGGGGCCATGTATTTACTCACAGCCATCAGCGATACTTCCTTCCTCCTTCCTCAGAGCCAGGCACTAAGGGTCATAGCCACTGCCCTCAGGGAGCTCAAGCCTCCACAAACAGATACTAAATCACTAAACCACAGCTTTATTTTTGGTGCATTAAGTGCCCAGACATGGCATGGGCAGGGCACTCTGAGAACACAAAGGAACACTCCATCCAGATGGGTTCTGATCCAGGAAGGCTTCCTGAAAGAAGTGACCCCCGATTAGAGTGAGGATAAACAAAATAAACATTAGCCTGATGAATTGGTACTCTAACCCCACCAACCCACCACCCTCTCACTCCAGGGGCTGTTATATTATGCTGTTTACTTTCCCTCATAGTATTTTCCACTTATACACACAAACAAATAAATTCAAAATGTGTATGTACTTTGATTATTTGCTTTTCTAAGCTATATCTCTCTCCACTACAATATACTCCAAGGAACCAAAAACACTGCATCTTGTTAACTGCTATAACTTTAGCATCTCACATCATGCCTGGCATATAATGGGAGCTCAATATTATTTTCTGAATTAAGGATAAGCAGATGGATTGGAGAGTGTTGGAGGCAGAGGGACCAGCATCTGCAAAAGCAGGGACCATGCAGCAGTGTAGGGAGCTAGGGAATTGTGTAGAGCATTCCTGTGGCTGGGGGAGGCCCTGGGAGGGAAGGAAGCAAGGAGGTAGATGAGGGGCAAAGTCTGCCAACCTTGTGAGTTATTTCAAATTCAGACTTCAAGGCAATGGGGAGCCACAGAAGGATTTTTAGCAGGGAGCCACATGATTGGGTTTAACCTTGGGAAGACTAGAGGAGGAGGAGACATGGATAGGTTGGAAGGTAAAGTGGCAGCCAGTAAACTGAGAAGCTGTCAGTTTTCATGCAGAAGAGAGAAGGGTGGGTGTCACTCCTCCACAGGAAGGCCAGCATAGCAGTTTTGAGAACCTAGTGCTGGGCTAGGAGTCAGCAGCTGGATTCTGGGCTGAGACCCCAGGCAACCTACACATCCTTGCTGGTCTGAAAGGGAGAGAGGAGAGAAGACACAATTCCCAGTTGGGGGTGCACTGCCTGGGCACTCTGGACCTGGAGCTTTTACCTCTGAGTTGATGTCAGCTTGTCTTCCCAACTATTGCCCTCTGAGGCCAAAATAAGGGCTATGTTAAGTAGTCCTAAGCACCCTTTCTGTGCCAGGTACATGTTCCAGGCATTTAATGCGTCTTGTTTAGTCCCCACAACACATTCTGAAAGTATGGTTCCGTCAGCTCTCAGTACATAACAGCTGTGCAGCCATTCCTGCTGTTATCACTAACATTGCTGACTTATCACCATCTATCCTTATAACACACATGGGGACAAAATGGGACCATGTTATCCTCCCTCCCTTCGCAGGTATAGAAACTGAGTTCAAAAGTATCTGTGACACTCTCAAAAGCACATGGGTAACAAGGAATAGAGTAAGTATACCACCCAGGGCTGCCAAAGGAAGGATGTTCACAGAGCCCAGGCAGTGCGCTGACACTGCCCCCATAGCTTCTCTCTACGATGCTTCACAAACAAGAGGGTGTTATCATCCGCCTTTTGTTTGCAGATGAGAAAACACATTTAGAAAGGCTGAGGGTCTCACCCGAAGTCACACAGCAAACACAAGGAAAAGCCAGAATTTAACCTCAAATTATTCTGCCTCCAAAGTTCATGTTCTTTCATGATAGAAGGATAGAAATCGCACTGCTGGGATTCAGAGTGCTAACTCCCTGAATCCATCTGTCCATTTTACAATTACATATTCTACCCCTACCCCATGCCTGGCACTGAGATCTAAACTCTGACATGGTGCAGAGGAGAGGATGTTTCTGGTTAGGGTTGGTGGTCCACAGTGATTCTGATTTGGGAAGCTAGAGCACCCACAGGGCTTGCAGGACAATGCTAGGAACTTCCTCTACTCAGGGAGAGGATCAAGACAGTTGAGGTCACCACCCTCACTTGTTTCCCAGAAGAACCACTGCTGCTTGTAAAACATCGTCCCTTGCAGCTTCAGGCTTTGGGTGCAATGCTGAGGTTAATCTTTCAGACACCCACACCCTCTCAGCTCTCTGTGTTTGCCACTAGGAAGCACAGGACAGAGTGCCAAGTGCTCTCAGTGAAACTGCTGTGTGAGTTCAGACCTAGCACCTCCTCCATGAGTCCTGGGCACGTCACTTTACCTCTCTGAGCTTCAGTGATCTTCCTTGACAAATAGAGGTAATAAGGAACACTTTATTGGATAGATGCCCACTGGAATTGACTGCACTGATTTTTCTGAGGACATATAGAAAGTTCTCATTAATGAGGCCCCTCATTTTTTTCCTTATTAGGAGGTTTAGAACCTGCAAAGAAGACCCAGACTTGGACAAATGTAGTACTCATCGTCTATCCACCCAGGATTTGGAGGGAATCTGTGCCATCCATGGATCTGCAATGCCAGCAATGCCAGCCTCTTCCTGGGCAAACAACATGTCTGAAGTGCCTGCCACTAACCAGCTCCACAACCCTGAGAAAGCTGTAGGTGCCTTTGGTCTATTCTCTGAGACAGGAGTCTGGGGCTGATCTCTGTGGCACCTTTCAGTTCTCACAACTAGGGGCCAAGACCAGGGGATGGGTGAAAAACCCCTGTGACTTTTCTTTGCCTTCTTCTTTTAAAAAGCAAGTACTCCTGGGGAGGTAATGCATTACCTCATCACCCATTAAAGGATGTTTTAACATCTTATGGGAGAACTTTCTTTCAATCCTGCTACTCAGAAATGTTCAAGCCAAAGAAATAAAAAGAACAAGTGAAACAAAGGAAACCATGGACCATTGGATCAAATCACTAAATGGGATAATGTTTAGTTAGTTCATCTTCATCACTTGTCTCCCATGTTGATATCAACAAGCATTTAATGAGCACCTGCTGGGTACAAGCTACAGTTGCCAGGTGCAAAAGAGTTTTCCCAGCCCCCCAAAAGCCTATATTCTGGGTAGAGCAATAGGATATTTTGTCATGAAAAGAATTGAAAATGTATTGCAATGACATGGATGGAACTAGAGGGTATTATGCTAAGCGAAATAAGTCAGTCAGAGAAAGACAATTATCACATGATCGCTCTGATATGAAGAATTTGAGAGGCAGGGCAGGGGGTTATGGGGGGGTGGAGAAGAGAAATGAAACAAGATGGGATGGGGAAGGAGACAAACCATAAGAGACTCCTAAACTCAAGAAACAAACTAAGGGGGGCTGGGAGTGGGGGGTGGATAGGGTTATGGACATTGGGGAGGGTATGTGCTATGGCAAATGCTGTGAAATGTGTAAGCCTGAGGATTCACAGACATGTACCCTGGGGCAAATAATACATTATATGTTAATAAAAAAAATAATTGCAAATGTAAAACTCAGTGCCTCCTGGGTGAATGATAAGAGCTGTGGAAACAAAATCATGGGGGTGTTTAGAGCCCTCCTCCCTCTGACCTCTCCTCCCTCCCTCTGCCCCTCTTCCTCCCACCAGCAACACTGTGTCTCCCATTCTCACCTCCCCCCAGGGACTGAGGGCCTCCCAGCTGACTCTCTGCCTTCAGCCTGCCCAGCCCATCCCTAAAAGTTCCCACAAGGAAGTGCATGCATCCAGTCTCATCTGAGAATAAGGTCTAAATTCCTTAGCAGCTTAATTGTCTAGAAATCCTACTGTCCCTGGAGACTAACCTAACCATGAGCATGCTTCTCTTCATGCTTGTCCATCAGGCTGCTATAAAAAAACACCACAGACCGTGTGGCTTACAGAAGACTTACTTCTCATAGTTCTGGAAGCTGGAAGTCTAAGATGAAGGTGCTGGCAGATTCAGTGTCTGGTGTGTGCCACTTTCTGATTTATACATGGAGGACTCTTTCTGAGTCCTCACTTGGCAGAAGGGATGAAGGAGCTCTATGGGGTCTCCTTTATAAGGACACTAATCCCATTCATTAGGCCTTCACCCTCATGACCTAATCAGCTCCCAAATTCTTCTAAAACAGTCACCTTGGTCATTAGGTTTCAACATACAAATGTTGAGGGGACACAAACATTCAGTCCACAACAGTGTTCCTCCACTAGCCTCAGAAAGCATATTCACTAAAACCCTCCCCACCCTCCATTCTCCTTTTCCCCTTCCTTATTAAAATTCAGCATACCCTCAAAGCACAATTTAAATGACATCTGTGTCACAAAGCTTTCCTTGATCCTCCAAGTGAGAATTAATGGCTCCCTTCTCTTGCTCTTATATTGTTCTTGTCTTTCTACTGCAACCACACTTTTTACTTTCATTGTAATAACTTGTCTACACATCTGTCTCCCTCACTGGACTGAAAGCTCCTCCAGGGCAAGAGCCATATATTATCTGGCTATGAATGATATGCCCTCGATACTCAAAGTGATTGTGTCAGCAACATGGCAGGCATGGGAGCTTGTTAGGAATGCAGAATCTCGGGCCTCTCTCTGGACCCACTGAACCAGATTCTAGCTTTAACAAGATCCCTGGGTACTTCATATGCACAATAAAGTGTGACAAACTCTGTCTGGGGAGCATCTTGTACACAGTGCCTTGCACAGTGCAGTCATTCAGAGAGCATTTAACTGATGAGTAAGCAAATGAATACAGAAAGGGTCATCAAAGGCCACTCACAACATCACCCATGACCATTCCTGAGACTTGCAGATCTTTCTTAGCTGTTTAGAGTTATCTACAGAGAAAAAACCTCCTATACTCTCCTCTAACTTTATTTCTCTACCTCCTCCCCTAGAATCAGGTGCCTCCCACCTCCCCTGGACAGGCATGTCCCAAGCTCAAAAATATAATTAGAAAAATTGGTTTTTACGGCAGCTCATTCATAATGACGCCAAAGCCATGCCCGAGCAGAAGAGGCAGTCCATCAGGGGCTATGAGTGATGGTCCAGCTGGAGGGTCATGTGGGGAGGGAGACCTGTTCCTATCCATCATCCCTTCTCTCTTGATAACTGTGCAGAACTCACAGCAAGGCAGGATGGCTTCTTCCAAGTCTGCAGGCAGGCCGCTACTCTTTGTCAGCCTCAGCACTGTTTCTCCCACATTCATCACCCACCTGTGCAATTTCCAGGGTCAGAAAACAAACACAAAACCTGCTGGGAAGTCTCTATGAGACAGGCCTGTCACCAGGATATAACAAGAACAGCAGGTAACCTCTTAACCACCTGTTCACCAACTGTGATGGTTAATTTCATGTGTCAACTTGACCAGACTAAGGGATGCCTAGATAGCTAGTAAAACATTATTTCTGACATGTCTGTGAGGGCATTTCCAGAAGCAATTAGAATTTGAACCAGTAGACTAAGTAAAGAAGATAGTCCTCACCAGTGGAGGAGGGCATTGTCCAATCAGTGGATGGTCCAAATAAAATAAAAAGGTGAAAGAAGGAGGAATTTCTTCTCTCCCTGAACTAGGGCATCTATTTTCTCCTGCCCTCTGGGGACACTCCTGGTTCTCAGGCCTCCAGGCTTATGCTGAAACTACACAATCAGCTTCCCTGGGCCTCCAGTTTACAGATGGAAGACTGTGGGACTTCTCAGCCTCTGTATTTGCATGAACCAACCCTCTAGTAAATCTCTTTCTATATATCTCTATACATCATTGATTCTATTTCTCTAGGGGACTCTAACACACCACCACACTCACACCTCAAGCACCTGGGAAACAATATAAAGGAATAGTTTACCTGACAATAGACCAAACTGTAATCATTGTGTGAAAATGAGTCAGATTTGTGGACCCATAGACCAGAAAGATCAGAGGTCGCTAAGACCAAACCCACACATTTTCGTCAACAAAATTGTGATCTGCATTATAAAGATTTTTTAAAAATCTCAGTATGGTTTTGATTTGAATCTCCCTGATGGCTAAGATGATGAACATTTTCTCATGTGTCTGTTAGCCATTTGTACGTCTTCTTCGGAGAAGTGTCTGTTCATGTCTTCTGCCCATTTTTTGATGTGATTCTCTGTTTTGTGAGTGTTGAGTTTGAGGAGTTCTTTATAGATCTTAGATATCAGACCTTTGTCTGTAGTGTTATTTGAGAATATCTTCTCCCATTCTGTGGATTGCCTGTTTGTTTTGTGGCCTATTTCCTTCATTGTGCAGAAGCTTTTTATCTTGATGAAGTCCCAAAAGTTCATTTTCACTTTTGTTTCCTTTGCCTTTGGACACATGTCCTGAAAGAAGTTGCTAAGGCTGATGTCAAAGAGGTTACTGCCTATGTTCTTCTTTAGAGTTTTGATAGATTCCTGCCTCAAGTTGAGGTCTTTTATCCATTTTGAGTTTATCTCTGTGTATGGTGTAAGAGAATGGTCAAGTTTCATTCTTCACATATAGCTCTCCAATTTCCACAGCACCATTTATTGGAGAGACAGTCTTTTTACCACTGGATATTTTTGCCTGTTTTGTCAAAGATTATTTGACCATAGAGTTGCGGGTCCATCTTTGGGCTCTCTATTCTGTTCCACTAGCCTATGTGTCTGTTTTTGTGACAGTACCAGGCTGTCTTGGTGATCACAGATTTGTAATAAAGCTTGAAATCAGGCAATATGATGCCCCCAACTTTGTTTTTCTTTTTCAACATTTCCTTAGCAATTCGTGGTCTTTTCTGGATCCATACAAATTTTAAGATTCTTTGTTCTAGCCCTTTGAAAAAAAACCAGTGGAATTTTGATCGGGATGGCATTGAAAGTATAGATTGCTCTGGGCAGTATAGACATTTTAAAAATGTTTATTCTTCCAATCCATGAGCATGGAATGCTTTTCCACCTTTTTGTGTCTTCTTCAATTTCTTTCATGAGTGTTCTGTAGTTCCTCGAGTACAGATCCTTTACCTCTTTGGTTAGGCTTATTCCCACATATCTTATGGTTCTTGGTGCTACAGTAAATGGAAACGATTCTTTAATTTCCCTTTCCATATTTTCATTGTTAGTGTATAAGAAAGCAACTGATTTCTGGGCACTGATTTTGTATCCTGACACATTACTGAATTCCTGTATGAGTTCTAGTAGTTTGGGGTTGGGGTCTTTTGGGTTTTCCATATCAAGTATCATGTCATCTGCGAAGAGAGAGAGTTTGACTTCTTCTTTGCCAATTTGAATACTTTTATTTCTTTCTGTTGTCTGATTGCTGTCGCTAGGACTTCTAGTACTATGTTGAACAAGAGTGGCAAGAGTGGGCATCCTTGACGTGTTCCTGATCTCAAAGGGAGGGCTATCAGCTTTTCCCCATTGAGAATGATATTTGCTGTGGGCTTTTCATAAATAGACTTTATGATGTTGAGGAATGTTCCTTCTATCCCTATACTTTGAAGAGTTTTAATCAGAAACAGATGCTGAATTTTGTCCAATACTTTTTCTGCATCAATTGAAAGGACCATGTGGTTCTTCTCCCTTCTCTTGTTGATTTGTTCTATCACATGGATTGATTTGCAAATGTTGAACCACCCTTGCATCCCAGGGAAAAATCCCGCCTAGTCATAATGAATAATCTTTTAATGTGTTGTTGGATCATCAAAACCACACTAAGATATCACCTTACACCAATTAGAATGGCAAAATCAACAGACAGTAAACAACAAATGTTGGAGAGGATGTGGAGAAAGGGGAACCATCCCCCACTCTTGGTGGGAATGCAAGTTGGTGCAGCCACTTTGGAAAACAGTGTGGAGATTCCTCAAGAAATTAAAAATAGAGCTACCCTATGACCCTGCAATTGCACTACTGGGTATTTACCCCAAAGAAGCAGATGCAGTACAAAGAAGGGCCACATGTACCCCAATGTTCATAGCAGCAATGGCCACAATCACCAAACTATGGAAAGAACCAAAATGCCCTTCAACAGATGAGTGGATAAGGAAGATGTGGTCATCTATACAATGGAATATTATGCCTCCATCAGAAAGGATGAATATCCAACTTTTGTATGAACATGGACGGGACTAGAAGATATTATGCTGATTGAAATAAGTCAAGCGAAGAGAGTCAATTATCTTATGGTCTCACTTATGTGTGGAGTGTAAGGAAAATCATGGAGGGCATCGTGAGAAGGAAGGGAAGGGTGAATGGGGGGAAATTGGAGGGGGCGATGAACCATGAGAGACTGTGGACTCTGTGCAAAAAACTGAGGGTTTTGGAGGGGAGGGAGTCAGGGGGAGGGTGAGCCTGGTGGTGGGTATTGAGGAGGGCACAAATTTCATACAGCACTGGGTGTGGTAACATCTTGTAACACTGAAAAGATAAAATAAACATATTTGGGAAAAAATTTTTATTTTTTATTAACATATAATGTATTATTTGCCTCAGGGTACATGTCTGTGAATCCTCAGGCTTACACATTTCACAGCATTTGCCATAGCACATACCCTCCCCAATGTCCATAATCCTATCCACCCCCCACCTCCCAGCACCCCTTAGTTTGTTTCTTGAGTTTAGGAGTCTCTTATGGTTTGTCTCCTTCCCCATCCCAACTTGTTTCATTTCTCTTCCCCATCCCCCCATGACCCCCTGCCCTGCCTCTCGAATTCCTCATATCAGAGCGATCATGTGATAATTGTCTTTCTCTGACTGACTTATTTCGCTTAGCATAATACCCTCTAGTTCCATCCATGTCGTTGCAAATGGCAAGATTTCGTTTATGGCTGCATAGTAGGGAAAAAAATGAATTTTTAAAAATCATATTATTATTTATATTACTTTGACTTTGTAGAATCTTTTACCCCTTTCAAAATTGATTTTATATTCCTTATCTCCTGAGTAAGGCTAGCAGGAAGTAGTATCACCATTTTATAGATGGGAGCCTGAGACCAAAACAGTTAAACCTTTTACCATTTTTCTGGTAACTTATACCCTCCTTATATTCAGAAAGTAGTTTGGTGGCCTAAAGTAAAGCCATATTAAAAATAAAAATAAAAGTATAACCATATTTACAAAGTGACTAGCATTTGAAGTTTAACTATAGAAACATTTCCACATTTGGCCAAAAAGTATGTGCTGAAAACATGTTAATGACAATTTAAGTATTCAATTTATGAAGAAAATCATCATTTTCAAGTTTTATTTGTTTAATAAATTTATCTTGTACATTTAAAAAAGCATTTACTCATATATATATAAGTGTAAGATAAAGTATAAAAGAAATCCAAAACTGTATAGGCAAAAGAGGAAAGATTATGCCAAGAAGCAGGAATGAGCTCTTCACTATAACAAGCTTTATTTATTTATTTATTTATTTTCTCCCCAAATTTGTTTATTTTAATTTTTCAGTGTTACAAGATTGATTGTTCATGCACCACACCCAGTGCTCCATGCAGTACATGCCCTTCTCAATACCCACCACCAGGCTCACCCATCCCTCCCACCGCCTCCTCTCCAAAACCCCAAGTTTGTTGCTCAGAGTCCACAGTCTCTCCTGGTTCATCACCCCCTCTGATCTCCCCCCATTCGCCCTTCCCTTCCTTCTCACAATGCCCTCCATGATTTTCTTTATACTCCACATGTAAGTGAGACCATAAGACAATTGCCTCTCTCTGCTTGACCTATTTCACTCCACATAATCTCTTCCAGTCCTGTTCATGTTGATACAAAAGTTGGATATTCATCCTTTCTGATGGAGGCATAATATTCCATTGTATAGATGCACCATATCTTCCTTATCCATTCATCTGTTGAAGGGCATTTTGGTTCTTTCCACAGTTTG
>CM052800.1:120975488-121001361 GCA_028533885.1 Nasua narica | reverse complement strand
AACAGACACATGAAAAAATGTTCATCATCTTTAGCCATCAGAGATATTCAAATCAAAACCACACTGAGATACCACCTTACATCAGTTAGAATGGCCCAAATCAACAAGACAGTAAACAACAAATGCTGGAGAGGATGTGGAGAAAGGGGAACCCTCTTCTACTGTTGGTGAGAATGCAAGTTGGTGCAGCCACTTTGGAAAACAGTATGGAGATTCCTCAAGAAATTAAAAATAGAGCTACCCTATGACCCTGCAATTGCACTACTGGGTATTTACCCCAAAGAAGCAGATGCAATGCAAAGAAGGGCCACATGGACCCCAATGTTCATAGCCGCAATGGCCACAATCACCAAACTGTGGAAAGAACCAAAATGCCCTTCAACAAATGAGTGGATAAGGAAGAGTGGTACATCTATACAATGGAATATTATGCCTCCATCAGAAGGGATGAATATCCAACTTTTGTATCAACATGGACGGGACTAGAAGAAATTATGCAGAGTGAAATAAGTCAAGCAGAGAGAGTCAATTATCTTATGGTCTCACGTGTGGAGCATAAGGAAAATCATGGGTGGCATTGTGAGAAGGAAGAGATGGGTGAATAGGGGGAAATCGGAGGGGGCGATGAATCACGAGAGACTGTGGACTCTGAGCAACAAACTGAGGGTTTTGGAGGGGCAGAGGTAGGGGGTTGGGCTAGCCTGGTGGTGGGTATTGAGAAGGGCACATATTGCATGGGGCACTGGGTCTGGTGCATCAACAATCAATCTTGTAACACTGAAAAAAATAAAATAAATTTATTTAAGTTTAAAGAAAAGAAAAGAAAATAGTAATGATGATGATATGATGGTATATTAATAATAACACATCTTGAGGAGCCTGGGTGACCCAGTCAGTTAAGCATCCAATTTGGTTTCAGCTCAGGTCATGATATAATGGTTCTGATTTTGAGCCCTGCACTCAGCACTCAGTGCAGTCTGCTTGTCCCTCTCTCTCTGCTTCTCCACCTGAGCTCTTTCTCTCTCATAAATAAATAAAATCTTTAAAAATAATGTATCTTGTGCACTTAATATGCACCAAGCATTGTGCTAAATGTTACACATTAATTATGTCATTTAATCCTCAAAAGCACTTGTGAGATAAATAGGACTGTTATCTCCATTTCATAAATAAGAAAACTAAGTCATGAAAGGTATTGAGTAACCTGCTAAAGGTAACACATCTAAGATGTATCAGAGATAGATTTTAAACCCAGGTAGTCAGACTTCCTACTTATACTCTTAACCACTGTGGTTTATAGATTAGACCAGAGCTAGACAAGGTTCTGAGAATCATTTAAAACCTGAAGTTTCTAGGGTTTCCAAATGCAGTGAACATTAACTGTGTGGACCAAGTACCCATCCCCTTACCTTCTTATATTTTCCTGTTAGCAGTACTCCACACTGTATTTAGAGAAATGCCCCTCTCCCAGCTGACCCATTTGAGTTAGAGAGAGCTTCTACTCAGGGCTACTCACCCATCAGCCTTGGACTCTGACCCAGGCTGGGCCAATCAGAGTTCTTCCCTGGAATTTTCATTAGCTAAAGGCTCTTTCTTTCTCCTGGGATTTCCAAGTGCAAAGATATTACTCTAGAATTGTCAGTTGACATACCCTTAACTAAGTTAAGAATGTGAGAAGGTTGTTGACACATATGAGGATTGACTTGAGAGATGAAAGGAGAGAGAAATAAAGTCTGAGAAAGAGAAAAAGAGAGAGAGATTTCTGGTTTTGTCCTTTATCCCTACACCTGCTTATTTGAAAATTGATTATATATATTTTTTCTTAAGCTAGTATGAACTGGATTTCTACCATTTGAAACTACAAGAGTCCTGAACAATATGCCAATCCTCCTAAAAGGTTTAAGGGCAGGGATACCTGGGTGGCTCAGTTGAATGTCCCATTTTTGGTTTTGGCTCAGATCATGATCTCAGAGTTTTGAGACTGAGTCCTGCGTTGGGCTCTGTGCTCAGCAGGGAGTCTGTTTAGGATTCTCTGCCCTTTCCCTGGCTGATGTTTGCTCTTTCTCTCTCAAATAAATAAGTAAATCTTTAAAAAAAAAAAAAAGAAGGGATTCCATACTCAACAGAGCCTCAATTTTTTAATTTCTGTGACTATTACATAAGAGTATGTACTTTTCAATGCCTTTTTGGAAACAGGGGTTAAAATGATCTACTAGAAGGTGATTCACAATTATACCTTTGATTTTGATAATAATAGTAATGATGATGATATTGTTGATTATAGTAATTTTATTATCATTGACTTGTTGAAAGCTCACTGCATGTCAGCTACCATGCTCAGAACTATGCATGCCTTATCTCATATGATTCCAATAGTCCTGTGAGTAAAGGCCTACTATTATCTCCACTACACAGATAAAGAAACTGAGATATAAGGAGGGTTAAGGGATGGCAAGCAAATGGCACATCTGAGGTTCAGATTCAGATCCATATGACTCTACAGAGTTCTAATACTTACACTCAACTCAGCTACTTCCCTGATAGCATCCAAACATAATGTTACAACAAAGCTTATGACAAGCATTTCTCTTATGAAATGGGGAAAAAAATAGTGGAGGAGGCAGGTCAGCTGCCACCTTCTGAAGCAGAAAGAAAGAAAGAAAAACTCAAAGGGGAGCATCTTCAAAAAACAAAGCACAGGAAACTAAACATTACAATAAGCTTTAGAAAAAGACTATATTTTGGAGAACCTGTTATTTAAACAGTTGTTATTTTGCTGAGCCAACTATTCAATTATGGGATATCAATTCTGTCTCAGAGCTCTATGATAAAATGAACTAAAAGCAATGCCATCAAAAAGGGTCCCTAGTTCATCTCTCTACAGAGGCCCCACAATAAGATGTATGAGTAGTCAGACTTTAAACATCTTCACCATGAAATCAAGATGGTCTTACCAAGCTGGGGGTGGAGGTGAGGATCATGGAGGTGAGAAGGGAAGCCCTCTGAGAAACCCCACATGATGGATGGGAAACTGTTACAGATCGTTTCCTGGGGTGACAAGATAATGTCCCTACTTTACTTGAATTCTCCTTCCACCTATCACACATACACTGGACCCTCTCTACCTGCCACTATTGCGGCATGGTTTACCACTCCTATCACTGCATTTCCTCACATCTAGAACCTGTGTTGGCCTCTGTTCCTGTTGACTTGCTAGGAAAAGTCATCATGTGTTCTCACAACATGCAGCACCTATCAGAGTCTTTCATGCCTTGGAAGCCAAGAGGCAGGATAAAGGTAAGGACATATTCCCATGTAAGATCCTAGAACTTTTCCTGCATTCTCCATATGCCAAGCTACAAGGTAGTCCATGTAAAAACACCTCCAATTAGCCACCAAGGATCCACCTTTCCTCAAAACAGCTCAAAAGAAGAAAAGGCAACATTTTTAGGATCACATCATGAGATTCAGAACCCTTTACCATCTGATAATACTCACCATCTCTTTGTTGCATTTATTTATAACCTCTTTTGCCTCCATCCTTTCCATAACTTCCTCCTGGTGACTTCTATGTTGATATACTTGATCCACTTAACACTCTAGTTTCTCAGTGCCTGACATCACTGCCAATAATCAAATCAGAAATCCTCTTAGCCCAAATCAGTCAACAACTTCCATGTCAGTAGCCCAGACAGTTATTACCAACTGTATCATCTCTAATATCTTGATATCAAGCATCCAATTGACCATCATCACCAATACTGCAGTTTACAGTTTACTCTCTACTACATCTACTTCAACAATATTTGACCCTCCAGAATTTCCAGATCATAAAACCTATGCTTACTCTTTATCCTATATTTCATATTTTCACTCCATCTTACCTTATTAAAATCAATTCATTGTACAAGCCATCAGTTCCTTTTACTTTCCATCATAGGAGCCTTCCTGGATTCTCTAACATTTGGTTAAACCCAGCTTTCCATCTACCTCATAACTACATGCAGTTGAATGGAAATGAAAAATTCAAACACCTTGACTATTTTCATCTTAAATCCACGACAGCAGACCCCCAAGTAGAAGAGTGTTCTTGCTTCATTTACTATTCACTTTAACAACATGGTAATTATTTCACAACTTTTCAGTTCTCGAATCTCTAATACCCCCTTTATTTCTTCATTATTTTTTTCCCAAATACATTTTTTATTTTTTTCAGTTTCCCAAGATTCATTGTTCATGTACCACACCCAGTGCTCCATGCAATACATGCCCTCCTCAATACCCAACACCAGGTTCACCCAACCCCCTACCCCCTCCCCTCTAAAACCCTCAGTTTGTTGCTCAGAGTCCACAGTCTCTCCTGGTTCACCTCCTTCTCCAGTTTCCCCCAATTCACCCTTCTTTTCCTTCTCCCAATGTCCTCCATGTTTTCCCTCATGCTCCACACATAAGTGAAACCATATGATAACCGACTCTCTCTGCTTGACTTATTTCACTCTGTATAATCTCTTCCAGTCCCATCCATGTTGATACAAAAGTTGGGTATTCCTCCTTTCCGACGAAGGCATAATAGTCCATTGTATATATGGATCATATCTTCTTTATCCATTCATCTATTGAAGGGCAATTTGGCTCTTTCCACAGTTTGGCAATTGCTGCTATGAACATTGGGGTACCTGGGGCCCTTCTTTGTACTACATCTGCATCTTTGGGGTAAATACCCAGTACTGCAATTGCAGGGTCTTAGGGTAACTCTATTTTTGATTTCTTGAGGAATCGCCATACTGTTTTCCAAAGTGGCTGCACCAACTTGCATCCCCACCGACAGTGGAGGAGGCTTCCCCTTTCTCCACATCCTCTCCAGCATTTGTTGTTTACTGTCTTGTTGACTTAGGCCATTCTAACTGGTGTAAGGTGATATCTCAGTGTGGTTTTGATTTGAATCTCCCTGATGGCTAAAGATGATGAACATTTTTTCATGTTTCTGTTAGCCATTTGTATGTCTTTGGAGAAGTGTCTGTTCATGTCTTCTGCCCATTTTTTGATGTGATTATCTGTTTTGTGAGTGTTGACTTAGAGGAGTTCTTTATACATCTTAGATATCAGACCTTTGTAGTGTCATTTGTGAATATCTTCTCCCATTCTGTGGGTTGCCTGTTTGTTTTGTGGACTATTTCCTTCATTGTGCAGAAGCTTTTTATCTTGATAAAGTCCTGAAAGTTCATTTTCACTTTTGTTTCCTTTGCCTTTGGAGACATGTCCTGAAAGTAGTTGCTGTGGCTGATGTCAAAGAGGTTACTGCCTATGTTCTTCTCTAGGGTTTTGATAGATTCCTGCCTCACGTTGAGGTCTTTTATCCATTTCAATTTTCTTTGTGGATAGTGTATCATTTTACTACATATAGCTGTCCAATTTTCCCAGCACCATTTATTAAAGAGACTGTCTTTTTCCCAGTGGATATTTTTCCTATTTTATCAAACATTATTTATTTTAATATTTTATTTATTTATTTGTCAGAAAGAGAGAGAGCACAAGCAGCCAAAGTGGCAGGCAGAGGGAGAAGCAGGGTACCTGCTGAGCAAGGAGCCCGATGTGGGACTCGATCCCAGGACCCTGGGATCATGACCTGAGCCGAAGGCAGCTGCTTAACCAACTGAGCCACCCAGGCGTCCCTGTCAAAGATTATTTGACCACAGAGTTGTGGTTCATATCCGTTTCACTGGTCTATGTGTCTGTTTTGGGCCAGTACCATGCTGTCTTGGTGATCACAGCTTTGTAGTAAAGCTTGAAATCAGGGCAATGTGATGCCCCCAGCTTTGTTTTTCTTTTTCAACATTTCCTTAGCAATAGGGGGTCTTTTCTGATTCCATACAAATTTTAGAAATGTTTGTTCCAGCCCTTTGAAAAAACTGGTGGAATTTTGATCGGAATGGCATTGAAAGTATAGATTGCTCTGGGCAGTATAGACATTTTCACAATGTTTATTCTTCCGATCCATGAGCATGGAATGCTTTTCCACTTTTTCTGTCTTCTTCAATTTCTTTCATGAGTGTTCTGTAGTTCCTCGAGTACAGATCCTTTACCTCGTTGGTTAGGTTTATTCCCCGGTATCTTATGGTTCTTGGTGCTACAGTAAATGGAATTGATTCTCTAATTTCCCTTTCCATATTTTCATTGTTATTGTATTGGAAAGCAACTGATTTTTGTGCATTGATTTTGTATCCTGACACATTACTGAATTCCTGTATGAGTTCTAGTAGTTTGGGGTTGGAGTCTTTTGGGTTTTCCATGTAAAGTATCATGTCATCTGCAAATAGAGAGAGTGTGACTTCTTTCCCAATTTGAATTCCTTTTATTTCTTTCTGTTGTCTGATTGCTGTCGCTAGGACTTCTAGCACTATGTCGAACAAGAGTGGTGAGAATGGGCATCCTTGTCATGTTCCTGATCTCAAAGGGAAGGCTGTCAGCTTTTCCCCATTGAGAATGATATTTGCTGTGAGTTTTTCATAGATAGATTTCATGAGGTTGAGGAATGTTCCTTCTATCCCTATGCTTTGAATAGTTTTAATCAGGAATGCATGCTGACTTTTGTCAAATGCTTTTTCTGCATCAATCGAGAGGACCATGTGGTTCTTCTCTCATCTTTTATTGATTTGTTCTATCACATTGATTGATTTGTGAATGTTGGACCATCCTTGCATCCCAGGGATAAATCCCGCCTGGTCATGATGAATAATCTTTTGAATGTGCTGTTGGATCCTTTTAGCTAGGATCTTGTTGACAATCTTGGCATCCATATTCATCAGGGATATGGGTCTGAAATTCTCCCTTTGGATGGGGTCTTTGCCTGGTTTGAGGACCAGGATAATGCTGGCTTCATAGAAAGAGGCTGGAAATTTTCCTTCTGTTTCTATTTTTTGAAACAGTTTCAGGAGAATAGGTATTATTTCTTCCTTGAATGTTTGATAGAATTCCCCAGGGAATCCTTCAGGCCCTGGACTCGTGTTTTGGGAGGTTTTTGATTACTGCTTCAATCTCATTACTAGATATTGGTCTCTTCAGGTTGTCAATTTCTTCCTGTTTCAGTCATGGAAGATTATGGGTTTCCAGGAATGCATCCATTTCTTCTAGATTGTTTAGCTTATTGGCATATAGCTGTTGATAATTATTTTTGATGATTGTTTCTATTTCATTTGGATTAGTCGTGATCTCTCCCCTTTCATTCATAATTTGTTAATTAGGGTTCTTCCTCTTTTCTTTTGGATTACTTTGGCCAGTGGCTTATTGATCTTATTGATTCTTTCAAAAAACCAACTTCTGGATTCATTGATACATTCTACTGTTTCTCTAGTTTCTAACTCGTTGATCTCTCCTCTAATCTTGATTATTTCCCTTCTTGTGTGTGGGGTTGGCTTAATTTGTTGTTGACTTTCCAGTTCTTTAAGGTGTAAAGAGAGCTGGTGTCTTCGGGATTTTTCAATTTTTTTTATTGAGTTTTGGATGGCTATGTATTTTCCCCTTAGGACTGCCTTTGCCATTTCTTATAGGTTTTGGACCGATGTGCCTTCATTCTCATTGGTTTCCATGAATTTTTTAAGTTCTTCTTTGATTTCCTGGTTGATCCCAGAATTCTTGAGCAGCTTAGTCTTTAGCCAAGTGTTTGAATTCCTTCCAAATGTTTTCTTGTCATTGAGCTCCAGTTTCAAAGCATTGTGGTCTAAGAATATGCAGGGAATCATCTTAATCTTTTGATATTGGTTGAGTCCTGATTTGTGACCCACTCTGTGGTCCATTCTGGGTGAAAGTTCCATGTGCGCTTGAGAACAATGAGTATTTTGTTGTTTTAGTATGGAATGTTCTGTATATGTCTAGAAGGTCCATCTGGTCCAATGTGTCATTCAAAGCTCTTCTTTCTTTATTGATTTTCTGTTTAGATGATCTGTCTGTTACTGAGAGCAGCATGTTAAGATCTACTACAGTTAATGTATTCATATCAATATGACTATTTTGATTAACAGTTGGCTTGCGGAGTTGGCTGCTCCTATATTGGAGGCATAAATGTTTACAATTGTTAGATCTTCTTGGAGGATAGACCCTTTAAGAATGCTGTAGTGTCCTTCTGTATCTCTGACTACACCCTATAGCTTAAAATCTAATTTTTCTGATATAAGAATCGCTACCCCAGCTTTCTTTTGAGGTCCATTGGCATGAAAGATGGTTCTCCATCCCTTCACTTTCATTCTGGATGTATCTTTAGGTTCCAAATGGTCCCTTGTAGACAGCATTTGGACGGGTCTTGTCGTTTTATCCAGTCTGCAACCCTGTGCTATTTTATGGGAGCACTGAGGCCGTTTACATTGAGAGTGATTATTGAAAGATAAGTTTTTATTGATATCATGTTGCCTGTGTAGTCCTTCTTTCAGTAGATTGTAAGTCCCTGTTCTATGTCACTCGTGGGTTCTTTCTTCTTTTATAGAACCCTCTTTAATATTTCCTAGAGTGCCGGCTTGGTGATCACATACTCTTTTAACCCTTGCTGGTCTATATCTCTCCATCCGTTTTGAATGTCAGCCTTGTTGGATAAGGTAATATAGGCTGTATGTTTTTCTCATTTAGTGCCCTGAATTTATCATGCCAGCCCTTTCTGGCTTTCCAGGTTTCTGTGGACAAGTCTGATGTTATTCTGATGGGTCTTCCTCCATATGTAAGGAATCTCTTCCCCCTAGCTGCCCTTAGGACCTCTTGTCTAAAATTTTAATTTACAAATTTCACAGTGATGTATCTGGGTGTCTTTCTAGACTCATTGATCTTGGCGGGTGTCCTTTTTACCTCTAGGACAGAAACACTTGTTCCATTCCCCAGATTGGGGAAGTTTTCATTCAGAATTTGGTCAGCTATATCTTCTAGTCTTTTGTCTTTCTCTACCCCATTAGGGATTCCAATAATTCTGACATTGGAATGTTTCATGGCATCAATTATTTCCCTCATACTGTTCTCATAGTTCCTAAACAGTTCATTCCAGCCCTCTTCCTGACCTTTCTTCTCAACCATCTCATCCTCTAGGTCACTAATTCTATCCTCTGTCTCCGTAACTCTAGCTCTTAGGCTATTTAGATTAGATAGGACCTCATTGATAGCATTTAACATCTGCCATACTGGTTCTCAGTTCTGCCCTTAGAGATTCTATGTTGTCATTAATGTTTTTCTCCATCCTAGCCATTGCCTGCATAATAGTTACCCTGAATTCCCTTTCCAACTTACTGTTTATGTCCATGTCCAATAGTTCTGAGAGCGAGGGTGCAGTCTCTGGGTTTTTCCTCTGTTGGATGTTCCTCCTCCTATTCATTTTGATGAGAAGTGGATGAGAGGATATCTAGATGTATATATCACCCCAGAAGGTTTTGAAGCAATTGCAATTCACCTCCAAAAAGAAAGAATAAAGATAAAAAGAGAGAGAGAGAAAGAGAAAAAAAGAAATCCCAGCCAGAATGGGCCCCAAGAATAAGATTTGTAAGGTATATAAACAAACATGACCAAATATTAAGACTGACAAAAGTAAATGACAAGAAATAAAAGAACCTAGTCAGCATGAACCCCAAGAATAAGTATTACATAGTACCTGAACAAAAGCAAATACAACGAAACACTGACAGGAGCATAAGATGAGAGGGTGGTTATAACTCCTTGATGCGGGTGAAGAAGGTTATGTTGGGTCTTCCTGGATTTATCATTGTATTAAGCCTCTAGTTGTAATGTTAAGTAGTTTAAAAAAAAATTAAAAAACAAGAAACGTGAGAATGAGTGAAAAAAAGAAAGAAAGAAAAAACAACCTGTATCTATGAAATATACAGGTTTTAGCGTATTATCAGTAGCTTAATATACTGATTTCCCCTGACATTGGGGATTTAAAATTTTAAATTTAAAATTTGGGGACTCTGTGGTTATTGTCCTCTTGTTTTTGGCTTGTCTTCTGGGGGAGGGACCTGCTGCATTGTCTTCCAGTCAATCTTGCTTGAGTTGAGTCTCCCTGCCCCCAATCAAGGGGCTGGGCTCTGTGGAAACCAGTTTTTCAGGCTTTAGCTCTCTGGAGGTTTTGGCTATTTTGCAGATTCCAAGGAAGGAATCTGCCTGTACCCAGACTTCCATGTCACAGAGAAGCCTCAGTCTGCTCCCCTCTGGGTGGTTCAGAACACACACTCCCCTCTGCAAAACTCCGCTCTCATCACAACAACAGCCTGCCACAGGTGGTGCACACCCCCAGCCACCATCCCAGTAGCTCCATGAGGTCTTCACTAGCCTCTGCACCCTGGCAGGACCAAAGCCAGGAGTGATATTGGTCTAGGAAACTCGTTTCTGGTGGCTGCCATTGCCAGGACTACTCTCAGGGCTCCCAGCCCATGCCAGGTATGCTCAGATTCCTGCCGGAGATTGGCCACTTTCTCTCAGGTGCCAGCTGGGAGTGCCCAGACCCTGTGGCAGATAGTGGGCATCCTGCGGTCCTAGATACCACTGGCCAGGGCTCCACCCAGTCTCTTAGGAGCTTGTGGGAGTGCACCCAGTCCATGGAGTGCTGCACACAGAGAAAAGCTGCAGGCTCATGGACCACACCAGGCTCTCTAAGGCACTTGCAAGAGTGCACCACACCCATGAAATGGTGCAAGGAGCAGAAAGCTACAGGTTCATGAACCACAGACTGGACCACCCCACCAGTCTCTCTTTGATACAGGTGGTGTCCTTCCTGGGAACACTGGCTTAGGCCCATGTCTGTGACCACTCACTTCCACTAATTGCTCCTTAAGATCTTTTGCTCTTTTTTAAGTGTTTTTATCTGGACTCTAAATTAATGCTGGTCCCCAAACACAGGGCACTTTCCTTTGGGGTATTATTGTCCTTGGGTTGCTTCTCCCTCTCCCCCTCCCCCTTCTGTTTATCCTCCAATATAGGTTTGAGTGTTCCCAGTCTGCTTTACCTCTCCACTGCTGTCTTCTGCTCCTGTAGAGATCCAGAAGTGAAAAATCTTACTTCTCAGGTTGATTTCATGGGTGTTCAGCATGTTTTGGTAGATATCCAGCTCACTTTAGGGGACTGGTTGTAACAGGGTTTCCTACTTCTCCACCATCTTATCCTCCATTTCTTCACTCTTTGATGTTGGTCTATTTCACTGAGAACACAAAAGCAATCAGAGAAATTCCTTCTCTTCCTACAGCCACAGTTCCCAGTCTCTGTGCCAAGAGGCTCTGTTTTTTCTTCTGCCAGAAGAAAAATTCTTCCTAGAGGTCAACCTTTCCACTGTCCAGAAGACCCTGTTCGCTTTCATCTACAAGATTTTATCCCTACAGTTATTCTATCACTCTCCTTCACTTTCATCTCTCTAAGAAGAGCATATCACACAGGAACATGTGTCACACATCTTAATGAAGCAGCAGCAGTTCTCACAGATACTACCCTATTTACTTGCTGCCTTTATAATAAAATTCCTGATTACATATATTTTTTTATAATTCTTATCGTCACTAATTTACCTTCCAATTTCTCTTGAACTCTTTTTGTAGAGGACTGCTATTGTTCCCAACTATTGGCTCCTCTTTTCTGTAAGGATTGTGGTTGCCATGTGACCTTCAGTGTCTCCTGCAGGTGGAGTATACTTCCCACAACCATCAGCAGGCTTGGCTGCTCAGCTGGCTTACCCAATAGAATCATAGTAGACAGGATAGGAGTTATGTTTGAGTAGAAGTTTTAAGAGACATGCCAAGTTGCCACTAGCAATCTTGCTCTTCCCTTAATCTACAATAACTGTAAACTCCAGATTGGAGCTATTCTTTCAGCCTGGGTTTTAAAATGAAATGTTATAAGCAGTAGAACTTTAGCTGACCCACAGCTGTCAACAGGTAACATGAATAAGACAAGTCCTTGAGAGTTGGTAGTTGATCATTATGGCAGCCTTATTCAGCAAACTCTGACTTTTTTTTAAAGATTGTATTTATTTATTTATTTGAGAGAGAGAATGAGAGAGAGCACAAGCAGGGGGAGTGGGAGAGGGAGAAGCAGGCTCTTCACTAAGCAAGGAGCCTGATGTGGGGCTTGATCCCAGGATCCTGGGATCATGACCTGAGCTGAAGGCAGACACTTAACCGACTGAACCAGAATTTGGTGCCCCAAATTCTGACTTTATAAATAGGCTTGAGTCCCTATCATTCTCTGCAAAAACAACAATTCTCCAAACCACACCTGCCTTACCAAATAGTGATCAATTATTGGTCTCCTTATTTAACCACTGATTATACCATCCTACAAAAAACATTTTCATGTCTTGCCATCAGGAAACCCACTTTCTCTCCTTTCCTACAGCTTCACTGGACCCTCTGCCATTCTGCTTCATTGGCTCCTCCTCTTCTTAAGATTTAAATGTTTAAACCTTAGAATAATTCTATTTTGTACCATTTTCTCTATATCTGTGGCTAGGATTCTAAAATTAGTTTCTCTCACCCCCATTTTTTCCCTGATCTTCAGGCTTAAGTATGTAATTTCTTAGTATCTCCACATGCATTTCTGAAATAGTACTCTTAATTACTTCCAACCACCACTGATAGAACTGCTCATCTCTACTCTTCCTTATTTCAACAAATGGCACCACCATCACATCATACCCAGTTTCTCAGCCCAAAAAAGACTTGATATCATCCATATTCTTTGCTTTCTCCTGCACCCCATATCCAAAGCTTACAAACTTGAGCACTTACATCATTATCACTCTGATCTAGTCCCAGATTATCTCTTTCCTGGATTTCTGCAGTAGTCTCTATTCTATACCACATCCCCATTTCTATTCTTGTTATCTTGCACTTCTGCCACACATTGAACATCCAGAATAGTTCATTGTTTCTTAATATAAATTAGATCTCATTATTGCCCTTGCTCACAATCCTACAATGGTTTATCATAATTCTTTAGACAAAAGTCAAAGCCCTTATTGTGAATGCCAAGGCCCTATAATATCTAACCCTGGCTATCTTTCCAATTCTCTTTTGTCACTTTTCCCCTTGCTTATCCACTCGGAAACCAACCATCTTGATATTACTTAAACCCGCCATCCTTTTTCCATCTTAGGGCCTTTGCACTTGCTGCTCCCTCTGCCAATCTTTCCTTTGATATCTTCAGAATGGTTTCCTCACCCCGTTCAGGTTTCTCTTAGATGTTTTGTATTCTTAACCATCCTAATTAGCTCCACCTTCTCTATCATATTTTATTTCCTGGTATGCATGTACTTTATAGCCCTTAGCACTAATAAGAGATAGTATAGATTAGGAGTTAAGAACAGATTCCCCATCTGTGACAATTAACCTCTCTATGTATCAATTTTCCCACCTGTAAAATGGAGATCAGAGTAACAGCGCTTATCCTACTAAGCTCTAACAAGGTTTAAATAAGTTAATACCTATAAAACTCTTAGTAAAAAACATGGCAAGATATAATGATTGTTGGCTGTTTGTACCTGACATTGAATTTCTAAATGTACATTGTCTAGCTCCCCATAGAGCAGAAACTTTGTATTTCTGGTTCACTGCTGTAATTCAAACACATGGAAGATACAGAAACTGTGTTGACAGAACTATCTCTGCAAACCCATTTTAAGAAAATTATTTCATTTTGTGTACTAGTTTTAAAAAAATCTTATTGAAGTTGGATTTTACTTAGTCTGACTCAGCCTCCCAATCCCAGTATTACTTTATCATTACTTGGAATTGATCTTTAATTGATAACTTTTCACTTGAAAATTTCCTTTCTTTCAGTATTAAACAAAATAAGATCAGGGAAATTGATAGCTCAGTTCTCTGATTGAAATAATCACTCTCTAATTTGTCTGTGTATAAGAGTTTTGGTGGTCACTTATTTGATTTACATAAAGTGGATTATACTACCCTTTGGACTAATAGTATGTAACCTGGCTAGGGTCAATGAAAGTAAATGTCATACTTAAAATGATTACTTGGGAGTTCCTGAATCTTTTGCTGACTTCCTAAATCCCAACTACAACCTAATCTATAATTAATAATAATCTCTTATATAGCATTTAGTGTGTACAAACACAATCTTTGCAAGCCATTATTTATTTCATCTTCAGCACTATTCTGGAACAAAAGAAGAGGACCTTGTCATTATACACAATTCACAGAAATGAGAAGGGTCCTGACTTAGGTCACTTGGAGCAAAATACAGTGTCAGGAAAGAAAAGCTATTTACCACAGCTGGTCTCAAATGGAAGCTTCCCAAAAACAGAGACCATAGAGAAGCTCGCAAGGTACTATAAATCATGTTCAATGCTATGCTGCTGGGATTTGCACTCCTCTTTCATGGCATCATAGAACCAAAAGCTGTTAAATTCTGAAAGACCTCAGAAATCATTCTGGCTAATGTTTTTAGCCTTTGTTTTTCCCTTTGTTTTTCCATATGAGGAACCTGAGTATATTAGCCAAGGTTATGCTAGTTGTAATATATAAACCCTCACATCCAGGGTTTTCACATAATGAAAGTTTATCTTTCATAGTGGTGATGCTGGGACCCAAGTTCCTTCCATCATGGCTTTACCATCTTCAGCATGTGGCTTCTAGGGCCACATGTGAGAGAGGAAAGTTCATGGAAGTCATGGGTGAGAAGTTCTTAACAACCAGGGCTGGAAGTAGCACTTATCACTTCCATCCACATCTCACAGGCCAACACTTAGTTGTTTGATCACCCTAATGTCAGAGAGGCTAGGAAATGCAGTCTAGCTATCCAAAAGGATAATCCAAAAGGAGGGGAAATGTGACTGGTGAACAGCTGGTGGGAGCCACACCAAGCAAGTCCTGCAACTATCTTGAGCTGCCCTCACCCAATCTACAAGGAGTGCCTGAGGTTGTTCCCAGGACCTCTGTTTCTGGATATGAATGTCTCCTACTTAGCTATTCTCACCCTTCTCTCCTGCTATCCTTGGTACACTAGCCTTCATTATACGAGTTCTCTATTGTTTGTCTATTGTCTATCTAATCTCATGTTTTCCTTGACTTTTACCTGGGGATATGAAAAAGAAATGAGAAAAAGGAAACATTAGCTGTCAGTTATCCAGGTGAAAGAGCACCTGAGTGGAGAGACAGTCAGTAATAGAAAAAAGGAAGTTGTTCTTTTGGAATCATCTAGCATCCTGCTCCCAGCTGTAATCAATTCCCATGTTTCTTCCAATGGCCCAGGTAATAGAATATTAGAACTGAAAGGCCCGCAGAAACAGCTAACACAGAGGAAAGAAGATGCCACTGTTATTAATACATCATGGAATCTTAAGCAACACCCCTGTGAATCTTGATTTAAAAAGTGAGATAATGCCTCACATTAAGTTGTCATAAAGATTAAACATGATAATGTTAGACAAAACTATCTGGCTCAATGCCTGGAACATAGTAGGTTCTCAATCAATGCTAGTTGGCTTTGAATCTGAATCAAGTTTAATGTTGTCATTTTATAGAATGTTTTTTGCCCCCAACCACATGAGATTAATTTGGTGCACAGGTCTCCTAGGGCTCCCAGGCACAATTCCAATATGGGAGAGGAAGTCCCTACACACACAACACCAAGAAATTCTCAGACACCGACAGAATTCAACTCAGTTCTGATACTCCACCTGGAGATAGCACCAGGTTGCATAGGTTAAAGGTTCAGTCTTGTATAACTGCTCTCCCCACCCCAGTTCTAAAGCCAGATTGCAAGCCTCAGGCTGTTACCTGCATTTCTGACTGACAGGCTATAGTTCAGGGGTACCAATGACCTCCTCCTTAAGTTTGATTTATTTGCTAGAGCCACTTACTGAACTCAGGGAAACACTAACCTTTACCATTTTATTAAAGTATATGACAAAAAGGATATGAATCAACAGCCAGATGAAGAGATACGGAAAGGTCCTAAACAAAGGAGTTTCTGATCTCATGGAGTTTGGGGCCCCACTTGCTGGCACCTGGAAGCATTCTTGATTCCACAAGCATGGAAGCTCTTCGAAAAAGAACCAGAAAGCTGTCCTCTTGGGTTTTCATGGAGACTTCATTACATCTTCACAATTGGCTAAGTCACTGGTCATTGCCAATTAATTGAACCTCTAGCCCCTCTCCTCTCCCCAGAGATCAGGAGGTGACATTGAAAATTCCAACCCTCTAATCAGAGTTGACTCCATTGGCAACCAGCCCCCATCCTCAAGCACTTTATAGAAGTCACTTCATTCACATAACAAAAAGCACCTTTATCACTCTTAAAATTCAGGAAATTCCAGGGGCTTTGGGAGCTGTAAGCCAGGAACTGTGAACAGACCAAATATATGTGAGAAACACGTATATTGGTCATCTAAATGAGCAAATGAATTTTTCTTATGAATTGTAATATCACAATAAGCTAGAATATGATATGTTAAATGACCCAAGTGCTGCACTAGGAAGCCACAGTCACCTGGAAAGATCCAGGAGCTGCCTGCTGGGAATGAGAGCAAAGTCTGGGCCCAGCAAGCTGCTTTCACATACCTATTTATTATACTAGAGCTAGCAGCAAGTCTGGATCTCTCCCTGGCCCATTCTTCCTCTGTCTTCCCATCTTTCCCATTGTTCAATAGACTTAAAGCCAGGGAGGTTCTCCCTCAGGAGTATCAAAATCCCATCATGAAACCCACCCCAGTCACAGATAAATTCTCATTTGCATTTCCATTTCCTTGCTATGTGACTTCAGACATTTAATAAATGGTAGTTATTATTTTTATTATTGAGTTCATTATTATTTCCAGAGCACACTGATGTCACCACCTTCTGAGTGTCTTCACTTTAGGGTCCGTGATCAAAGGAACGAGACTGATACAAAGCGAAGGTCAAGCAAAGCTTTATTTTGCACCAAGCATCGAGAATCACACTGGTCGTCAGAGTCGTCTCTATACAGAGAGCGACCCCATCCAGTCTTACAGGCTAACCTTTTATAGGGCAAAAACCATAAACTGACTGTGAGCTTATCCTTACTGGTCAGAAGCAGTGGGGTTAAGGGAAGTTACATATGTGTTCTTTACTGATTGGACATCGCCACCCGGCCTGACTCCAGAAGCAGTGGGGTTACATATGTGTTCTTTACTGATTGGATGTCTCCACCTGGCCTGACTCACCCTTGCTCTTCTGGGGGACTGTTATCAGGAACTAGCAGACCACATTCCACTGGTGTCCTGGACTTATCTTTCTAAATAAGTTCCTCTAGGCTGACTTTGTTCCTTTAAGGCAAGGTCAGCTTGTGTCCACAACAAAATGGCTGCTTTGCTATTTAGGCTAAGTAAGTCCTAACATTCACTGCCTCCCGGAAACCATCCTGCCCACTACCAAGACACAAAATTGTATTGTCTCATATGAGAAAGTCAAGTGCATTAATACTTGGTGTTCCTGAGCATCAGGTCCAGCCAAACTTACCACACATACTGTCAAACTGGTCCCTGGGGCATGTAAAGATGATGTACAACAATGATGAATTATCTCTCATGACAGAGTTCTCCAGTGTCCTTCCTGATGATATGTGCAGTGAGATTGTAGACTAGAGGAAAAGAGCCTGAAAGACAATGATAAGGTCATTGGCTCCTACACTGGTATTTATGAAGTTCTAAGAGATGAGGAGGAAGAGAAGACATCATGGAACCCAGACCCACAAGCCCAGTGCTACCTGCAATGACAATTTTGAAACATGAGGACACATTTCTATACAGCTCCTGTACCAGTGGGCTCTAGGAGGCAATACCTATGGCAGCACACAGAAAGGGTCTATGCTGTTGATGCCTTGTCCTGGACCAGGCCAACGACATGAGCTCTGTCATGTGTTCCCAAGGTCCTTATCATTCATTCCCACCACCCCAGAAAAGATGCAACTAATTTTTCTTTCAGATTCCCATAGCATTTTTACCCACCCTTTTACCATGAACAAAACATTACATCGTAACTGTTGATTTTCTTGTGTTTATCCCCACAAGGATGAGGATCATGTCTTACTCCTCATCTGGAGTGAACAAGTGTTCAATAAATGTTTGTAGACTGACAACTGGCCTCTTTTGCCAGATACCTATGTGCTTCTGACCCTCACCTCTCACTTGACATTGGATCCCATCTCTCTGCTGACCTGATTCCCAGGCATGCCCAGTCTTCTCCTGGGCCCAGTGTTGTTGTTGAGGAGGCATGGAGCCCCATCCAACATCAGGATTTTGCTGTGCTCCTGAACTCTGGGAGTGCCCTCCCTCATCCCAGTTGACTTTACTACCTCCACATTCGAGAGCTTCCCCAGCAGGCTAGGACTTTCCCTGCATTCCTTCTCCTCAAAGCCAGACCCAGATAGCAGGGTCTCATGGGATAGGTACAGGTTTGACAGTAAGAGTCCATCCCATTGGGAATAATGCCATTTGTTGTAAATCAGCCACCATCACCACTCCTCAGCTTCTTCCACTATAAATGGATGAAATGATACCAACCTCAGAGTAGAAATGAGAATGAAGGTAGAGGTGAAGGGACCTTGAAAAAGGTATTTGTTCAGTCACCACTGCCTTGGTCCACAGCAGAAAGCCAAAAGCATTTAGACATTTCACCTACACCGATGTTTGGATAAGGTGCCTCGATGTGACCCTCCATCCCTGGTGGACACCGCCCTCTAGGTGAGAATACTGCTAGCAGTGTGCCTCCTGCATTGACACTCAGACTACAGAAATCCCCACAAGTGGGCAATGCAGGCAGAAAAGGAAGGTGTAGGTGTTTCTTAGGTATTGCCAAATAAGTGGATCAGCAAAATAGGAAGCGGCAGAGAGCAGAGACTGTCTGTGTTATTTCAAGCTTGTGATCACATCTCACATGCTCTGCTGAGCCAGTGAACAAAGCAGCCCTTGGAAAACCGGTGCTTGGTGTGGGCGGCACTCAGCCAAACTGCCAGCAGCCCTAGATCTGCCCTGTGTGCTCACCAGTGAATCTGACCTCCCCCGACAGAGCCTCAGTGTCCTTGGGGCTCCTGTGGCATGTCCTTTCAATTCAACATTTATTGAACACTTATCAAGGCCAAGCATTACACTGACCCTTTGTGAGCCACAGAAAAGAAAAACCCACCATCCCGTACACTATCACCTCCCAGTCATGAGCCATAGTTGAGCGTTTTCTTAACCAACACTTCCAGCTGGTGACTCTCTTGCTCAAGAACTTGCACTTGTTTCCTATTGCTTTGGATCAAGTACAGACACTTTGGTCTGACTTTTAAGTACCCACCTCCAACCTAAGTCTACCTCATCTTGCTAATTATAGCATAAACCCTGCATTCTTACAAGAAAATGTCCTAATTGTGCCAAGCTCTTCCTGTCTTCTCCAGTCATGCTGTAACTTTTTCTTATCTAAACCTTTTAAGGCTTAGCTCAAATTCCATGAACCTCTACATGATCTTTCTTTTCTAAACTCCAGTTCACTGATAGCAAGCCATAGTCTAGCACTAAATTCTTTAATTGCTTCACACAGTCTCTCTCTCTCTCTCTCTTTCCCTCTCTCTCACTAGATTATAAGGTCCTGAAGGGCAGAGGCTATTCAATTAAGCTCAATTCAACAAATATTTTTGAACACCTACCATTACCCCCTGCTGTATTGTTGTTGCCTTGACTGACAGGCTGGTCCATGCTCCCAGCTCCTCTAGGCAGATAAACAGCTTTCATGATAAAGAGTTTAAGCCACAACTTTATGCAAATCTCAGCACTGTGACCTGCCCTTAATGACTCAGGGCATCCTGAAATAAGATGAAACTACAACCCATCCTCAAAGCCACCTTTGAGAAATAGGAAACTACTTGTTCTCCCTTTTTAAGGTTAACCATTGAGGGTGGCACCTGAACACAGCACTAAGCAGGTGTGGGAATGCCCACCTCATCCAGCTAAGAGAAATTAGAGCCCCAGTGGCTGGGTCTCCTGCTGGGCAGGAGGGTGAGCCCTGGATTGGGGGTGGCAGCCTTTTATAGGAGACTGCCTTTGTTCTTAAGCTATCTTAAAGTTGCTGCAGACCCACCTTATTTTTCCAAGACAGATCCCTCCCCAGGTCCTACCTATGTGTTCTTCCCCTGCCTCTGTTCTCAGTACCCTACCCCCAACCCTTCCTACTTATTATAGGGAGAAATGCTGGGAGAAAGGGAGGCCTGCCTGATTCCCAGGCTCTTTACCTTATTGCATGTTTGACTACTGCCATCTAGTGGCCATGTGGCATAAACTAAATTCCCATCCCATCCCCCAAAACACCCCTTTCCCCCCTTTCTTTGAGAGGAGAGAAAAGAGCTCTCCTTTTCAACCCCAAAAAGACAATCAAAGACTGCCAGGAGCTTCAGTATTTTCAGGAAATTACTTGAATGCTTGCCAACCAGTGGAAGTTAGGATCAGGGCTCTTCCTATGGGTAACAGCCTAGGCATGAAGTCTTTCCCTAAGGAGACAGAGGAGTTGCAAGAAAAGAAGAGGAAAGTAGAGAAAGAAGAGGAGGAGAGAGGCAGAAAGGGGGCAGAAGAGGAAGAAAGAAGAGAGGTGGGGTGAGGTCAGGGAGTAACTGCAAACCCAGGGCCTGTGGCCACAGAGTTAAGATGAGATTAACAGTAAACTAATGAAGGGTATGGGCCAGACATGACCCAGCCCTCAGAGTGGTAAAATTAGGGCAGGATCTGAGCCTACGAACTTGAATCGGGAAGACAGCACAGGTGCCATGAGAGTTGCTCCTTCACCTTCACTTCTGCAAAGTACAGCTTCCCTGGCTTCACAGGGAGGCTGCTTGCTCACCCTGCCCCTGAGGTATACCAGCACCTCCTCTTTGTTAGTGATGCCCCAGCCTTCCCTGCCTCCACCTTCCGTCTTTCTGTGATCAAAGCCCCTCTCAGTGGACTTGGCATCCACCTGGGCTCAGAGCACAACAGACAGAGCCTGGAAGCCCAAACCCCCAACCAGCCCATCCCTGCCCCTCATGCCTGCTCCTCAAAATTCTTCTTTCTCCACCCCTCCCTTCAAACCTTGCTCCATTTGGAAGGAATATCTTCCTGCTGGAAGAAAGGAAAATAAAAATACAAACAGGCAGGGGGGTATCCTTCGCCCCATCCCCTGAGAAAGTCTGCCAGTCCCCATGCCCTACCTGGGAGGCCACTACCTTCGATGAGACCCATTGAGGGGATGAGGAAGGCTATTAAGCAAATTCATTATTGACTATTTCACATTAGATTCCATTTTTTTCCCTTTGATGCCGACACAACTAATAAAAATGCACTTTATCTTCTTGGATTTATGGGCTCATAAAGCTGCTTTCATGTACCTCAGGGAATTGGGATTAAAGGAGAATTAAACATCTCCAGTGCAAAGCTTGCTCAGGTGAGGGAATAGGGGAGGGAACCAAGAAGGTGGGGTTGAAGGGAAGGAGTGATTCAAGGATAAGAAATAAACTGAAGTAAAAACCTGGCAAAAATATGGCTTTAATATATTGTAAAAGAATAAAAACCTCATAAAAAGTTATCACCAGACATGAGGAGTTCGTAATGTCGCCCATTGTGGATTCTGGGAGGAACTTTCTGGGAGATGAGAGTCATTAAGTAAGAGTGAGCCCGCAGCTGGTGGGCGGGGAGAGGCAGGATGGAGGTTTGATGGAGCTGTACACACAGACCAGGTGGCCTAGGAAGCTGCCAGCCCAGAAGCAATGGGGACTGGCTGCATGTGGGTCCTGAGATAGAGTATAGGCACTTCCCACAGGCGTCAGGGGAGATGGCTAGACCCAGGGTCTAGAGAAGAGGGAGCTAGTCCTGGCTTTTGCTAACCAACATGAGGTGAATCACCTAATCTCTCAGTTTCTTCTTTTCTTCTGTTAACCAGGAACAAAAACCCCTGGTTACCTTCTTCCCAAAGTTACTGCAAGAGCAAACAGAATTGGGCAGTCATGTGAAAGAGATTTCTTCAAGTCAAACCAGAAATTTAGAAGCTATTCTTGCCCTTTCTTTTCCTTCATCCCCAAATCCCGGCCATTACTAATCTTGTCATTTCTACATCAAAAAATTATCTTCTCGAGGGAGGAGGGCAAGATGGCGGAGAAGTAGGAGATCCTGCTGCAACCGGTCCCCAAAAGTGAGCTGGAAATCTACCAGAACAAGATGAACACCCATGAAATCACCCTGAGGAGAAAGATTTCTCACTCCGGATCTCTCAGAGAGCAGAAGACAGCAGTGGAGAGGTAAAAGCAAAGTGGGAACACTCGAACTGATATCAGAGTTATGATAAACAAAATGGGAGGGAGCCACCAGAAGCTAACCAAGGACAGTAATACCCCAAAGGAAAGTGCCCGGTGGCGGGGACCAGCATTAACGTAGAGTCCGTTAAAAACACTTAAAAAGGGCAAAAAGTGCTGAGGAGTAACTAGTGGAAGGGGGTGGTAGCGGGCACCACCTTGGACCCACCCTACCAGGAAGGAGTGCCCCAAAGTGAGACTGGTGGGGGGATCCAGTCCACGGTTCCTGAACCTGCAGCTTTCCACTCTCTGCAACAATCTGTGGGCCAGGCGTGCACCTGCAAGTGTCTTTAGAGAGTCTGCGGTGGTCCACAAGCCGCAGCTTTTCTCTGTGTGCGCCTGCGACTGCCACATTCGCGGCCCACCGCAGAGTCTGAGCGATCCCAGCCAGCCATGAAGAGAATGCAGGCAAGCGGCCTAACCTCCAGGGCCCCCCTCATGGAACCGAAGAAAGGTGGCTGGGGTAGCAAGCCACCTTGGACAGGCTGCTCTGTGAGCAGAAATTTCTCAGAGGGGAGTGTGTGTTCTGAACCACACAGAGGGGAGCAGAGATTTGGGCTTCCTGCAACTCAGAGGTCTGAGTGCTTCTGGGCAGATTCATTGCTTGGACTCTCTGAAAAGCTGAAAAAGCTACAAAAGGCCCAAAACCTTCAGAGAGCAAAAGACTGAGAAACCGGTTTTCACAGAGCTCAGCCCCTTGACTGGGGGGCAGGGGGACTCAACCCAAGAAAGACTGACTGGAAAAAACACGGCAGGCCCCTCTCTCAGAAGACCAGCCAAAAAAAAAAGGACTATAACTACAGGATCCCCATAAAATTTTAAACCCCCAACACCAGGGGAAATCAATATATTAAGTTCCAATAATACCCTCACACTGGTATATTTCATAGATACAAGTTTTTTGTGTTTTTTTCTTTTTCTTATTCTCTCTCTTTTTTTTTATTTTAGTATTCACTTGCTTTCACATTTCTTTTTCTTTTTTTTTTTTTAACTACTTAACATTACAACCAGAGGTTTAATACAACTATAAACCCAGGAGGACCTGAAATAACCTTCCTCGCCTGCGAGGAGTTATAACTACCCTCCCATCTTATCCCTCTGTCAGTGTTTCTATGTATATGCTTTTGTTCTGGTATTACATAAATCTTATTCTTAGGGTTCATTCTGCTAGGTTCTTTTACTTCCTGTCATTTATTCATGTTGGTCTATATGTTTGTTCGTGCTTGTTTACATACCATATAAACATTAGTTTGGGGGCCCATTCTGGCTGGGATTTCCTCTTTTTCTCCTTCTCTCTATCTTTTTTTATCCTTATTCTTTCTTTTTGGTGGTAAACCTCAATTGCTCCAAAACCCTCCAGGGTGCACCCTGCCTGGATAGAGGGCGATATATCCAGTTATACATCCTCTCATCCACTTCTCATCAAAATGACTAGGAGGAGAAACACCCAACAGAAGAAAAACCCAGAGACTACACCCTCTCCCTCAGAACTATTGGACATGGACATAAACAGTATGTCAGAAAGGGAATTCAGGGTGACAATTATCCAGGCAATGGCTAGGATGGAGAAAAACATTATAGAATCTCTAAGGGCAGAAATGAGATCCAGTATAGCAGAGGTAAGAAGTGCTATTAATGAGATCCAATCCAATCTAAATAGTCTAACAGCTAGAGTTATGGAGACAGAGGATAGAATTAGTGATCTAGAAGATAAAATGGTTGAGATGAAAGGTCAGGAGGAGAGCTGGAACAAACTGCTCAAGAATCATGAGAACGGACTTAGGGAAATAAATGACGCCATGAAACATTGCAATGTCAGAATCATTGGCATCCCAGAGGGGGTAGAGAGGGACAGAAGACTAAAAGATATAGCTGACCAAATTCTATGTGAGAATTTCCCCAATCTGGGGAATGGAACAAGTGTTCGTGTCCTAGAGGCAGAAAGGACACCTACCAGGATCAATGAATCTAGAAAATCAGGGAGACATATCATTGTAAAATTTGCAAATTATACTTTTAGACAAGAAGTCCTGATGGCAGCTAGGGGGAAGAGATTCCTTATATTTAGAGGAAAGCCCATTGAATAACGTCAGACCTGTCTACAGAAACCTGGCAAGCCAGAAAGGGCTGGCATGATATATTCAGGGCACTAAGGAAAAAGAACATGCAGCCAAGAATACTTAATCCAGGGCGCCTGGGTGGCTCAGTTGGTTAAGCAACTGCCTTTGGCTCAGGTCATGATATCGGAGTCCCGAGATTGAGTCCCACATTGGGCTCCCAGCTCCATGGGGAGTCCGCTTCTCACTCTGACCTTCTCCCTTCTCATGCTCTCTCTCTCTCACTCTCTCTCTTTCCTAATAAATAAATAAATAAAATCTTTAAAAAATATATAAAAAAAAGAACACTTTAATCAGCAAGGCTGACATTCAAAATGGATGGAGACATAAAGAGCGCCCAAGACCGGCAAGGATTAAAAGAGTATGTGACCACCAAGCCCGCACTCCAGGAAATATTAAAGGGAGTTTTATAAAAGTAGAAAAAACACATGAGTGACTTAGAACAGAAACTTGCCATCTATAGAAACAAGGACTTCAACATGATGTCAATAAACACGTATCTTTCAATAATCACTCTCAATGTGAACGGACTAAATGCTCCCATAAAATGGCACAGGGTTGCAGTATGGATTAAACGACAGGACCCGTCCATATGCTGTCTACAAGAGACACATTTGGAACCTACAGATACATCCAGACTGAAAATGAAGGGATGGAGAACAATCTTTCATGCCAATGGGCCTCAAAAGAAAGCTGGGGTAACAATTCTCATAGCAGATAAATTAGATTTTAAGCTAAAGACTGTAGTCACAGATTCAGAAGGACACTACATCATTCTTAAAGGGTCTATCCTCCAAGAAGATCTAACAATTGTAAACATTTATGCCCCCAATACAGGAACAGCCAACTACATAAACTACATAAACTGTTAATCCAAATAAAGAGTCATATTGACATGAATACCTTAATAGTAGGAGATCTTAACACCCCACTCTCAGTAACTGACAGACCATCTAAACAGAAAATCAATAAAGAAACAAGAGCTTTGAATGACACATTGGACCACGTGGACCTTATAGATATATACAGAACATTCCACCCTAAAACAACAGAATACTCATTCTTCTCGAGTGCACATGGAACTTTCTCCAGAATAGACCACATACTGGGCCACAAATCAGGTCTCAACTGATACCAAAAGATAGAGATGATTCCCTGCATTGTCTCAGAGCACAATGCTTTAAAACTGGAACTCAACCACAAGAAAGTTTGGAAGGAATTCAAACACTTGGAGACTAAAGACCAACATGCTCAAGAATGTGGGGATCAATCAGGAAATCAAAGATGAACTTAAATAATTCATGGAGACCAATGAGAATGAAGACACATCGATCCAAAACCTATGGGATACGGCAAAGGCGGTCCTCATGGGGAAATACATAGCCATCCAAGCCTCACTCAAAAAAATTGAAAAATACCAAATACACCAGCTCTCTTTACACCTTAAAGAACTGGAAAACCAACAA
>CM052800.1:120953846-120974988 GCA_028533885.1 Nasua narica | reverse complement strand
GCCACTTTGGAAAACAGTATGGAGATTCCTCAAGAAATTAAATATACAGCTACCCTATGACCCTGCAATTGCACTACTCGGTGTTTACCCCAAAGAAGCAGATGCAGTACGAAGAAGGGCCACATGTACCCCAATGTTCATAGCCGCAATGGCCACAATCGCCAAACTGTGGAAAGAACCAAATGCCGTTCAACAGATGAATGGATAAGGAAGATGTGGTACATCTATACAATGGAATATTATGCCTCCATCAGAAAGGATGAATATCCAACTTTTGTATCAACATGGACAGGACTAGAAGAGATTATGCGGAGTGGAATAAGTCAAGTGGGAGAGTCAATTATCTTATGGTCTCACGTGTGGAGTATAAAGAAAATCGTGGAGGGCATTGTGAGAAGGAAGGGAAGGATGAATGGGGGGAAATCGGAGGGGGTGATGAACCAGGAGAGTGTGGGCTCTGAGCATCAAACTGAGGGTTTTGGAGGGGGGTGGTTGAGTGAGCCTGGTGGTGGGTATTGAGAAGGGCACGTATTGCATGGAGCACTGGGTGTGGTGCATGAGCAATCAATCTTGTAACACTGAAAAATTAAAATATACATATTTGGGGAGAAAAAAAACAGAAGAAAATTGGTAAGAATTATGGTACTTCCTTCACCAGTATTTATTCCAAAGGAAGTATCTTAAATATAAATATATATAAATATTGTATTATTTCATATCATTTATTTATTAATCATTTTCAGTTATGGAAAAAAAATTATCTTCTCCCTCTTTTCTCCATCTCGAGCCCCAGGTGTAAAAGACTCTTATTTCTCACCCAGACTACTGCAATATCTTCCTTGTTAGCATCTTCTGAATTCATTCTCCACACAGTGGCTAGAATGATCTTGGAAAAATGTAAATCAGATTATGTTATTCCTTGCTTAAAACTCTTCAAGGGCTTCCCATTGAATTAAGGGTAAAATTCAGAATCTAGCCAGGCCTATGTTTTCAAACTCGTTTCACTGTTGTCAGGCCTTTTTTTTCTGTTCCTCTGCCATACTGAGCTCTGTCCTGCCTCTAGGTCTTTTGCACACCCTCATCTTTGTTTAGAGAGTGCCTCTCCATACACCCCACCCCCAACTCTCTGCATGGTTACCTGCTTCTGTGCATTAATCTCAATTCAAGTGTCACTTCGACTTCCACAAAATGTATGCCATCTGTGTTCTGTGTCTATGCTTTTCCTACACTACAAGTAATATGCAACCTACATCACAATTTGAGTTACATATTTTCTTGTGTATTTAAATTTAATATCTGGGGCGCCTGGGTGGCTCAGTTGGTTAAGCAACTGCCTTCAGCTCAGGTCATGATCCCGGAGACCCGGGATCGAGTCCCATATCGGGCTCCCGCCTCTGTGGGGAGTCCGCTTCTCCCTCTGACTTTCTTCTCCCCTCTCATGCTTTCTCTATCTCAAATAAATAAATAAAATCTTTAAAAAAAAATATTTAAATTTAATATCTGACTCTCCCACTAAATTGTAACTCTCTGAAGGCAAAGAGTATGTTTATTTGTTATTCATTATAACCCCAGGACTTAGCACATAGACCAATGCATAGTCAGCCCTCAGTCAATATTCACTGAGCAAAAGAAAAAGAACCTTAGATTACTGCTAAACAGAGGTTCGTAGCTTCCTGTGTTGGAGTAGAAGGAAAGAGAGTCTGGGAGGAGGCCTGGAGGACCCTTTGGGTTCGAGCCAGATAGAAGAGAAAGAAGAGGAAGTTAGGAACCTCACAGACAGGTGGTCAAGGCCCAATCATCTTTCCTCAGGCCTTTTTCATTTTTGCACTGCCACGTGTGACTCATCACTGAATGTCGAATATGACATGGAAGACTTTGCATTCAATGAGGTTAGGAGATTCTAGCAGAATCTGATACTGCCTCTGCCCTCCAAGAGCAAAAGTATTTATAGGAAGGGAGCCAGGAACACAGAAATGGGACACTGGACATCACTAAACATAGGACACAGGTCTCTTGAATCCTAGAACCTTGTCCTGACTGCAGGGAGAGGCAGACAGGCCATCTCTCAGGGCCTCACACATGGCCATCTGTAGTGAGTTCCTGATGGCTCTGAATCTAGTACTTTGCAGAGAAAATAATTTATTTACCGCCAGTGAACAAGGCAGATTTATCCTAATCAACTTACTAAAACTTATTAAATAAAGTAGAATGCCTGTTTATTTACACTGGGGAAACACAATTTCTACCCAGATGAATCCTTCCTTGGGATCAGGTTTGCGTGAATGTTCCCCCATATTTATAGTGGCACAGCCATATTGCACACTGAATCATTTTAAGAACTTGTAGCATGTCAAGCTTATGTTTACCTCTTACCTTGGCCCTTTATTCAGGTTGTTTACCGTGTCTGAACTATTCTGCGGTATCCCTTCTTTCTTCCCCTTTGTGTAGATAATGCCAGGTCTCAGTTTCAATACCTCCTGCTTTCAAATCTCTTCTCTGACTTACAGACTAGATTAGCTCTCCCTCCTAAATGTTCTTTTTTTTATTTTTTTTTTAAGATTTTATTTATTTATTTGACAGAGAGAGAGATCACCAGTAGGCAGAGAGGCAGGCAGAGGGAGCTAGAGGGAAGCAAGCTCACTGCTGAGCAGAGATCCTGATGCAGGGCTCGATCCCAGGACCCCGGGATCATGACCTGAGCCAAAGGCAGAGGCTTTAACCCACTGAGCCACTCAGGCGCCCCTCCCTCCTAAATGTTCTTATAGTTCCTTATGTTTCTGCTCATAATATTATCATATTATGATATTATGATATTATAATAATATTATCATAATATTATGCTCATAAATATTTATTTATATTTATTTGAACTACTATGTGCCAGGCATCGTTGTGGATACTGGAGACATGTCAGTGAACAAAATAGACAAAAATCCCTGAGACTTTAAAGAATAAATGTTATATGCATACACAGACAGATGCAAATGGATTGTAAGCTTCCAACATCTTGGGAACATTATTGTGCATTGTATTTCTTGGCATTCATTAAAGTATTTGTTCCTCTATTCCTAAAATATTTCTTTAGTCCTGTTCTGAGGTCAGGCACTATATTAAGCTCTAAGATGCTAGTGGCATAACTAATACACATGGTCCCTGTCCTTAGGTATAGACAATGTAAGGAGAGCAATAAACAGTAAAATAAAAACACAAACAGCAGGGGCTATGAGGAGAATGAAGGAGAGTGTAAGAAAGAATAACAAGGGAAGGGCTTGGTAGGGATTGTGTGGTCAGGGAAGACTTCTCTGACAAAATTATATTTAGGATGAGATTAGAAGGATGAATAGAAGATTAGAAGGATGAGAAGGAGACAGCCATGGGAACAGTGAGAGGAAGAACATTGTGGGCAGAGAGAATAGCATCTCTGCAAATGTCCTTAGGCAGGAAACAGTTGGCACATGTGTGGGACTGGAAGAAGACAGTTTGGCTGAAAATAGTGAGTGAGAAGGTGTATGGTAAGAAATAAGGTTGAGAAGGTAGCCAGAGGCCAGCTCCTGCAGGGTCTTATGTGTCATGATAAAGATTTTTGTTTTTATCCTAAGTGCAAAGGGAAGACATGGAGATGTTTTAAGCAGTGGCTGGGTGGTTTTTTAGGGCAAGTGTAGAAATGGGGAAGCCAGTTAAAAGGCTTTTGAAGCAGGTAAAAGGTGACAATATCTTGGATTGGGGTGATGATATTGGAGATGGGATACTGAGTGAATGCACATGCTTTGGGATTACCTAGGATGTGGAAATTTTACTGTCTTACACAGTGAATATAGAACACAGAAGACTCAACATGCCTTATTTCCCTGGTGCACATCAAAGTAGATGCCCATAACAGTTCTTCCTAATGTCCACCCTAATTCATCTTGTAGCATTTTATATTCATTTTCTTTTTTTTCTTATGCCAAAGAATTATCTCAGTAATCCAAAGTGCTTTCATAATTAGTAGGCACATTTCCCTTTTGTGTTTACTCCATCTTTGTTCCAAATAGTTTTAGAATTCTTCAACAAACTTCTTTGCATTTGAAGTCTCACTGTTTTTATCATAATCCCTAAAGGTGCTATGTTTAAGTGGATGGAAGCAGTGCTGCTCTGGGAGACTTTGGAAGGCAGAGGCCTGGGACAATGTTGCTTTGAAGAAGGGTTCAAAAGGAAGGAGGATAGATTGGATTCAGAAAAAAGACTGGGCTCCTGGAGCCAGCTATGTCTCTGAGAGCCTGCTGATCTGAGACAAGCAGCACACCCACCTCTTAGAGGCAGGCAGATCCCTGTTCTTCTCATTCACCCAGCACCATTACTGAGGACCTACTATGTGCCAGGTGCTTTCAAGGCTCTAGCAATGTAATCATAAATGACAAAGAAATCACCTTTATGTGGATGGAATGCCTTGAAAAGGTAAAAGGCTGCGTATAAATGTGAGGTGTTCTTTCAGCAGCATCAAGCCTGAGGGAAGCAAGGATAGTCTAAGGATTTCAGACCAGGAACCCAGGTCTTCAGGGAGTGCTCATCTATGAGCAACTGACTATTCACTTAACTTGTCCTTTCACCCCTCACAGACAGATCATGGCTTTGAGGAAAATTTCTTGGCAATCAGCTCATGCATGATTTATAAGTTTATGCTTCTGGGAGGCATCTGAACATTGGGGCATAGATCTCAGTAATTAATCCTAGGAGGTCTCTAATGACAGAGGAGACTCTGCTATGTGAAAGTTGCTTTAATACTAAACAGCTTGTGTTATCTAACAAATGAGAACATTTCACACCCAATAAACATCACTTCTGATAAGTGTTATTAGCGGTCATAAATCTGACAAATAACACACAAGCAAGATCTCACCCACACTTGCCTTTCCCTGCCCATCTTCTGTAGGGTGCTCTCACTCTGAGTTCCTTGGGAAAGGGCAGGGCCAGAGAGTCCGCCTCTGTTCTCATGGTAACCATGGAGCTTTAGGGTTGGGGGCGGGACTTACAGCCAACCACTCCTGCCAACAGCGCAGCATCTGCATCTAGTAGAAGCTTTGCAGTTGCCTGGCAAATGGGTCATTTTAAGTGCAAAAGTGGATAATTCATACAGATAAATAAAGCAAAACAAACCAAAACGAAAAGCTCCTGCCCCAGCTTTCTTCTCAGTTCACTTATTCAGGACACATCAGAAACTGTTTTGGGAGTTGGCTGAAATGATAAAAATCCCCCCAACTCATCATCAAAAAGCAGTGTGTTTAAGTGATTAAGTGTGTTTTACTGAATCAAGGAAACTACAAAGATCCAATCTTTCCCCTCTGGGCTAACAGTGGATCTATCTTACTTGCTAAATAGAGAAGAATTTTATCTTGTACATCACTGCCTCTCAATTATATGAATATTGGGCCCAGATGACCATGGCAGGACAGAGACTTCTGGGTCTCATGACTCTGGATGAAGGTAGCTTCTGAAACTGAAACACAACAGAACTGCTAAAAGAGAAAAGTCCTATATGATTCCAACTCCATGACAATGTAAGAAAGGCTCCAAAACTATGGAAACAGTAAAAGGATCAGTGGTTGCCAGGGGTTAAGGGTAGGGAGGGATGAAGAGGTGAAGCACAGGGGTTTTTAGGGCAGTAAGACTGTTCTGTATAATACTGTAATGGTGGATACTTGTCATTATACATTTATCAAAACTTATAGAATGCACAACTCAAAGAATGAACCCTAGTATAAACTATGGACTTTAATTATTAATAATGTATCAATATTGGCTCATCAATGGTAGCAAATGTACCCCACTAATGCAAGATGTTAGTAATAAGGGAAATTTGGAGGTAGGGGGAAGGGGATATATGGAAACTCTGTATTTTATGCTCAATTTTTCTGCAAACCTAAAATTGCTCTAAAAAGTAAATTAATTTAAAGGTGAGAGAGAGAAAGATTGTATGACTCTTGGGTGGAGAACCACAAGATTTCTTGAATGTACTTATGATGTTCACCTTTAAAAAGCATGGTCCTCAATGAGCACAGGACATCATGGGCATACCAGGCCCCCATGTCAACATGATGGGGAGGAACCAGACGGCTTACCCACTGACCACTTTCTCCATTTTCTCTTTCCACTTGTGCCTTTTCACATCTTCATGTTGCATTCCCCTGCTAGAATATGACCTCTATGAAAACAAAGTAGACGTGGTCTATTTTGTTAATTTCTGTATCATTAATGTCTGGAACTCTGCCTGGAACATAGTAGATACTCAGTAAATAATTATAGAATTAATAAGTCAATATAACCACATGTCTACCCATTCACCAAATATCTCTCAAGTTGCTCTGATACATTATCCCAGGGGCAGTGGAGGAAGTGCATATCATAAAACACAGCCTCTATATTTAAGAGACTTAAAATCTATTGGAAGGAGATCATCTGATTCTAGGTTACAGTTCTGGCAATAGATGGCAATCATCCTGGGGGGTCACAGTTTAGTACTATCTTCTCCATGTCCTGATATACCTCTGACTGCATAAAGTGTCTGCCAATGCCTGGCAAATGGGGGTCCCCGCAAATGTTTAGTAACTCCTCATTCTAAAATTGCCTACTAACAAGCAATTATTATACCTTGTTTTCATGACCGAATCCCACCATATTGGCCCCACCCTTGATAAATAACAATAATGACAATATATTTTTAATTGCACAGAATCTTGCAGTTTACAAGTATAAGGTACTTCATATATATAATATAATAAATTATATATATATTTACCATATGTCTCTCTCTATATTACATGTAATATATCATATACTATTATATTTCATGAATACCCAGCCCTGGATATTCAGACTGATTAGGTATTACCTATTTGGAATCTAGAACTATTTCAAGAGGGGAATAAGCAGTAAGAGTTTCAGGCACTGTGCTGAGTCCTTCATGTGGCTCTCTCATGTGTCCCTCACAATGGGAGGCTAGAAGGGAGGTGTTATCTCCAAGCTGCTGAAGGGGAACTAAAGCTCTGAGGAATTAAGAAACATTGAGCTAATAAGCAGTGAGGCTGGGATTAAAATTCATGTCACTTTGACTTCGAAGATCAGATTTTTTCCATAAACTGATATACTGGCTCTAATCTAACTGATCTAATGGCTATAAAATCTAGAGGTTCCAGGACTTCTAAGGAAGAGGGATTCGAATTTTAATTGTATACCAAAGCCCAATTCAATAGAATAGTCATGCTTCTATTTCCTTTTAAGTGATAAGATGCCCCGATATCCTCCAAGACTTAGTGTGCACTAGGCACTTTAAATGTCTTCTTTCATTTAGTTTTCATAAAAGCTATATGATCTTGATAGTATTAGTATTTTTTTTTTGTACTTGAGCTAGGTTTTTATTTTTATTTTTTTCTTTTCCCCCAAATACTTTTATTTTTTCAGTGTTACAAGATTCATTGTTCAAGCACCACACCCAGTGCTCCATGTTTCTATTTTACAGATGAATTAACTGAGACTTAGAAAAGCTAAGTAACTTGCCTAATTTCATACAGTTTAGAAGAGGCTGAACTGACACTGAACCCAGACTCTTGGACTTCATCACCTAAATGCTCCTTTACAGGGAATGGCTTTTTTCAAAGCCTCAATATATACTAGTCAGTATTAGTTTTATTTTTATTTTTAGTATTAGTATTAGTATTAGTTTTTGTCTGTATTAGCTCAGACTGCTATAACAAAACACATAAACACAATATTTTTTCCAATTCTAAAGCCCGGACTTCTGACATAAGAGTTCCACAATGGTTGAGTTCCATCCATGCTACAGAATGAATGTCTTCCTCCAAAACTCACATGTTGAACCCCTAATCCACCATGTGATATGTGGAGATGGGGCCTTTGGAAGGTAAATAGGTCAGGGAGGTAGAGTCCTCATGATTGGTTTAGTTCCTTTATAGGAAAAAACACAAGAGAGCTTGTTTCCTTTTTCTCTGTTCTCTGCCATATAAAGATTTAAGAAGATGGTCATCTATGAATCAGGAACTGGGTCCTCACCAGACACCATATCTGTCAGCACCCTGACCTCCGACTTCCAGCATTCAAACTGTGATAAATAGTTTTTATCTGTTTTGTCTGTTTATCTGTTATTTAATCAAGAAAGTGTGATAGTAGCCCAAAAGGACCTCACCTTCATGACCTCATTGAAACTTAACCACCACCCAAAGGTCCCACCCTTGAATACTTTGAAATTTAAGGCACAACATGTAAATTTTGAGGGGACACAGTTTAGTCCATAGCACCTACCATTGGCTTAATCTCAGTATCCCTTGCTGCAAAACCAGGTCATTCTTTTTCCAGCCCATTTTTCTGTGGGGCCGAGAACAACCACTTAAGTCAGGGTCAATGTTGCACTGAGCCGGACCTGGATCCTGACTCATTAGGCAATAACAGTCCTAAAAGAATCTACTCAGATTATTTTTTTGTTTTGTTTTTTGTTTTAATTTGTTTTTTTTTTTTTTTACTGTTTCTCTCCCCCCAAGTACTTTTATTTTATTTTTTCAGGGATACAAGATTAATTGTTCATGAACCACACTCAGTGCTCCATGCAATACGTGCCCTCCTCAATGCCCACTACCAGGCTCACCCAACTTCCTACCCACGCCACTGCAAAATCCTCAGTTTGTTGCTCAGAGTCCACAGTCTCTCATAGTTAATAGCCCTCCTATTTCCCCCCATTTACCCTTCCTTTCCTTCTCACAATGCGCTCCATGTTTTTCCTTATGCTCCACATGTAAGTGAGACCATAAGATAATTGACTCTCTCTGCTTGACTTATTTCACTCCACATAATCTCTTCCAGTACCATCAATGTTGATACAATAGTTGGGTATTCATCCTTTCAGATGGAGGCATAATATTCCATTGTATATGTGGAACATATCTTCTTTACCCATTCATCTGTTGAAGGGCATCTTGGCTCTTTCCGCAGTTTGGCGATTATGGACATTGCTGCTATGAACACTGGGGTCCATGTAGCCATTCTTTGCACTGCATCTGCTTCTTTGCGGTAAATACCGAGTAGTGCAATTGCAGGGTCATAGGGTAGATCTATTTTTAATTTCTTGAGGAATCTCCATACTGTTTTCCAAAGTGGCTGCACCAACTTGCATTCTCACAAACAGTAGAAGAGGGTTCCCCTTTCTCCACATCCTCTCCAACATTTGTTGTTTACTGTCTTGGTGATTTGGGCCATACTATACTTACTGGTATAAGTTTGTATCTCAGTGTGGTTTTGATTTGAATCTCCATGATGGCTAAAGATGATGAACATTTTTTCATGTGTCTGTTAGCCATTTGTAGGTGTTCCTTGGAGAAATGTCTCTTCATGTCTTCTGGTCATTTTTTTGACATGATTATCTGTTCTGCTAGTGTTGAGTTTGAGAAGTTCTTTATAGATCTTAGATATCAGACCTTTGTCTGTAGTGTCATTTGCGAATATCTTCTCCCATTCTGTGGATTGCCTGTTTGTTTTGTTGACTACTTCATTCGCTGTGCAAAAGCTTTTTATCTTGATGAAGCCCCAAAAGTTCATTTTCACTTTTGTTTCCTTTGCCTTTGGAGACATGTCTTGAAAGAAGTTGTTGTGGCTGATGTTGAAGAGGTTACTGCCTATGTTCTCCTCTAGGGATTTGGTAGATAGGAATCTACCTATGTTGAGGTCTTTTTTCCATTTTGATTTTATCTTTGTGTATGGTGTAAAAGAATGGTCAAGTTTCATTCTTCTATATATAGCAGTCCAATTTCCCCAGCACCATTTATTGAAGAGACTGTCTTTTTTCCACTGGATATTTTTTCAGTTTTGTCAAAGATTATTTGACCATAGAGTTGTGGGTCCATCTCTGGGCTCTCTATTCTGTTCCACTGGCCTATGTGTCTGTTTTTGTGCCAGTACCATGCTGTCTTGGTCATCACCGCTTTGTACTAAAGCTTGAAATCAAGCAATGCGATGCCCCCAGCTTTGTTTTTTTTTTTTCTTTTTCAACATTTCCTTAGCAATTCGGGGTCTTTTCTGGTTCCATACAAATTTTAGAAATGTTTGTTCCAGCCCTTTGAAAAAAACCAGTGGAATTTTGATTGGGATGGCCTTGAAAGTATAGATTGCTCTGGGCAGTATAGACATTTTCACAATGTTTATTATTCCGATCCATGAGCATGGAATGCTTTTCCACCTTTTTGTGTCTTCTTCAATTTCTTTCCTGAGTTTTCTGTAGTTCCTCACATACAGATCCTTTACCTCTTTGGTTAGGTTTATTCCCAGGTAGATACTGTTACGGTTCTTGGTGCTACAGTAAATGGAATCGATTCTCTATTTTCCCTTTCCATATTTTCATTGTTAGTGTATAGGAAAGCAACTGATTTCTGGGCATTGATTTTGTATCCTGACACATTCCTGAATTGCTGTATGAGTTCTAGTAGTTTGGGGTTGGAGTCTTTTGGGTTTTCCATATAAAGTATCATGTCATCTGCAGAGACAGAGGGTTTGACTTCTTCTTTGCCAATTTAAATACCTTTTATTTCTTTCTGTTGTCTGATTGCTGTTGCTAGGACTTCTAGCACTATGTTGAGCAAGAGTGGTGAGAGTGGTCATCCTTGTCATGTTCCTGATCTCAAAGGGAAGGCTGTCAGCTTTTCCCCATTGAAAATTGTATTTGCTGTGGGCTTTTCATAGATAGATTTCATGAGGTTGAGGAATGTTCCTTCTATCCCTATACTTTGAAGAGTTTTAATCAGGAATGGATGCTGACTTTTGTCAAATGCTTTTTCTGCATCAGCTGAGAGGACCATGGGGTTCTTCTCTCTTCTCTTATTGATTGGTTCTATCACATGGATTGATTTGCGAATGTTGAACCACCCTTGCATCCCAGGGATAAATCCCACCTGGTCATGATGAATAACCTTCTTAATGTGCTGTTGGATCCTGTTAGTTATGATCTTGTTGAGAATCTTGGCATCCATATTCATCAGGGATATTGGCCTGAAATTCTCCTTTTGGATGGGGTCTTTGCCTGGTTTGGGGATCAAGGTAATGTTGGCTTCATAGAAGGAGCCTGAAAGTTTTCCTTCTGTTTCTACTTTTGAAGCAGTTTCAGGATAATAGGTACTATTTCTCCTTGAATGTTTGGTAGAATTCCCCAGGGAATCCGTCAGGTCCTGGACTCTTGTGTTTTGGGAGGTTTTTTGATCACTGCTTCAATCTCATTACTAGATATTGGTCTATTCAGGTTGTCAGTGTCTTCCTGTTTCAGTCATGGAAGATTATGGGTTTCCAGGAATACATCCATTTCCTCTAGGTTCTTTAACTTATTGGCATATAGCTGTTGATAATAATTTTTGATGATTTTTTCTATTTCCTTCAAATTAGTCGTGATCTCTCACCTTTCATACATAATTTTGTTAATTACGGTTCTTCCTCTTTTCTTTTGGATTACTTTGGCCAGTGGCTTATCGATCTTATTGATTCTTTCAAAAAACCAACTTCTGGATTCATTGATACATTCTACTGTTTCTCTAGTTTCTAACCCATTGGTCTGTGCTGTAATCTTGATTATTTCGCTTCTTGTGTGTGGGGTTGGCCTAATTTGATGTTGGTTTTCCAGTTCTTTAAGGTATAAAGAGAGCTGGTGTATTCAGGGTTTTTCAATTTTTTTGATTGAGTCTTGGATGGCTATGTATTCCCCCTCCCTTAGGACCACCTTTGCAGTGTCTCATAGGTTTTGGATCAATGTGTCTTCATTGTCATTGGTCTTCACGAATTGTTTAAGTTCTTCTTTGATTTCCTGGTTAATCCCAGCATTCTTGAGCACCTTGGTCTTCAGCTTCCAAGTGTTTGAATTCCTTCCAAACTTTTTCTTGTGGTTGAGTTCCAGTTTCAAAGCGTCGTGGTCTGAGAACATGTGAGGAATCATCTCAATCTTTTGGTATTGGTTCGGTCCTGATTTGTGACACAGTATATGGTCTATTCTGTAAAAAGTTCCATGTGCGCTTGAGAAGAATGAGTATTCTGTTGTTTTAGGGTGGAATGATCTGTATATATCTATGAGGTCTATCTGGTCCAATGTGTCATTCAAAGCTCTTCTTTCTTTATTGATTTTCTGTTTAGAAGATCTGTCTGTTACTGAGAGTGGCATGTTAAGATCTCCTACACTTATGTATTCATATCAATATAACTCTTTATTTTGATTAACAGTTGGCTTGTGAAGTTGGCTCTCCTATATCAGAAGCATAAATGTTTACAATTTTTAGATCTTTTTGGAGGATAGACCCTTTAAGAATGATGTAGTGTCCGTCTGTATCTCTGACTACAGTCTTTAGCTTAAAATCTAATTTATCTGATATAAGAATTGCTACCCCCAGCTTTCTTTTGAGGCCCATTGGCATGAAAGATTGTTCTCCATCCCTTCATTTTCAGTCTGGATGTATCTGTAGGTTCCAAATGTGTCTCTTGTAGACAGCATATGGACGGGTCCTGTTGTTTTATCCAGTCTGCAACTCTGTGCCATTTTATGGGAGCACTGAGGCCGTTTACATTGAGAGTGATTATTGAAAGATAAGTTTTTATTGATATCATGTTGCCTGTGTAGTCCTTCTTTCAATAGATTGTAAGTTCCTGTTCTATGTCACTCATGGGTTCTTTCTTATTTTATAGAACCCCCTTTAATATTTCCTGGAGTGCCAGCTTGGTGATCACATACTCTTTTAATCCTTGCTGGTCTTGGAAGCTCTTTATCTCTCCATCCGTTTTGAATGTCAGCCTTGCTGGATAAGGTAATATTGGCTGCATGTTCTTCTCGTATAGTGCCCTGAATTTATCATGTCAGCCCTTTCTGGCTTTCCAGGTTTCTGTGGACAGGTCTGATGTCATTCTGATGGGTCTTCCTCTGTATGTAAGGAATCTCTTCCCCCTAGCTGTCCTTAGGACCTCTTGTCTAAAATTATAATTTACAAATTTCACAGTGATGTATCTGGATGTCTTTCTAGACTCATTGATCTTGGCGGGTGTCCTTTTTGCCTCTAGGACAAGAACACTTGTTCCATTCTCCAGATTGGGGAAATATTCATGCAGAATTTGGTCAGCTATATCTTCTAGTCTTCTGTCTTTCTCTACCCCTCTGGGATTCCAATAATTCTTATGTTGGAGTGTTTCATGGCATCATTTATTTCCCTATGTCTCTTCTCATGATTCCTGAGCAGTTTGTTCCAGCTGTCCTCCTGACCTTTCTTCACAACCATTTTATCCTCTAGATCACTAATTCTATCCTCTGTCTCCATAACTCTAGCTGATAGACTATTTAGATTGTATTGGATCCCACTGATAGCAATTTTAACATCTGCTATACTGGTTCTCATTTCTGCCCTTAGAGATTCTATGTTGTCATTAATGTTTTTCTCAATCCTAGCCATTGCCTGGATAATTGTTACCCTGAATTCCCTTTCTGACATACTGTTTATGTCCATGTCCAATAGTTCTGAGGGAGAGAGTGCAGTCTCTGGGTTTTTCCTCTGTTGGATGTTCCTCCTCCTAGTCATTTAGATGAGAAGTGGATGAGAGGATGTATAGCTGGATATATCGCCCAGGCAATGTGCACCTTGAAAGGTTTTGGAGCAATTGGGATTCACCACCAAAAAGAAAGAATAAGGATAATAAAAGATAGAGAGAAAGAGAAAAAGAAGAAATCCCAGCCAAAATGGGCCCCAAATATAAGATTTATAAGGTATGTAAACAAACACGAACAAATGTAAAGACCGACAAAAGTAAATGACAAGAAATAAAAGAACCTAGTCAGAATGAACCCCAAGAATAAGATTTATATAATACCATAACAAAAGCAAATACATAGAAACACTGAGAGAAGGATAAGATGGGAGGGTGCTTATAACTCCTTGTGGGCAAGGAAGTTTATTTCAGTTCTTCCTGGGTTTATAGTTGTATTAAGCCTCTAGTTGTAATGTTAAGTAGTTTTAAAAAATTAAAAAAAAAAAAAAAACAAGAAATGTGAAAATGAATACAGCCTGGCCAACTTCTTTATTTAAAATTTAGAAGTAGTAGGGTATCCCTAACCCAAGGGACAGAGCAGGCCCCAGTACCCTGCAGTCTCACAGTGAGTAATATTCCATTGTACATATATACCGCCTCTTCTTCATCCATTCATCTGTCAATAGACATCTGGGCACAACAGTGTAGTGTGAGAGCTAACTCATCCAGCACAGTGTTAATACAAGCTTGGTGACAGGCTTCTCCATGAAACTGAAAAGACCCTTTTCCCTACCCCTCAAGCCAGTGTTTTCTAGGCTGACTTCTGGCTCCTTCAGACTTCCCTCAATGCAGAACATGCCCCCGCCCATCTTCTGCTTTCCCTCCACAAAGGACTACAAAGGACCTGCAATGCAGCAACTTGCTAACTTTCCAGTCCCAGATCTTTGGCTCCCTCAGTGACCCCCAGAACTGCCAGTTCCTTCCTTTCTTCCCAGTGCCAATGATCCCAAGGGGAGCCAAGGTCCTGTAGCATCAGGAGCAGGTCTGTCCTGCCAACTGAGGACTCTGGCTCAGATACTCCTGGCCTTCAACAATGGTCTGGCAAAGAATCCAGTGCTGGGAATGTGCAACAAGAAATTCTCCTGAAGGAATAGCTAATATTAACAATTCAGGAAACAACGGATGTTGGTGAGGATGCAGAGAAAGGGGAACCCTCTTACATTGTTGGTGGGAATGAAAACTGGGACAGTCACTCTTCAAATCAGTATGGAGTTTCCTCAAAAAGTTAAAAAGAGAGCTACCCTACGACCCAGCAATTGTACTACTAAGAATTTATCCAAAGCATACAAACATAGGGATTCAAAGGGGTGCATGCCCCCTAATATTTATAATAACAATGTCCACAACAGCCAAAATATGGAAAGACCCTAGATTCCATCGACAGATGAATGGATAAAGAAGATGTGGTATATACCACATTATATATATATATATATATATATATATATATATATATATATATATATATATAATGGAATATTATGCAGTCATCAAAAAGAATGAAATCTTGCCATTTGCAGTGATGTGGATGGAACTAGAAGCTATTATGCTAAGAGAAATAAGCCAGAGAAAGACAAATACCATATGATTTTACCCATATGTGGAATTTAAAAATCAAAAAATGAAAGTAGGGGAAGGGAAGGGAGAATAAAATAAGATAAAAACAGAGAGGGAGGCAAACCATAAGAGACTCTTAACTCTAGGAAACAAGTTGAAAGTTTCAGGAGGCGAGGTAGGTCAGGATATGGGAGTAATTGGGAAATGGACATTAAGGAGGGCACCTGCTGTAATGAGCATGGAGTGTTATATTCAACTTATAAATCACTGAATTCTACCTCCAAAACTAATATTACTCTAAATGTTAACTAAATTGAATTTAAATAAAACATTTAAAGAAAAAAGAAATTCTCTTAAATGAAAAACATGTGACCAAGAAACCGTTTTTGCAATCCTAGGAGCAGAGCCTGCTGGCCCTCAGGCAGGCAAGCAGGCAGGGAGTTCTCATCCTAGAATGGTAGTACTCGAAAGAAACCAAAATATTATCTTATCTAACCTTTGCCTTCCACAGAGAAGAAATCTAAGGAAAGAAGAGGTCAGGAAGTGACAGGTTGTGGAGTTAAATAGAGCAATACCCAGCTGTCCTAAGCCTATGGCCAGGGTATTTCCCTACAATTTAAAGAGCCACAGAGACTAGGCCAGGCAAGGAGGGCCATGCCTGCGCACACACAGATATCCAGTATCCTGGGCCACATGGCAACTCAAGTTCCTTGCATCCAGCTCCATATGCTTCCCTAACCTCTCTCTCCAGAGTTATTTTGTTCTGTTTTGTTTTTCATCCTTCCTACTTCCTCCCTGCTTTCAAATGAAAAGCTGAAATCTGGGTTGAGATTTTTTTTTTCTCTGCTGTCTCATTTTATTACCATCCTGTCCTTGTGTTCCAGAATGAATGGCTCTTTAGTACACAACCTAAAGCACTCTTACAACTGATTTTGTTAACAGTCCCATTTCTTTCTCAGTGTATTAAATCAAAAGAAAAAAAATCTTAAAAAAAATCACCAGGTTTAGTACATTCCAGAAAGAGCACCTTTACTAAACAGAAAACACTTTTCAGGAATCTGACCAAATACAGCGGGCCATTCCCTGGACTTTTCTCAGGAGATGAAATTACTTTCAGGCTTTGCTCTTTTTAGTAGAACTGATCCTTTCACTAACTTGCTTTTAGCATAAGGTTTGGGAGGGGTGAGAGAAAAAGCAAGAGGGTAGGTCTTTCCAGAGGCCATTACTTCTCTCTCTCTCTCTCTTTCTCTCTCTGCTTCTTTCTTCCTCTTTCTCTCTCTCTCTGTCTCACTCTCTCTCTCTCTCTCTTTGTTTTCAAGTGGGCCTGATTTGGGCTTCATATCATCCTTTAATCCATTTCAAACAGCGTGAGCCCTACACCGACAGCAATGAAGTTTTACTAACAAATGCCACTCTGGCTCCATTGTTCATCTTTGAAGGGAAGGAGGCCCTTCCTGTTCTAAACTCCAGGCTATAGTGCTGTCTGGGTCTTGTTATATAAAGTCCAGGGTTTGTTAACAGCTTTAGTATCCTTTGCAGTTAAAGCCTGGGCTGATGCAAATTGAAACTGAAAAGATATTAGACTGAAAAAGTCAAAAAGAATATAAGAAAAAAAATCTGCATAAATTGGGCCAGTGCTGCTCTGCCAGGAATGCTACTACCTAGCAAAGTGTAACCACATATGTGAATTTTAATGCTGGCTAATGTTATCACTCCTCAGTCTTTTTTCTGAAAAGGGCCACATAGTAATTATAGCTAACATTACTGAGCACTTATTGTGTGGCAATAACTGCTGAGTGCTTTAAATGCAGTATCTCCTTCAGTTTTTATAGCAACCCTATCCTGTAGGTAGGGTTATAATGTCCTGTTATACAGATAAGTTAACTGAGGCTTCCAGGTTTTAAGAAACTAGGTTTGGCTCACAGACCCAACAAGTGGTAGGTCTCAGCTTTGAGAACCCAGTTATCCTGACAAAATGGCCTAAACCCTGATTCTATAAGGTTTTTCTATATAAATATTCAGCTCCAGTGCCTGGAGAAAAGGCTGAGGAAGATGTTCTGGATCTAGGATGGGTAGCATATGCCAACATGAAGAAACAAATAAAAAGAGATGCCCTAATTTGTCATTCAATTTCAAGCTCTGGGCTCTAGTACTATCTCCATCCTCTCTGCAAAACAGTTTCCATATATATAAATGAAAGGGTCTAGTTGGAGGGTCTCCCTTCCACCCCCAGTAGTTTCCATTTCTGGTCAGTGAAGGAGTAATATAAAAATAATATTTAGACAGGAGCACGGAGCTGGCCATATCTTCACTGCTACCCTAGGCCACTTCATTCAGCTGCATAAAGTGAGTAAGAACTCCACATGAAAATGAGCAAAGCAGAATGTAAAGAGTTTCTCCTACTCCACATATTTAAAAATATTAAAGTATAGAAAGCTTTCAGTAACAAGACTTCTTTTTTTTTATATACTCATTGTTGATTAATTCCATGTTTTGCCAGCAGCAGTAGTACAATATCACTCAAAATGCAGATGGGAGAACACAGAAGGGAAAGCATGAATGAGGAGCTCATGTCTCAGGGGTCTGATGACTCAAGCTTTGTTCTCATAGTTCCTCTGATGTCAAAGAAGCCGTGGTGGGTATGAATAGTCTGGTAAAACAAAATTATAGGCCCAGAACCTCTTAACCTTCTGGATACATAATCTTACTAATCTCACAGGATCTGCACCTAGCTGGTTTACATGGAATAGAGACAGCTAAAGAAAATAGCTGTCATGTTGGCAACAACATGGAGGCTTTTTTTTTCCCAAATACATTTATTTTATTTTTTCAGTGTTACAAGATTGATTGTTCATGCACCACACTCAGTGCTCCATGCAATACATGGAGACTTTATAATGCTATCACAAACTGGACAATGGAGCTCTCCAGTAGACAGGTCACAAAGGACTTTTATTGCTCAGTGCCTCCAAGAAGCCCTCAGAAGATGAAAAGTTTGATGACCTGATTTCCTAGCTCATGAGCTGAATGTTTGAAATTGGGTTTAGAGAGGTAAATGGAAATCAGTGGTCTCTAAATGGATGTCTGCATTTTAGGGCTGGGTTTCCTGCCTGAGGTGATTGGAATCATGAGAATTTGTCTTGGTTGTTCAAACAATCATGGTCCTTTGATTTTGCCAAAAGAGTAGATAAGCCTCTTTTGTCATGTATAATGAAGGCACCATAATCTCCCACCCTTGGAGGTAGAGAGTCTCAAAGTGGTGAAGCATGGATACAATGTTAAGGAAAGACTTAACTGGAGCTGCAGAGCCCTGAGGAGCTCTAAGGTAAAGAAGGAAATGGAGTGAGCACACTGGATATATCACAATGTGATTATAATATAATCTATAATTATAGATTCATTGAGATTCATTCATTTGCTTTTCATTCATTCATTGATTCTCTGACTCAACACTACTATTGTGTGTCAGTCACTATGAAAGAGTCTGAGGTCACAACAGAGAATGATATAGGTGCCATCAGCCCCTGCCCTCATAAAGCTCACAGTCTGGACATGGGTAAAGAGAAAGAGGGAAACAGCAGGCAGACAGTTGAGTCTGTTGTGATGAGTGGGGAAGGAGAAATGGAGAGTGAAGCTACCTGACCCTGAGAGAGATGTTGTCAAAAAGACACAGTCCCACTCTGCCACTGCAGCTCCCCCCAGCCCCTTGATTTGTTTTTCCAATATCTCTTGACCATACCTCTTGATCTATTCTGTTGCTTCCCACTTACTCTTCCCCAAAGGACCCTGCCTCCTTTCTCCTCCTCAAACATGTCAGGCACTCTGTCACTCAGAGCCTTTCCACTTATTATTACTCTACCTGGAACACCCTCACTAGACAAGCTGAGTGGTTTGCCTCTCATCTTCTCCAGACCTTGACATAAATATCATCCCATGAGGCCTCCCTGCCACTCTACTTGAATTGCCAAGCACCCACTCCCTATCTTCTTCCCTCTATTTTTCTTATTGGTACCTTTCACCATCAGCCATGTGTATGTATTGACTTTCTTGTCTTGTTGGCTATTTATCTACCCCTCCTAAGCATAAACCTCTATGAGAGTAGGGATTTTGTCTGTTTACTGCTGAGTCCTTAACACCTAGAACTGTGTTTGGTAAGTACTCAATAACTATTTGAATGCTGAATAAATATTGATTTAAGGAAAACTAAGTAATAAGTGTTACCCTTGCAAAGAGACTGAGGTTAAAAAGGTGGAGGTGAAGGAATGTGGAGGTGGAGGAGTATAGGCAGAGGGAATAATAAGGACCGAAGTCTGGAGGTAGAGAAACTGCTCTGCTCTGTTCTGTTCTGCTCTGACTGGCTGAAAGGCGGAGCTGGCCAGAATAGAAAAGCTTAAGGCAAGAAATGAAGCATAAATTTGAACTGAAGTCAGATTGGTATCTTATTATGGAACTTGGACTTAGTCCTCTGGTAAATGGGAAAATATTGAGGATATATTATTTTATTATATATTTTATACATATATTATTTTATTAAAATATTCTCACTATAAACATACAATTATCAGATTTATGTTATGGGGAGATCATTTTGGATACAGATGACAAGTGAACTAAAGCAGGGCATAAAGGGTAGGGATGCCAATTAGGAGGCCATTGCAGAGGTTCTAGCAAGACAAGATGGCAGCATAGACTAGGGTGGTGTCAGAAATGTATCGACATGGGTCTGGGTTCAAGAGACATTCAGGACACAGAATTGATAAGCTTAATGACATATTGGCTATGAGATGTGGGGAGAAGCCTACATTCTGTCACAGACCTTGGGCTAGATAGCAATGGTATTCATTGAGCCAAGTCAGAAGAAGAAATACCAACACCTGACAGAGTGGAGATGGCTGGTAGAAGTCTGGCCACTGTGATGAGCAGTTCTAGGAGAGAATTATAGGCTGAAGACAAATATTTGAGAATCAGTACATACATGGGGAATGAAGTCCTGAGTAAGTAAGACCATCCAGAGATCAAAGGACTAACCCTAAACTACACCTCAGGGCTGGGCCTGAGGGATGTTTTCCCAGAGAACCACCAGAGAAAGCCACCAGTCAGGAATCACAGGGTTCTCAGAGTCAAGATATTTTCTTATGGTGGCAGAGTCTGGCACTGTTGGGTGACAAGCCAGAGTTGAATAGAATGAAGAATTGAGGTAAGTAAAAAGTATTGGACTTGATCTTGGAGAAACACAATCCTGACTTTTAAATCTTGATCTTACTATTTATGCTCTTAACAGCTCCATGTCTCAGGTTCCTTATGGAACAATAGGGATCATAATGCTTTCTTCATATGGATACCATCGGACTTGAATGAGAAAATGGAAATAAAAAGGTGTAGTTTCTGTCTTTGCAAGTTTACTCAGCAATTCATTTAGTAAATATTTGTGGCACACAAATGAGGTGCCAGGAACCATGGAGGCCACGATGGTTGAACTGAACTGAATGGTTCCTGGCCAGGCTGATGACCCCAGTAAACAGTGTGATGTGGGAAACGATTTGCCTTCACTTTCTGGATATGCTAGGAGTGGTGCTTGTGCTGCTCCTAGGCTCCATCAGTCTGTTTTCCAGGCCTCCCACAGTGCAGCAAAACTTACATTTTCCTGACTACCTCCTGTCCCAGGAGCCAAATTCTTTAACTTCTTGGCCTGACCCTACCCCTTTTTTCAAAGCCATAGCAACTGAGGGAATGAATCTACTTATTATAATTTAGCCTTATGAGGCCAGGGTTTTTGTGTGTGTGTGTGTGTGTGTGTGTGTGTTTTAATTTTTTTATTAACATATAATGTATTATTTACCCCAGGGTACAAGTCTGTGAATCATCAGGCTTACACATTTCACAGCATTTGCCATAGCACATACCCTCCCCAATGTCCATATCCCTACCCCCCCACCTCCCAGCAACCCTTAGTTTGCTTTGTGAGTTTAGGAGTCTTTTATGGTTTGTCTCCTTCCCCATC
>CM052800.1:120798504-120953746 GCA_028533885.1 Nasua narica | reverse complement strand
CATCCACGTTGTTGCAAATGGCAAGACTTCGTTTCTCTTGATGGCTGCATAGTATTCCATTGAATATATATACCACATCTTCTTGATCCATTCATCTGTTGATGGACATCTAGGTTCTTTCCATAGCTTGGCTATTGTGGATAGCAGCAATGTGTGTGTTTTAATTGATAAAATAGGCATTTATTCTGAGGACATAAATGGCATGAAGAAACACATTGAGGCCAGCTTGGGAGTGGGGAAAAACTGCTGCCCTTCACTCAGAGTGGAACAAGACCTCAGCATTTCTCTGCACCCCAGGCTTTCATGGAAGTCTAGGGCAGAGCTCATGAGTGAGTTCTGTGACGCCAGGGGTTTTTGTTTGATGTATTCACTGCTATTTACCTAGTACCTTGTTTTGGGCACAGGGTAGGCACCCAAAGAATTCTTAAATCATTGAATGTCTTATCCATGTCAAGGCATTGAAGAGCTGAAAACTCAGATGGTTTGCTTAGCAACCAAGGAGTGAGATAGCTGAGTAATCAGTACTGGGATCAAGAAGTTGGGCAAAGAAGATGCTCTGAAAGGGGACCCTGCAACCCTGACAAACATAGTTGCTTTCTACATGTGAACAATGTCTGTCTGTGCACCCAGGCTGAGCCAAGTGTAGCAAAGGCAAAGCAGTACCAGTGAGAGTTAGAACATTAGAGAGTGTCATGACTGCCCACGATTTCCTCTCTCTACTCACTCCTCTTTGCTTCACCTAACAAACAAATAAAGGGTATGACTTGGAAAACAGTCCATGATCCCCCAGGTTGTGCTCTCTAACTTCCATTTACTTCTTAGGAGACAGTATCATCACTTTGCTCAGACAATCGAGAGCTTACTCTGGGAAGGACCAGGCATTGGAGAACAGAAGCAAGGTTGACCTTCCAGTACACTGAAAATTCAGTTCTGCAACTGACCGGCTATGTGACCCAGAGCACCTCACAACTGCCCTGGGCCTCAGTTTCTGAAACCTACAAAGTCAAAGGGTTGCGCTGAGAATTAACTAACATTGAATGTTTACCAGTGAATATGAAGTCTGATGGCTGGAATGACATAGGGCTTCATCAATATGTGACAGGTAAACTGTAGTTAATTTTTGCAAAATTACCTCATTGGTATTTAACTCTTTCTATGCTATAAAGCCAATAGAATATAGAATTCAAGGTGGCCATATTTTTGTCTGACATAATATAGGTATTCAATGACTATGTTAAAGGACTAAACAAAGGAATAAATGAGTGGATGGCTTCATAGTACTTTTCTAATTTTATCTCTTATTTCTCCCTTGCCCAGACTCTTTGACCTAGAAACATTGCTCCATGTTCATATCTAGTTCAAGGCTACCTCCATGATTACATTTCCCATGAACCAAAAAATAAATATCTAATATGATCCTATATTGTGTTCAGCACTTTTGCAAGGGGTCCACGGGAATAAAAAGAATAATAACATGTGAACTTATCCCAAAGAAATTGTAATTTGGTTAGGGTGAGAAATGTCAAGTGAGTAAGACAAACAGTAAGTGTTGGAGGAAGAGAGGTAGGGTGAATGGGGGTTTCTTGAAGGTTGTGGTATTTGAGCTGGGTCTGGAAAGACCTATGGCCTGAGGTTCCCCAAGCAAATGTTACCTTAAAGTGAGACTTTCTTTCTTCAGTCACCTAATTGTCCCTAAAATAGTTGAGGCCTGTCAGCTTTAAATATAAAGCTAAGTGATGCCATTTAGTGATAATACAGTTTGGATTTAGGAATTATGGCAGAGTCTACTCACTGCCTGCCCAATATCTATTTTTGCTTTTTTCTTTAGTGGTAAAAACACAGTTCTCTTTGATGGTGGCAATGTGCCTGAGTAAAGGTATGCAATTTTCCACACTTACTCCCAGCAAGGGTATCTACGTGACATAGTTCTGGACAAAAAGATAAAGCAGAAGTTACTGGCTAGAGCTTTTAAGTGGAGGTAATATTCAAAATAACTAAGAACCAATTAAAAAAGCATACCTAGTGTAAACTGCTGGTAAATACAGCTCTATTTCTAGGAAATTTCTTTAAAAGGAACAGTCTCAATGGCATGAGCTTTGCCACTTTACTCTTTCTTTCTTTCTGTTTGGAATCTGATCCAATGTCTGAAGCAGCCATTTTGCAATGACAAAGAGAAAAGCTAAAGATGCTAATAAGTGGTAGTGCAGGGATAGAGAAGTCTGTGTCTTACATGACCTTCTTAACCTTCAGCTGCACCTGAAAACTGCCTATTTCCAGAGCACATGTTGAATTTTATAAAGTAATCCTTTATCTAATTAAGCCACTCTTAGTCACATTTTCTATTGTTTTCACCTGAGTGGAATTCTAACTGATACAGGCATCAGACCACATTCAAATATAAGAGTGTGACTGACTTTTAACCAGAATATTGTGAAAGAATTTGTGACTTACTTGGGCTTGGATGCTCAGCTCCCCAGTGCCTAGCTTGTCTCAATAAAAGTAATCCCAACACCCAGATGACCACAAAACAGAGGACCCAATAGGACCCAGCCTACACCTAGTCTGTGTTGTTGCTGATACTTTTTCTAAGTGCCACTGACAAGTGTGTAATCTTGTCCCAACAAGACAAGGAAAGATGTCATTTCATTGGTGAGCTATCAGAATAAACCTTTTCTTTACTTTCATCATGTGCCAGACTCTGCCTTGAACAGTGAGAAACTATAACTTCTAACTTTCTTCTTTGGTTAGAGACCTGTTTTTTTCTCCACTGAACCTAAAAAGGCCAGGAAGTCATTTGTTTTGACTTTATGGTGTTCTGCACATTTTTGTGAGTCCATGTCTCTGTGCAAGACCTGTTCAGTCGAGGATAAACATAGTTAGAGAGTCAGCTCTGAAACTGGAAATCATTCTCACTTTAATTCTTATTTAGGGGAAAAGCTCAGAGGGCTGAGAAAATGAAAAAGGCACTTGATGGTAAGCAGCTAAAAACATAGAAGCAGGGAAAGATTTAGGTTTCTGTATGGGATCTTAAGTAGAGCAGATTTAAAGGGTAGAAAGGACACTATGGGGGATTTGAGGGAAAAGCTGGGAATCTAAAGTAGGTGCACTGTCAGATTCTGGGCTAAAAAGACTAGGTTTTATTGCATAGTAATGAAAAAAACAAAGTTACAGAATTCTTCACTAAAGTTATAGAATTTCAAAATGTTTTCACAAATTCAGGGCCATATGATCACCACAATAATAGCTGAGATATGTATAATACTGGTTTCTCTTATCTTTGAGGGAAAAGACCTAGAGAAACTTGTCTAATGACCCACAACTAGAAATAGTAGATTGAGACTTAAAACTGGGTTTTTAGCTTCTTAATTCAGTGTTCTTTCCATTCTACCTTGCTGAGAATGGGAAAGACATAATTCGTGTAACCATGCATTTATGCAAGTAGTAGGAGGTAAGTGTGGAGGCAGTTGTGACCAGCAAGGGTACTTTTGTAATAGTTCAGTGTTAGATAAAAGGAGTTGAAATAAACTTGTGTAAAGAATATGTAAAAGAAAAAGAGAGAGGGTTCAAAATGACAATGTATGAAGATCCCACACACACCTTCTCCCAAAGACAGCAAATCTACAACCACATTTGAACCGATTTTCTCTGAAGTGGAACTAGAAACTAGATGAGCAGAGTCTCCACAGCAAGCAAAAGACAGCACCAGGATGGATAGAAGAGGCAGAGATACTGTCTTATTAAGGGAAAAAACACACCCATGCACAGCATTCCACACTCATGAGGGAGCTGAGTGGTACAGAACTTTTCCCTAAGGAGCAAGAGATTCCAGGTCTACATCAAGCACCCCAAACCATAGATCCTGCATGGGAGAGGCAAGTCCCCAAAACACTTGGCTCTGAAAAACAACTAGGAGTACATTGAAGAAAACTACAGAATTGTAGGGAAAGGAAAACCTGTTCTTTGAGTCTTCCACACAGACTCAGTCCACCTAGAAACCAGCACAAAACAACAGATCAAAAAGTGTATAGACCATAGGTGAAAGAGACTCACTAGTCTTGGAGCACCTGTCTGAGAAGCAAGACATAGTTGGGACACTCCCTGGGGACTGAAACACTGATGGTAACCATTTTTGCTATCTTGTTCTGCTATGGTAAGTCCAGTACTTATGGTTCCACTTAGGAAGCCTCCCTCTATACTGCTATCTACAAGAGTCATGACTCAATAAGAGCCCCTACACCATGCACGTTGGCTGAGCCTTGTAGCTGATAAAATGGTTACCGCACCCATGGGCACAGCCACAGTAGTTGCTTCCAGACCTCACAGACAGGCCTAGAGCTGGCCTCACTCATTGACATATCCACAGCAGTCACAGCCAGCTGGGCTGGGACCCAACCACACTTACCAGTATGCCTGGAGCATTCACATCTAGGCCTTCCAGCCAGCCAGGCTGGGGACCTCCCAACTCACCATTGCATCCAGCAGTAGCAGCCCCACCACAAGAGGAGGGTGCATGCTGCCAACACAGGGGATACTGCTGGAGTAACTGGTTCTGGTGTGCAGAAAAAATTGTGCTTCTGGGACCCACAGGATATCTTTAACATAGACCACATTTTCAAGATGGAGATGGAGCTGAACTACATCATACATAGAAACAAACAGACTGAAGCAAACTGAGGAGACAGAGGAATATGTTCCAAATGGAAAAACAAGACAAACACTCAGAAAAAGAACTAGGTAGGGGTCAAGTTGGTGGAGAAGTAGGAGATCCTGCTTCAACCAGTCTCCTAAAGTGATCTAAATATCTACCAGAACACTCTCAACACCTATGAAATCAGTTTGAGATGTAAGATTATACACTTCTGGATCTCTACGGGGCCAGAAGACAGCAGTGGAGAGGTAAAGTGGAGTGGGAACACTCAGACTGATATCAGAGGATAAACAGAAGGGGGAGGGAGCCACCAGAAGCAACCCAAGGAAAGTAATACCCCGAAGTGAAAGTCCCCTGTGATTAGGGAACAGCATTAACTTTGAGTCTGGTTAAAAACACTCAAAAAGTGCAAAAGACCTTAAGGGGTAACTAGTGGAACTGGGTGGTCATGGGCACAGGCCTAAGCCACATTCCCAGGAAGGAAACCACCACGGGCGACCACCCGCATCAAAGACCAGTGGGGGTCCAGTCTGTAGTCCATGAACCTGCAGCTTTCCACTGCTTGCACCATTGCACAGGCTGGGTGCACTCCTGCAAGCACCTAAGAGAGCCTGGTGGTCCATGAGCCTGTGGCTTTCCACTGCTTGCACCAGCACTCAGGCTGGCCACACTCCTGCAAGTGCCTAAGAGAGTGTGGTATGGGTGCCAGCCAGCAGTTTCTTTAGGACTTAAGCCCTCTGCATCCTGCCACAGGTTTTGAGCGCTCCCACCTGAGAGAACACCATGCAATCCTGGTCCAGAATCCCTCTGGGGCCTGTGCAACCCATGGGGTCTGAGCACACCTGGCATGGGCCTGGATGCTGGAGAGCAGTCTTGGCAATGGCAGGCACCAGAAGCAGGTTTCCCAGACAAATATCACCTGTGGTTTTAGTGGCATGAGGGTGCAGAGACAAGCAGGGGCCTCAGGTAACCACTGGGTTATGGGTTGGGGGTGTACACCACCTGTGGGAGGCTGCGGTGTGCAGCAGAGTTTGCAGAAGGGGAGTTTGTGCATTCTGGACCACCCAGAGGGGAGCAGACTGAGGCTTCTTTCTAGGGCAGAGGTCTAAGTGCAGGCAAATTCTTTGCTTGGACCCTCTGAAAAGTTGAAAAGTCGCAAAAAGCCACAAAAGAGCAAAAACCTCCAGAGAGCAAAAGCCTGAAAAACCGGTTTCCACAGAGCTCAGCCCCTTGATAGCTGGCAGGGGACTCAACCCAAGCAAGACTGACTGGAAAACAATGCAACAGGCCCCCTCCCCCAGAAGACAAGCCAAAAGCAAGAGGACAATGACCACAGGGTCAACATAAAACTGTAAAACCCCAATATCAGGGGAAAGAATATATTAAGCTCTCAATAATGCCCTAAAACCTGTATATTTCATAGATATAAGTTTTGGGGGGGGGGGGGTTTTAACTTGCTCTCATGAATCTTGTTCTTTTAATTTTTTTAAACTACTTAACATTACAACTAGAGACTTAATACAATGATACACTCAGGAAGAGCCAAAATAACCTTCCTCACTTACATCGAGGATTTATAACCACTCTCCCATTTTATTCTTCTGTCAGTGTTTCTGTGTATTTGTTTTTGTTCCAGTATTATACAAATCTTATTCTTGAGGTTCATTTTGGCTGGGTTCCTTTTTTTTGGTTACTTTTGTTGGTCTTTTTGTTTGTTAGTGTTTATTTATATACCTTATAAATCTTACTTTGGGGGCTCATTTGGGCTGGGATTTCTCTTTTTATCTCTGTGTCTCTCTCTCTTCTTTTCATTATTCCTTCTATTTGGTGTTGAATTCCAATTGCTACAAAACTTTCCAGGGTACACCTTGCCTGAATTGTGGTTGATATTTTCACTTATACATCCCTTCAACCACTTCTCATCAGCATGACTAGGAGGAGGAACAAGCAAGAGAGGAAAAACCCAGAGACTGCACCCTCTCCCTTAGAACTATTGGAAATGGACATAAATAGTATGGCGTAAAGGGAATTCAGGGTAACAATTATCCAGGCAATGGCTAGGATGGAGAAAAACATTAGTGACAACATAGAATCTCTAAGGGCAGAAATGAGATCCAGTATAGCTGATGTAAGAAGTGCTATTAATGAGATCTGATCTAATCTAAATAGTCTAACAGCTAGAGTAACAGAGACAGAGGATAGAATTAGTGATCTAGAAGACAAAATGATAGAGATGAAAGGTCAGGAGGAGGACTAGAACAAACTGCTTAGAAATCATGAGAATAGACCTAGGGAAATAAATGACACCATGAAACACTCCAACATTAGAATGATTGGACTTCCTGAGTTGGTGGAGAAAGACAGAAGACTAGAAGATATAGCTGAACAAATTCTGGATGAAAATGTCCCCAAAATGGGGAATGGAACAAGTGTTCATGTCCTAGAGGCAGAAGGACACCTCCCAAGATCAACGAGTCTAGAAAATCATCAAGACACATCATTGTGAAATTCTTGAGTTATAATTTTAGACAAGAAGTCCTGAGGGCAGCTAGGGGGAAGAGATTCCTTACATACAGAGGAAGACCCATCAGAATAACATCAGACCTGTCCACAGAAACCTGGAAAGCCAGAAAGGGCTGGCAAGACATATTCAGGGCACTAAATGCGAAGAACATGCAGCCAAGAATACTTTATCCAGCAAGGCTGACATTCAAAATGGATGGAGAGATAAAGAGCTTCCAAGACCAGCAAGGTTTAAAAGAGTATGTGACCACCAAGCCCACACTACCAGAAATATTAAAGGGGGTTCTATAAAAGAAGAAAGAACCCATGAGTGACACAGAACAGAAACTTACAATCTATAGAAACAAGGACTTCACAGACAACATGATGTCAATAAACACTTAACTTTCAATAATCACTCTCAAAGAAAATATTCCATTTTCTTTATCCATTTACCTGTTGAAGGACATCTTGGCTCTTTCCACAGTTTGGCAATTATGGCCATTGCTGCTATGAACATTGGGATACATACGGCCCTTCTTTGCACTACATCTGCATCTTTGGGGTAAATACCCTGTAGTGCAATGGCAGGGTCAAAGGATAGATCTATTTTTAATTTCTTTAGGAATCCACACACTGTTTTCCAAAGTGGCTGCACCAACTTGTATTCCCACCAACAGTGGAAGAGGGTTCCCCTTTCTCCACATCCTCTCCAACATTTGTTGTTTACCGTCTTGTTGATTTTGGCCATTCTAACTGGTATAAGGTGGTATCTCAGTGTGGTTTTGATTTGAATCTCCCTGATGGCTAAAGATGAGGAACATTTTTTCATGTGTCTGTTAGCCATTTGTAGGTCTTCTTTGGAGAAGTGTCTGTTCATGTCTTCTGCCCATTTTTTGATGTGGTTATCAGTTTTGTGAGTGTTGAGTTTGAGGAGTTCTTTATAGATCTTACATATCAGACCTTTGTCTGTAGTGTCATTTGTGAATATCTTCTCCCATTCTGTGGGTTGCCTGTTTGTTTTGTAGTTTGATTCCTTCGTTCTACAGAAGCTTTTTATCTTGATTAAGTCCTAAAAGTTCATTTTCACTTTTGTTTCCTTTGTTTTTGAAGACATGTCTTGAAAGAAGTTCCTGTGGCTAATGTCAAAGAGCTTACTGTCTATGTTCTCCTCTAGTATTTTGAAAGATTCCTGCCTCATGTTGAGGTCTTTTATCAATTTCTAGTTTATCTTTGTGTACGGTGTAAGAGTATGGTAGAGTTTCATTCTTCTACAAATAGCTGTCCAATTTCCCCAGCACCATTTATTGAAGAGACTGTCTTTTTTTCCACTGGATATTTTTTCATGCTTTGTCAAAGATGATTTGACCATAGAGTTGCAGGTCCATATCTGGGCTCTCTATTTTGTTCCACTGGTCTATGTGTCTGTTTTTGTGCCAGGACCATGCTGTCTTGGTGATAACAACTTTGTAGTAAAGCTTGAAATCGGGCAACGTGATACTCCAGGTTTATTTTTCTTTTTCAGCATTTCCTTAGTAATTTGAGGTCTTTTTTGGTACCATACAAATTTTGAGTTTGTTTGTTCCAGCTCTTTGAAAAATCTTGATGGAATTTTGATCGGGATAGCATTGAATCTATAGACTGTTCTGAGCAGTATAGACATTTTAACAATGTTTATTCTTCTGATCCGTGAGCATGGAATGCTTTTCCATCTTTTTATGTCTTCTTCATAGCCACCCAAGCCTCACTCAAAAAAATTGAAAAATCCTGAATATACCACCTCCCTTTACACCTTTAAGAACTGGAAAATCAACAACAAATTAAGCCGACCTCATGTATGAGAAGGGAAATAATCAAGATTAGAGCAACGATCAATGAGTTAGAAACCAGAGAACGCATCAACGAATCCAGAAGTTGGTTTTTTGAAAGAATCAAGATTGATAAACCACTGGCCAAACTAATCCAAAAGAAGAGAGGACATAAATTAATAAAATTATGAATGACTAATGACTAACCCAAAGGAAATAGAAACAATCATCAGAAATTATTATCAACATCTATATGCCAATAAGTTAAACAACCTAGAAGAAATGTATGCATTCCTGGAAACCTATAAACTTCTAAGACTGAAAAATAGAGCTACCCTCTAACTCTGTAATTGCATTACTTGGTATTTACCCCAAAAATGCAAATGCAGTACATGTACCCCAAAGTTCATAGCAGCAATGCCACAATCGCCAAACTATTGAAAGAGCCAAGATGCCTTTCAACAGATGAATGGATAAAGAAGATATGGTCCACATATTCAATGGAATATTATGTCTCCATCAAGAAGGAGGAATACTCAACTTTTGTATCAACATGGACGGGACTGGGAGAGATTATGCTGAGTGAAATAAGTCAAGCGGAGAGAGTCAGTTATCATATGGTTTTACTTACATGTGGAGCATAAGGAAAAACATAGAGGACATTGGGAGAAAGAAAGGAAGGGTAAGTTTGGGGGAAATCAGAGTAGGAGAAGAGCCGTGAGAGACTGTGGACTCTGAGAAATAAACAGAGTTTTGGAGCGGAGAGAGGTGGAGTATTGGGTGAGCCTGGTTGTGGGTATTGAGGAGAGCACATTTTGCACGGAGCACTGGGTGTGGTGCATGAACAATTAATCTTGTAACACTGAAAAAATAAAATAAAAGTATTGGGAGGGAAAAAAGAAAACTAGTAAGGAAATATAGACCTTAAATGATAGATTAGATCAGATGGCCTTAACAGAAATATACACAACTTTCCATACAAAACAGCAGAATGCACATTCTTCTCAAGGGAAACATTCTTGAGGATAGACCACATGTTAGGTCACAAAATAAATGTCAATAAAGTTAAGATTAAAATCACATCAGCCATCTTCCCTTACCATTAGGATATGAAATTACATATCAATTACAAGAAGAAACTTGAAAAATCATAAACATGCAGATACTAAACAACATGCTACTAAAAACCAATGGGTCAACAAAGAAATCGAGTGCAAATTAAAAAAAAAAAAATGCTTCGAGACAAATCCAAAATCTATAGGATGCAGCAAAAACAGTTCTAAGAGGGAAGTTTATGATACAAACCAACTTCAAGAAACAAGAAAAATATCAAATAAATAATCTAACCTTATACCTACAGGAACTAGAAAAAGAAAAAACACCACCCAAAGTTAGAAGAAGGAAGGAAATATTAAAGAACAGAGTGTAAATAAATGAAACTAAGAAAAGATCAATGAAACTAAGAACTTGTTTTTGAAAAAATAAACAAAATTGATAAACTTTTTTTACCAAGCCATCAAGAAAAAGAGAGGACTCGAAATCAGAAATTTAAAAAGTTACAACTGATTCCACTAAAACAGAAGGGAACATAAGGAACTACTATGAAAAAGTGTATGCCAACAAGTTGGACAACTTAGAAGAAATTCTTAGAATCTTAAAATCTTTCAGGACTGAAGCAGGAAGAAACAGAAAATCTGAACATACTGATGACAAATGACAAATTGATTCAGTAATCAATAAACTCTCAACAAAAAGCCCAGAATTAAATGGCTTCGCAGATGAATTTACCCAAACATGTAAAGTAGAGTCAATAACCATCCTTCAGAAATTATTTCAAAAAATGGAAGAGGAAAGGAACACTTCCAAACTCATTCTATGATGCCAGTATTATCCTGCTACCAAAATTAAAGACACTACAAAAAAAGAAACTATAGGCCAATATCCTGATAAACATAGATTTAAAAACTCAACAAAATATTAGCAAACTGAATTCAACAATGCAGTAAAAGGATCATACATCATGATCAAGTGGGCTTTATTCCAGGGATTGAAGGATGATTCAACATCCACAAATCAATGTCATGCACCACATTAACAAAATGAAGGAGAAAAAATTACATGATTATCTTAATGCAGAAAAAGAATTTAACAAAATCAGCATTCATTTATGATAAAAACTATCAGCAGGGTGTTTATAGAAAGAATATGTCTCAACATAATAAAGGTCAATACAGTTTGTATCAGTTAATGATAAAAATATGAAAGCTTTTCCTCTGAGATCAGGACTAAGACAAGGATTCCCACTCTCACCACTTTTATTCGACATAGTACTGAAAATCCTAATCGCAGCAATCAGGCAAGAAAAACAAATGAAAGGCGTTCAAAATGGAAAGGAAGAGGTAAAAATGTTTCTATTTGCAGATGACATGATACCATATAGATAGAGCCCAAAAGCCTCTACAAAAAAAAAAAAAAAAAAAAAAAAAAAACCTGGATACAAAATCAATATATAGAAATCTGTTACATTTTTCTACACTAATATTAAATATCAGAGAAATTAAGAAAACAATTCTCTTTATAATTGCTTCAAAAAGAATAAAATACCTAAGAATAAATTTAATCAAGAAGGTGAAAAACTTATACCCTGAAAACTACAAGACATTTATGAAAGAAATTGAAGGTGACACAAATAAATGGAAAGAATGGAAAGATATTCCATGCTCATGGATTGAAAGAATTAATACTTTTAAAATGTCCATACCACCCAAGGCAATCTACAGATTAAATGTAATCCCTGTCAAAATACCATTGACATTTTTCACAGAACTAGAACAAATTTTTATAAACCACAAAAGACCCCAAATAGCCAAAGCAACCTTGAGAAAGAAGAAAGCTGGAAAAACCACACTCCCAAATTTCAAACTATACTACAAAGCCATAGTTATCAAGACAGTATCATAGTGGCACAAAAACAAATACATAGATCAATGGAAATGGAACAGAATAGAGAATACAAAAATAAGCCCACACTCATGTGATCAATTAGTCTATGACAAAGTAGGCAAGAACATACAATGGGAAAAAAACAGTCTCTTTAACAAATGGTATTGGGAAAACTGGACAGCTACATGCAAAATAATAAAATAAGACCACCTTTTTACTCTATGTAAACACAAAATGAATTTAAAACTTAAATATTAATTAAACCATAAAATTCCAGAATAAAACATTGGCAATAGGCTTTTTGACATTTTTTTGGGACCTGTATCTTCAGGTAAGGACAACAAAAGCAAAAAGAAACAAATGGGTCCACATCAAACTAAACAGCTTTTTCACAATGATGGAAACCATTAACAAAATGAAAAGGCAGCCTACTGAATAGAAGATATTAATAAATGACATATCTGATAAAGGGTTAACACCCATAATATATAAAACTCATACAACTTAATATCAAAACAAACAAAAAATTAAAAATGTCCTTAATTTTTAAAAGGTTAAGGAAGACTTAAATAGACTTTTTTTTTTTTCAAAAAAAAAAGATGGCCAGTAGGCACAGAATATATGCTCAACATCACTAACCATCAGGAAAATACAAATCAAAACCACAATGAGATATCACCTAATGCCTGTCAGAATATCCATTATCAAAAAGACAAGAAATTTTAAAAAAGACAAGAAATAACAAATGCTGCTAAGAATGTGGAGAAAAGGGAATGCTTGTGTGTTGTTAGTGGAAGTATAAATTGGTACAGCCAATATGGAAAACAGAATGAAGATTCCTCAAAAAAATTAAAAATAGAGCTACCATATGATCGAACAATTTCACTTCTTGATATTTATCTGAAGAAAACAAAAATACTAATTTCAAAAAATATCTGTATGCCCATGTTCATTGCAGCATTATTTACAATAGCCAAGATAGGGAAGCAACAAAAATGTCCACTGATAGATGAATGGATAAAGAAAAGTGTGTACACACACACACACACACACAGACAATATGGGATGTTAACTCAGCCATTAAAAAAATGAAATCTTGCCACTCACAACATGGATTGATCTAGAGGGTATTATGCTAAGTGAATTAAGTATGACACAGAAAAATAAATACCATATGATTTCACTTATATGTGGAACCTAAAACACACAAAAAATGAACGAACAAAATAAAACAGAAACTAACTCACATATACAGAGAACAAACTGATGGTAGCCAGAGGGAAGAAGTTGAGGTTGGATGAAATAGGTGAAGGGGTTTAGGAGGTACAATCTTCCAGTTATAAAATAAATAAGACACAAGTGTGTAATGTACAGCATAGGGAATATAGTTAATACTATTTTAACAATTTTGTATGGTGACAAATGGTAATTTAGAGTTATTGTGGTGACCATTTTCCAAAGTATATAAATATTAAGTCACTATGTTGTACACCTGAAATTAATATATTGTTATATGTCAATTATTCTTCAATTAAAAAAAATGTAATAAAGGGAAAAAGGCAAGAGGTCAAGCAGGGAGGAATCAGTAAAACAGGGGAATTTCATTCCAGTCATCCAATTCTCCAGATGGACCAATGTTCTTTATCTCTTCTGTAAAACAAAGCAGTTGATGCCTATGGCAGTGTGGATGCTTGTGATGATTAGATAACTGACTGTCTGGTTCTCTATACCTTATGCTCCCACCAGATAAATTTGTTGCTCATCTTGTTTATTCCAGTTATGCTTGTTATTGTAATGATATAACAATATTATGTGTTACTATTGTTATATAAACAAACAAGTCAAATGATTCAGGAACAGTCAATAAAGATGTCACTAAAATGAACTTAGATTCCCTTGCAAAGTCTTTAGTGCTTGCTCTGCTTTAAAGAAATCTAAAAATCTTAGCTCATGCATTAAAGATATGGTTTATATTTTTCACATAAACCTCAAACTTTCTCAGTTATCATAGAAATCCAACAGATTCATTCTCAAAGAAAAGCCTTGACCCTATATCAAAAGATTGGATTTCTTTCCTTAAAATAAAGTTTCAAGTATGTAAGCAGCATTTCTCAATTTTAATTGATTCTTTTTTTCAATTAATTGACTATCAATTATGGTCTTGTGAGGCAAGAGGGCTTTTCTTATAGTTAGAATCACAGAACGCTGAAAGGGACTTTGAAAATAAATAACCTAGGGGTTCTGTAACCATTGTGCATATCAGAATTGGCTGAAGGGTTTGGAAAAACAGAAACTGTTGGGCCTTGACCAAGATTTCTGGTTCAATGGCTCTGAAGTGGGGCCTGAGAATTTACCTTTCTAACACGTTTTCAGAATTTACCTTTCAACACGCTGGGGTTGGTGAGCCAGGGACCACAATTGGAGAACCACTGAACTCACACATTACTGAGAAAGTTCTGAGGTTTGGTGATAGGTAGGAATTACTTCAATTGCATATGGTAGGCTAACAGAAAAGCTAAGACCAGGACTTAGGTGTCCTGGATGTCAGTGCAGAGATCTTCCCACTGCATTCTGCTGTGAAAATTAAAAATATATTTGTGATAGATTATGGATAGCCACAATTTTCTCAACATTCTTTCTTTACAGAGGTGGCATCTACATCCCCATTTGGGCTGGTTCTGTGCTTGTGTGACCAGTAGCTTATGCAGAAGTGATGTACCTGATTCAAGACTCAATCTTTTTTTTTTTTTTTTTTGCATTTGAACACTTTATCTTTTTTCCCAAATACTTTTATTTTATATTTTCAGTGTTACAAGATTAATTGTTCATGTACCACACCCAGAGCTCCATGCAATACGTGCCCCCCTCAATACCCACCACCAGGCTTGCCCAACACCCTCCCAAAACCGTCAGTTTGTTTCTCAAAGTCCACAGTCTCTCAGGGTTCACCTCTCCCTCCAGTTTCCCCCATTCACCCTTCCTTTTCTTCTCATAATGCCCTCCATGTTTTTCATTATGCTTCACATGTAAGTGAGACCATAAGATAATTGACTCTCTCTGCTTGGCTTATTTCAGTCCGCATAATCCCTTTCAGTACTGTCCATGTTGATACAAAAGTAGGGTATTCATCCTTTCTGATGGAGGCATAATATTCCATTGGATATATGGAACATATCTTCTTTATCCATTCATCTGCTGAAGGCCATCTTGGCTCTTTCCATGGATTGGCAATTGTGGCCATTGCTGCTATGAACATTGGGGTACATATGGCCTTTCTTTGAATTGCATCCGCTTCTTAATGGCAGAGTCATTGGGTAGATCTATTTTTAATTTCTTGAGGAATCTCCAAACTGTTTTCCAACATGACTGCAACAACTTGCATTCCCACCAACAGTGGAAGAGGGTTCCCCTTTCTTCACATCCTCTCCAAAATTTGTGGTTACCGTCTTGTTGATTTTGGCCATTCTAACTGGCGTAAGGTGGTATCTCAGTGTGGTTTTGATTTGAATCTCCCTGATGGCTAAAGATGAACATTTTTTCATATCTGTTAGTCATTTGTATGTCTTCTTTGGAGAAGTGTCTGTTCATGTCTTCTGCCCATTTTTTGATGTGATTATCTGTTTTGTGAGTGTTGAGTTTGAGGAGTTCTTTATAGATCTTAGATATCAGACCTTTGTCTGTAGTGTCATTTGCGAATATCTTCTCCCATTCTGTGGGTTGTCTATTTGTTTTGTGGACTGATCCTTCACTGTGCAGAAGCTTTTTATCTTGATGAAGTCCCAAAAGTTCATTTTCGCTTTTTGTTTCCTTTGCCTTTGGAGACATGTCCTGAAAGAAGTTGCTGTAGCTGATGTCGAAGAGGTTACTGCCTATGTTCTCCTCTAGGATTTTGATGGATTCCTGCCTCACATTGAGGTCTTTTATCCATTTTGAGTTTACCTTTCTGTATGGTGTAAGAGAATGGTCAAGTTTCATTCTTCTACATATAGCTGCCCAATTTCCCCAGCACCATTTATTGAAGAGACTGTCTTTTTTCCACTGGATATTTTTTCAGTTTTGTCAAAGATGATTTGACCATAGAGTTGGGGGTCCATCTCTGGGCTCTCTATTCTGTTCCACTGCTCTATGTGTCTGTTTTTGTGCCAGTACCATGCTGTCTTGTGATCACAGCTTTGTAGTAAAGTTTGAAATCAAGCAATGTGATGCCCCCAGTTTATTTTTCTTTTTCAAATTTTCTGTAGCAATTCAGGGTCTTTTCTGGTTCCATACAAATTTTAGGATTGTTTGTTTCAGCCCTTTGAAAAAAACCGGTGGAATTTTGATCGAGATGGCATTGTTTCTGATGATTGTTTCTGTTTCCTTTGGATTCGTCATGATCTCTCCCTTTTCCTTCATAATTTTGTTAATTTGGGTCCTCTCTCTTTTCTCTTGAAGTACTTTGGCCAGTGGCTTATTGATCTTATTGATTCTTTCAAAAAACCAACTTCTGGATTCATTGATACATTCTACTGTTTCCCTAGTTTCTAACTTGTTGATCTCTGGTCTAATCTTGATTGTTTCCCTTCTTGTGTGTGGGTTGGCTTGATTTGATGTTGATTTTCCAGTTCTTTAAGGTGTAAAGAGAGTTGGTGTATTCAGGTTTTTTCAATTTTTTGGAATGAGGTTTAGATGGCTATGTATTTCCCCCTTAGGACTGCCTTTGCCATGTCCCATAGGTTTTGGATTGATGTGTCTTCATTCTCATTGGTCTCCATGAATTGTTTAAGTTCTTCTTTGATTTCCTGGTTGATCCCAGCATTCTTGAGCAGCTTGGTCTTTAGCCTCCACGTGTTTGAATTCCTTCCAAACCTTTTCTTGTGGTTGAGTTCCAGTTTCAAAGCATTGTGGTCTGAGAATATGCAGGGAATCATCTCAATCTTTTGGTATCAGTTGAGTCCTGATTTATATCCTGGTATGTGGTCTATTCTGGAGAAAGTTCCATGTACAGTCAAGAAGAATGAGTAGTCTGTTGTTTTAGGGTGGAATGTTCTGTATACATCTATAAGTTCCATCTGGTCCAATGTGTCAATGTGTCAAGACTCAATCTTAAGACAACTGCTGCTTCCACTTACTGATGATTGGAAATTTTGTTCTGGGATCTCTGAGCTCCCATTTAAGAAGTCTGATCACCTTGAGGCCACCATGCTGGCCTCATGCAGAGGACATGCATAAGCACTCTGGTTGAGAGTTCTAACTGAGCCCAGTTTTCCAGCCATCCCCAACAAGAAAATAGACTTAAGAGTGCACAATCTTTGTATTTTCTAGACTTGCCAACAAGACTTCTAGACTTCTGTTGATATAATGTGAAACAGAATAAGAATCACTTCGGTGAGATTCCTGAACCACAAAATCATGAGGCACATTAAAATGGTTGTTGTTTTAAGCCACTAAGTTCTGGGTTAGTTTGTTACACAGCCATAGATAGCTGCAACCCACAGAATGGGAGAAGATATTCACAAATGACACTACAGACAAAGGTCTGATATCTAAGATCTATAAAGAACTCCTCAAACTCGACACTCACAAACAGATAATCACATCAAAAAATGGGCAGAAGACATGAACAGACACTTCTCCAAAGAAGACATACAAAAGGCTAACAGACACATGAAAAAATGTTCATCATCGTTAGCCATCAGAGAGATTCAAATCAAAACCACACGGAGATACCACCTTATACCAGTTAGAATGGCCAAAATCAACAAGACGGTAAACAACAAATGTTGGAGAGGATGTGGAGAAAGGGGAACCCTCTTCCACTGTTGGTGGGAATACAAGTTGGTGCAGCCACTTTGGAAAACAGTGTGTGGATTCCTAAAGAAATTAAAAATAGATCTATCCTATGACCCTGCCATTGCACTACAGGGTATTTACCCCAAAGATCAGATGTAGTGAAAAGAAGGGCCATATGTACCCCAATGTTCATAGCAGCAGTGGCCACAATTGTCAAACTGTGGAAAGAGCCAAGATGCCCTTCAACAGATGAATGGATAAAGAAGATATGATCCATATATACAATGGAATACTATGCCTCCATAGGACAGGATGAATACCCAACTATTATATCAACATGGATGGGACTGGAAGAGATTATGCTGGTGAAATAAGTAAAGCAGAGAGAGTCAATTATCATATGGTTTCACTTACTTGTGGAGCATAAGTAAAAACATGGAGGACATTGGGAGAAGGAAAGGAAGGGTGAATTGGGGGAAATCAGAAGGTGAGATGAACCTGAGAGACTGTGGACTCTGAGAAACAAGCTGAGGGTTTTGGATGGGATGGGGCTCAGGTTTTGGTTGAGCCTGGTGGTGAGTATTGAGGAGGGCATGTACTGCATGGAGCACTGGGTGTGGTGCATGAACAATGAATCTTGGAATACTGAAAAAGTAAAATTAAATTAATTTGAAAAAATAATTGGAACAATATTTAAAAGACAAAAGCTGTGAAGAGCCAGGGCTCTATTTACAGGCTGAACTTAGAGATAGAAGCAATCTGTGTGAAATGTAATAATGGGTGGCTGATTACACAGAGGCATCAGTGCAAATGAGAAGGCAAACTTGACCAGAATTTTTGCTCTGGAGACTATGAGTATACTTAGTGATATGTACCAAAATAAGTATCATGAGGCAGGACTAATTTTTAGAGATCTGGGGAGCAGAGAGGTTGATGTGAGTAGTGAAATTGTGAGTTACAATTTTAGATACTTTGAGTCTCTGAGTCAGAATGTCCAATCTCCCACCTCCATTCCCTGAAGTCTCTTGGGGACCCTCTCAGTTTGCACATCCTGCCTTGTTCATTTCGCACCCACATGCTTCTCCCTAAATTCTCATAGCTCTTCTCATCTAGGTGGCTCATTTCTACACTACTTCATGGACTGTTTTGCATTATCACTTTATTTTTTCATATGATTCCCCCAAATGTAGTTGTAAATTCATGATGAACACAATTTGCCTTTTACCTTCTCTTCAATGCTGAACACAGTCCTCTGGACAAAACAGTGTCCTAAAACTCCTGCCAAGTGGAAATTTTGTAGATTGGCTCATGTAATAACAGCAGAAAATGAAAGGGGTAGGTTGGAGTGGGAGTACCAAGGCCTGGGATCTTCTCAATGCTAATTGAAATTGGACATTCTGGCTTGTTGTGCTTGGTGACAGCCTAGGTGAAGGAGATTTCTGAACATGACAATTTCAAAAAGCAGCACTCATCTCAGTATGCTATATTTTGGGCTGTTTGTAAAAATGCCACTGTCATGTGTGGCTATAACCATACATATCTTTAAATCCTTACTATTTTATCTATTTGGAAATTCAGTTAAATTTTTCTTGTTTCAATTCTCAGAACTGGTACCTAAGTTCAAATTTCAAACCAAGTCTTCTTTCTACCTTTTTGATTTTTGCTATCCCATAAAACCCTGAGAACCCCTTTAACCCTATTAAATTAGTCAGTCAACAAATGTTTTTGATCTCCCTACTTTATCAAGCACTATCTTTTGGACAAAACAAGAGAAATACAATGTTCTGTGGAGAATCGAAAAGAAGAAAGTATACATCCAACCAAAACTCAAGTCAGGCCATGCTTCATAGAAGATGTGATATTTGAAATTACCTGCAAAAATGAATAAAATTTAGCAGACAGAAATGATGAAAGTCCAAGGGTCATTTATTCTTAGTCAAAGAACTGTAAGGTAATCTAGGTTAGCTGGAGCATAGAGCATATATAGAAATGTGGGTTGGGGCAGTTTACATGGGACCTTGGATACCAAGGCAATGAGTCTGGCTTGAATTTTGTAAAAATTGAGTTTTGATTGAGGGTTAGAGGGACAAGATTTTATCCAAATTTTATATCTTCCATAGTCCCTAACATTATGTTTTACATGTGGTAGGCAATTATTAAATATCTTTTGATTGATCGATGGACTGTCAAAGCCATTTGGATGCACTGCTGGTGTCTGAATCTTTTAGAAACTTAATTCTCCCCTTTTTTTCTTCTCCAGCATTCAGGGAACATTTATTTTAGGAAATGGCTCTGGCTTTAAAGGCAAAGAAGAAAAACTCCCAGTAACACATAGATCATCAGAGCAGAGCCATTTTTAAGTGAAATGATTTCTCCCTACCCAAACTTTACCACAAGGCCCCATTAAAGAACTGCAGAGGCCCAGCACAAAAGAACTATAAATTATGAGACTCTAAAAAAAAAATTATGAGACTCTAGACATCAGGGACAGAGAGCCACAATTCCCATGGGAGTTTGCTCTACATTTCTCCTTACAAAGCATCTAAAGCAGATTGAAATCCTGGCTGAGAAACTTGTGGAGAGAGAGAGATATGGCAAAGGGCAAAGGCATTAAATAATATATAGATTTTCACTAAAGATCATTTCTGCTTAAATAGCTGACTACTCACGCTGGTGGTCAGATTCAGAAAGGATGAGGGCTGGCACTGCTAACAGTGAAAGGCGTAAAGCCAATGCAATCAACAGTGGCACGATGAGTACATTTAATGGGCTTTTAAGTGCCCCAAATTCAAAGTCCAAATTTCTAGGAGGGCTGTATGGTAAAGATAATTTATCGTTGTTTTATTAATCCACATGGAAGTGCTTCTCTCTGCTTTAAGATATAATCATCTATCTAGGAGTAGAAGTTAAAATTCCAGACATGCCTGCCCCAGCCCAGGAATACTTTCCTACTTCCAAGATTTCAGAAACAAGGTCTCCAATGAGATCCTCTACCATGCTGGAGTTCCCATTATCCCCCTTCTTCAAGAACACCATCCCCACCAATCTGCCAGTACTAAGGAATTTCCACTGAATAGGAACCCTGGCCAGAATAGGGAGAAGGAACCACAGGCAGCACCCATACCAGCTGCATTATTTGATTCAGCCTTGCAGATAACTACCTGCCCATTCACCCAAGGCAAGCACTGATTTATGCTGAATGCTAAGTGAGTGGGAAAGAATGATGACTCACTTTCACTGCATGACCTTTCTACTCTCATAAGGAGAAAGCAGACAGCTTAAAAAGAAAAGCAATTTGCCTTCTGCTGATTTTCTCTTGTATAAAGTCTGAATTTCTCTGCCTAATGTTCAAGGACCTACCTTCCAATGCATACCCTACCACTCTCTGAGTCTATATTCTTTGGTGTCCTCTTCCAACTCCAATATATCATGCCTACTTTTGTTTATTTACTCATGATGTTCTCCTCTCCTCTGCTTTCCAAATCCATCTCACTAGAGAAACAGGTCAAGCCCCACCTCTTCTATGAATCCTTCAACTGTTACTCTACCCATGAACATTCACAGACTTACCAAAGAAAGGCAGAATGTGCAGGGTTCAGTGAACATTTGTTAATAGTAAGACCAATCCTTGCCTAAACCAACAGACAGTTAAGGAGGAATATCTAGTCATTTGAAGATGTAAGAGCTTTTAAACTAGGAATGTACTGACTACTTCCACCACTCCATTTTTTTATTTCATTGTTGTTATTATTGTTTCTGTGGCTCTTCCTTTATTTGCTGCTGCTGCTAATGATGATGATGATGATGATGACGATGATGAAAGACAAGAATAAAAAGATAACAACTTAATATTTACTGGAGTGTACTAAATACCAAGCACTGTTTTTTAGCACTTAACCCATACTGTCTCATTTAATACTCACTGAATTACAGCAGAAAGTATCTCCATTTTAATACTGAGGAAACAGAAGCAGAAAACATTGGTAATCTGTCCAAGATAATTCCAGTAGAAAGGGCAGAATTGAAATTCAGACCCAAGCTGCCCAACTTCAGAGCTTGAGCTCTGAGTGATACATCATTCTTCATACTTTGTTTCACCTAGTTTGTCCAACACTTAAAATGACAGAAAAGTCATAATCCTTTCCCCAATGGCATTAAAAATTATTTAGCACTTTATCTTTTTCTAAGTACTTTCACCTGAATTAACTCAGTTGCTCTTGACAAGAGATCTCTGTAGGTTGAACATTTCTGTACTTTTGAATAAATAGGGAAATGGATGACTTGCCTAAGGTACAAAGTGGATCAGTGGAGCCAAGAAGTCATGGAAACAGAATGAAAAAAAAGTGCTAGAGAAGGGGGAAGAGTCAAGATCATACAACCCACCATTCATTTTTTTCTCCCCAAATATGTTTATTTTAATTTTTCAGTGTTACAAGATTGTTCATGCACCACACCCAGTGCTCCATGCAATACGTGCCCTTCTCGATATCCACCTCCAGGCTCACCCACCCCCCGACCCCCTCCCCTCCAAAACCCTCAGTTTGTTGCTCAGAGTCCACAGTCTCTCCTGGTTCATCACCCTCTCCGATTTCCCCCCATTCGCCCTTCCCCTCCTTCTCACGATGCCCTCCATGATTTTCTTTATACTCCACACGTAAGTGAGACCATAAGATAATTGACTCTCTCCACTTGACTTATTTCACTCCGCATAATCTCTTCTAGTCCTGTCCATGTTGATACAAAAGTTGGCTATTCATCCTTTCTGATGGAGGCATAATATTCCATTGTATAGATGTACCACATCTTCCTTATCCATTCATCTGTTGAACGGCATTTTGGTTCTTTCCACAGTTTGGCTATTGTGGCCATTGTGTCTATGAACATTGGGGTACATGTGGCCCTTCTTTGTACTGTATCTGCTTCTTTGGGGTAAACACCAAGTAGTGCAATTGCAGGGTCACAGGGTAGCTGTATATTTAATTTCCTGAGGAATCTCCATACTGTTTTCCAAAGTGGCTGCACCAACTTGCATCCCCACCAACCCACCATTCATTTTATAGCAAAACCTCTGAGGAACCCAGAGTTGACTGGCTTGGGATAAGCAGCAAATGAGGGAAAAGCAGGTCTAGAACTGGACTGTGTGACTTCTCATCTGCAGTCTTCCATTGCAGCACCATAGCCCTGAGCATATTCTCCAAAATGAATGATGAGAAGGGAGCCCTGGTCAAATGTGCTGGGACCTATTGCAGGCCATGTCTTCCTCTTGGAGAGTCACAATGCACATTCTTTGAAAAATTATGCAAACACTTCATAAACTCACTTGACCAAAGAAAAATTTTAATACCTTCCATTGACACCCCTTTGAAAAAATAGTATTCTGTGGATTTGGAAAACAATGCATAACAGATATATTGGAATATGAGTATACAAATAAATGTAATCTTTTTTTTTTCTGCTGTTGGGCCTAGATGTAAAAGAAAAGAAAAATATTTCATCTTTCTTTCTTTTTATCTCCAAAACTTCCCCTCTCATAAATCTATGCAATGCACAACTCTACCCTACATTGAAACATATATGGGAAAACATTTTAGCCACTTAGATGAAACATAATGGAAAATTAATACTCTCCAAAGAAAGAACAATTGTACTCTTGCTTGTATACACACCATGCATACACATACATGCCTTGAATTCCAGTTTTGTTTTTGTTGTTGTTTTTTTTCTTCAGTTTCTTAGGGTTGTTAAATTATTGACTTTGCATATGTGAAGATCAATTATATATCCCCTGTTTCTTTGGGATTTGTTTATAAAAGATTATATGAATCTGCTCAGGCTGCCACAGATCAAGAGGCTTAAACAACAGAAATTTATTTCTTACATTTTTGGAGATGAGAAGTCTAAGATCAAGGCTCTAGGAAAGTAGGTTTCATTCTGAGGCCTCTTTTCTTGGCTTATAGGTGGCTATCTGTTCGCTGTATGCTTACATGACCTCTTCTTGGGGTGGCATGTACACTGGGAGGTGGAGGGGGAGAGAGGGAAGAGGAGAGGTGGGGCGGGGGAGAGAGAGTGATTAAGATGTTTGGCGTCTCATTTAGCCTTAATTACTTCTTTACATGCCCCACCTCCAAATATAGCCAGACTAAGTGTTATGGTTTCAACATATGGGTTTTGAGAGGACATAATTCTGTACATAACAAAGATGGAAGATGCAATGATGACAGCAAAGGTTCTGTTTATGGTGACCCGAGAGGTCTCAAAGGTAGACTTAATATTACTTTTAAAACTAAAGAAAGAAATTTGGAAATTTCTACTGCCTCACATCCTTTTCACAAGTTGAGGAAAAAAATAAAAAACAAAACTTCAAAGGCGTGTAACAGCTATGTCAGAAAACGTTAATCTCTTATGAGCTGAAATAAGGTGGCAAATTTATATTAAGACATAAATAACTGACATTCTTCCCTCTGAGCACATCGCTATGGCAGAAGGGAAGTGGAAATCTGAAGTGGAGTAAGAGGACCTAAAATCACCAAGGACAGAACTGCCCTTCATGCACCTGGCGAGCTCACTGGGGAGGCCAACCACACTCTCTTGCGGCCAGATCCCCAGGAGCCACTACTTCTCCGTACAATCCCCATTCTCCCAGGCCCCAGAGCAGGCAGCATGGTGGGCAACCACAACCACTCCCCTGGTCTCCACCCCACCCCCCACCCCCACCAACTGCTGAGCAGAAACCTAAGACATAGAGGAAAGGAAATGTGGGCTGGAAAGGGCACAACTTTGTTGGGGGGGAGATGCTGAGGGTGATATTCACAAGAAGGACCTCACTGATCACTTCCTTCCTTATTATTTCAGGATTATTGTAATTTCATGGAAACACTCCTTCTTCCCTACGCAGCTTTTGATGGCCGCAATTCTTGTTTGGTTCTGGCCCCCAGCAATGCTAATAAATGGCTTCCGGATCATTTTTATTCATTTTGTGTGTTTCACTCACAGTACTTTATGTGACTTATGTAGCCCCTGCAGCTCATATTTCTATTTGAATTGCAGGGCAAGTAGTGAGTTTTAACATTCCTACTGCACACACATTCTTCTTTCCCTCGAAATGAAAGATCATTTGAACTTTGAATTGCATTAGCATGACATTTTTCTACTAAATTACCCTGGCTGCACTCAATAGCCTGAAAAGAAACAAACCTCTTTTAACTCTATAGGCTATGTGAGTGAATAAGTACTGGAGGAAATGCCAACAGAGAGGAGGAGGGAGGACAACCAGCAAGGCTGGGCACTGCCCTTGCCCTGGGGCACCTGTCTGTGATGCTGACCTGGCAGACTGAGGGTCACTCCCACTCCCATGCCAGACCCAGGTTGGGGCATTTGGATAGATGGAGGAGAAAGTTAATGCCCCAGCTGTTGCTTTGTAAAACAAAAACAAAAACAAAAATGGGGTGCAGCTTTTCATATCATTTTTTAAAAGTAATAATGTTTGCTTTTCTTTGTATTATGAGGGTGGAAAATGTTCATTGTAGGAAATCTGGAAAATACAAGAACGATAAAGAAGAAAATAAAACCACCCATATTCTCACCACTTAGAGAGATAAACTATAGCTTTTGGGAGTATAGTTTTCCAAAGCCTTTTTAGGGAAGTAGGTAGAGTTCTATTCAATTAGATATATATAACAACATTTCGTTCATTTGTATAAATTAGGCTATACATACAGATATAATTTGAATCATGTATATGATTTGAGTCTCTTTTTTACACTTTATTTGTGAGCATTTTCCCATTTCTTTAAAAATCATGATATGTGATGGCCACATAATATTTTATCATAAAAGTACATTATAATTGAATTAACCATGTCTTTTTTTTAAGATTTATTTATTTATTTGAGAGAGAGAGAATCTCAAGCAGACTCCCTTCTGAGCACGAAGCCCCATGCAGGGCTCCATCCCAGGACCCCGAGATCATGACCTGCACCAAAATGAAGAATCATGCTCAACCAACTGAACCACCCAGGCACTCCAAATTAATGGTGCCTTTATGGGCACACATTGATGCTGCTTCCTCTATTTATAAGCCATGCTGTGATGAATGTCTTTTTGCACATAACAGACCTGATAACTGATATTAGCTCCCACTTCTTGAGCTCTTACTATATGCCAACCACAATAAAAGAAAATTTCCAGAGAATATATCACATATACAATATTAAAATAATATATAATGATATAAAAATCATAATCACAGTGTTTGGAACAGAAAGACACAGAGAGAAGCAAACATCCTAGATCTAGGACCTGCAATAACATTTTAACTCTGCCAGTTATTAGTCACATGGCCTCAGGTAAGTCAAGGAACTTCTATGAACCCATTTCTTCATCTACAAAATTCACTCGTTCACTTAATTTTACTTATTAACTACCTGCTATGCTAATTATGGGTAATATCTATTAAGTGATCACTAAGTGCTGGCACCATGATAAGTGCCATTTAATGAAGGGCAATTAAATAGGTATGGTATCTTCCTTCATGGAATTTGCTATCCAGTAGGAGGTCACTGAGAAAGCATATGTCACCAAGTAGGCATATAAAACAGAATGAGGTGAGTGCTATTAGGTAGGTGAAAAAAATAAAGTAATAAATATAAACAAAGGAGAGAAAATAAAGATTGAGATAAGGATGATACTTCATCTTGTAGGTGATGTAAAATACCCAGAAAAATACCTGACATTACTAGTACACAAACAAAAATGATAGTTATGATGATGATGACATTCCTACCCCTTGAAATCTCTTTAGGGAAAACTGAAACCTCCAGTTCTATTTGTTATGGACATCTAAAATCCAAAATGCCTGTAGAATTTGTAAGGTAAATTCCTCTGACCATCTGAGCCCTGAGCTCTTGATCACTCAGTTTACATATCATCCATTTCACACATGTTCTTTTTGTAATCCTCCACACTGACACAGATGGGAAATCCAACCTCTACCTTGGTTTTCATTATAAATAAATAAATGACTGAATAATACTTAGACACAGCAACTTGTGTATTTAGTGGACTTTACTAAAGGCATAGTAAGGGAGGGTTTAATGGTAGCAAAGCAAAGAACTTAAAACTGGATACTAGATACTAGAATGACTCTTCCATTCTAAAATGTTCTTAGAACTTTCATGGGCCACTTCATTTCACATACATCACAGCTTACCATCAACTTTCTTTTTAGGAAGAAAATCTATTTTTATCTTTGATTGTCCTTGCAACTATTAATATCCATGTTCTCAGAATTTCAGCTTCTACCATAGACATTTTTTCAAGATTCTCTCAAAGGCAACAGTCTCCCAAAGAGAAATTCTACTGCAAGCTAATGAAATTATATGTATTTTTACCTCTGCTTCATTGTTATTGTCATGACTAGTGTCATTATGTTAGTATTAGTATTAAGCCTGACACTTCAGGAAAGTCTTTTATAGATGTAGTCTCCAAAAATTCATTTCCTTGAAGTATAGGGGTGATGTCACCTAGGATTCAAGACACCTAGGTGTGTTCTGGTGTAGACCATAGGCATCCAGTGTTTCTGGTATGAATCTCTCCGGTATCCCACATATACCATAAAATGGAGAACAATAAAATTATGCCTACTTTACTGTGGCTAATCTCTACACCATTGGTTCTTTCCAAGTTTGGTCACTTAAATAAGAGACCTAAAACTGTAGAGTTTTAGAATCCAGTCTTCCTTCTCTCTGTTCTTTCTTACCCCAAATACTAGTACTGAAATATTTGTTTCCTGAGAATTCAACAGTATATCAGTCTAGAACTTAAATGAAATTTTTGAAAGTCTAAAACTTACCAGAATTACTGGGCAGGAATGCAGAAATAGAAATGAGCTCCAGGGTCCTTAATTTCATCTAGCATCTGTAACTGTACTTTTGGAAAAATGAATTCTTCAAAGTTCTTTAAGAGAACACTCCTTGTTACATCACAGACCACACAGTATGCACATGATAAATTATTATTTCCTTGGTCTCTGTGATGAGTTCAGTGACCGACTGTTTCATTTGACTCTTGTGGAATAGAAGCTCTCCTTGCCACTTGATTGTAACCTGAGAGTATCAGGTCTGGAATTGAATCATGAGCTTCTAGAGGCCACCACAGGGAAACGACATGAAGGAAAGGGAAGCCCAAAGAAAGGCCAGTTCCAGTGCCATTCTTTAATCCCTGAATTTAACCATATCTATAATCAGCTTTATCCCTGGACTTTCTAGTCACATGAGCTAATCAGCATCCTTTTGCACTTAAAATACTTTGCCCAGTTTTGGGGGTTTTTTGGGTATTTTGTTTTTGTTTTTGTTTTTTGTTTTTTGTTTTTTTTGTCCCATCAGACAAGATGAATCTTACTGGTACACAGATCTGGTGGGAGATCAGGGATTTACTTTCTAACCTAACTCTTGGGATCTAAGGGATAATCACATATGGGTTGCCTCTAAGGCTGTAACAAGTGCCTACACATGCCCTAGAGCCAGAATTTAATCCACACTTGCTCCAGGCAGAGAGACAGAAGCAGAAATCTGAAGGCAGAAATAAGCAGAACTTAACAATGTTCCCCTTGGTCTGTTTGTTTTTTAATAGGACTCAAAACTTTTACTGAATTTAGCCAAATTTCCTGAAAACTAAATCAAAATACACCTTAAAATGTATTTGTGACTCTGTGCTTTTCAAATAAAAGGTCATATAATATTACTTTTCACATGGTAACCCTCTCCATAATTTGAGTCACTATCCATGTGAGTGAATAGGTTTGTAAATGTTTACAAGAAATCTTCAAACCAAAATGGAATGTTACAAGGCCTCCAGACACAAGGCAATTTTACTTTGCCATATAGAAAGGCATTGGTTAGGGAATTTTGTGGCAGTAACTGAGCTACTTTATTGAGCAACAGCATATTCACTTTTATTCTAAAACATGATGGAATCTCCTTTCTTGATTAAAGTATGGGAAAATTTGGTGTGTTTTACCTTCTACCATTTTGATGTATGGCATCTATGCAGTTTTAGTGTTCACTTCTGTCATAATTTTAGGTGTTCATAGGAAATTTAGTGGCCAATATTTCGGGATGTCCCCCTTCAGATGGCATATTCCCAATATTTTATTTTTGAATACTATGTATCATGACTTTATGAGCCCACTTGCACAATCTTTAATCATTTTTAATTTTATCAAAGTATAATTAACATGAAATAAACTGCACATGTTTAAAGCATACAGTTTGGTAAATTTTTACTTATCACTCATGCACCATCACCTCATTCAAGATAATAAACCTATCACCTCCAAAACCTTCCTTCTTCCACCTTGTAATCCCTTTCTCACAAACTTCCCACTCCTTGTGTCCCCAGGCAGCCACTGACCTGCTTCCTTTCACTATAGATTATTTTTCACTTCTAAAATTTTTTTGTAATAGAAATCAAATAGCATATATTTTTGTGTGTCTGGCTTCTTTTATACTGTCCATTACTTTGCAATTCATCTGAGTTATAACTTGTATCAATACTGTCTTCCTTTTCATTGCTAATAGTATTCTGTTGAATGAATATACCTTAGTTTGCTGTATTCACTCACTTGTTGATGGATAGTTGTGCTGTTTTCAGTTTTTAGCTATGAAAAAATAAAACTGCTATGAAAATTTATATACCAATCTTTGCATAGACATATGTTTTCATTTCTCTTGAAGAAATACCTAGAGTGAAATAGTTGGATCATATAACAGGTCTATAATTAACTCCTTAAGAAACAAGCAAACTGTTTTCCAAAGTGGTTGCCCTATTTTATATTCCCACAAGCAGCTGAGAGTTCCAGTTCTTCCACATCCTTGCCAATACTTAGTATGGTCAGTCATTTTAATTCATAATATTCTAAAAGATGTGCAAGACATTTCATTATGCTTTTAATTTGCAGTTCTCTAATGTCTAATGATGTTAAGCATGTTTCTGTGTGCTTATTTGCCACCAGTATATTCTTTGGTGAAATGCTATTTAAATTTGACAATTTTTAACTGGGTTATTTGTGCTTTCATTATTGAGCTTTGATAATTCTCCATAAATTCTGAATGTAAGTCCTTTATCAAATTTCTGGTATGCAAACAAATTCTTCCAGTCTATGGCTCATTTTTTTTATTCTCTTAGCAGTACCTTTCAAAGAGCAAAAATTCTCAATTCCTATTTATCAAGTTTGTCTTTTATGGATTATATTTTTCATATTGTATCCAAGATATCTTTCCCTAACTCAAAATTAAAAAGATTTTCTTGTTTTCTTTGAGTATTATATAGTTTAGTTTATATTTATGTCAATGATCCATGTAAAGTTTTTTTTATATATATGGTACAAGAAATGAATAGAACTTTCTGTTGTTGTTTGGGTTTTTTTGCCTATTGATATCCACCTATTCCAGCACAATTTGTTCAAAAGACTATCTTTTTTCCACCAACAAAACTGCCTTTGTTGAAAATCAATTAACCATATATGTGTAGTTTATTTTCAGACTCCATTCTGTTCTATTGATATATTTGTCTATATGTATATCATGTTGTCTTAATTACTATAGCTATTCAAGTCCTAAATTCAGGTCATGACAAGTCCTCCAAATGTGTTTTTCTTTTTTAAAGTTGTTTTAAACATTATAGTTCCTTTGGACTTTTCTACGAATTTACAAATAACCTTAACAATTATCACCAAAAAAAAGTTTTCTGGAATTTAATTGGGATTATGTTGAATCTATAGATTAATTTGGGGAAAATTAACATCTTAACAATATTGAGTCTTCCTATTCAATAGCATGACCTTATGTCTCAATTTATTTAGTCTTCTTAAATATCCCTCAGCTCAGTTTTGTAGTTTTTAGCGCACAGGTCAATTTTCCCAGAATTATCCTTAAGTATTTTATATTTATGATTTTTTTAAGTAGTATTTTTTAAAATACTTCAAGTTCTGATTCTTTGTTCCTAGTATATAAAAATAAGTTGAATTTTGTATACCAACCCTTTATTGTGTAATTTTTTTTTTAGATTTTATTTATTTATTTGAGAGAGACAGAGTATGGGTGGAGGTAGGGCAGAAGGAGAGGGAGAGAATCTCAAGCAGACTTCACACTGAAGGGGGAGCCCAATGTGAGGTTTGATCCCATGACCCTGAGATGAAACCAAGTTGGAGGCTTAACCGACTGAGTCACCCAGGTGCCCCAGTCCTGTAAATTTTCTAAAGCTACTTTTACTTCCTTAGATCTTTAGTAGATTTCATAAAATTTTCTTGAAAGATAATTATATTGTCTAAGAAATAAGATAGGTGTACTTCTTCCTTTCTGATCTTGGTGGTTTTTTATTTCTTTTTCTTGCCTTACTACCTTGGCTGAATTCTCCAAGTACAATACTGAATACAAGCAGTAAATATGTATGTCCTTGATCTTTTATTGATCTTAGGAGGAAAACATTCAGTTATTTGTCATTATATGTGATGCCTGTGGGTAGGTTTTACATAGGAGCCTTTCATCAGGTTGAGGAAATTCCTTGATATACCTGGTTTGGTGGAAGTTTATGTCAAGACTAGATGCTAGATTTTTACTTTTTTTTTTCTATGTTCAACAAGATGATCAGATGTTTTGGGACACCTGGGTGGCTCAGTGGGTTAAAGCCTCTGCCTTTGGCTCAGGTCATGATCTCAGGGTCCTGGGATTGAGCCCCCTAATTGGCCTCTCTGCTCAGTAGGGAGCCTGCTTTCCCCTCTCTCTCTGTCTGCCTCTCTGCCTGCTTCTCTGCCGACTTGTGATCTCTCTCTCTGTCAAATAAATAAATAAAATCTTTAAAAAAAGATGATCATATGTTTTTCCTCTTTTAGTCAAAATGGGTAGTAGTTACATTGGTTGATTTTCAAATGTTAAACCAACCTTCTCATTGTCAATTTTATTTAACTGTTTCTTTGTATATCTCAAAATTTTTTTATTGGATACAAGATATTATGGTATTTACTAAGTTGTTACTAGATATTTTATATTCCTATTAAAATTCTTGAGATTTTCACTGAAATGCAGTTAATTGGAAAGAATTTGATCCTTTGTATTTCTTTCTTTTAATTTAATTTTATTTTTTCAATGTTCCAAGATTCATTGTTCATGCACCATACCCAGTGCTCCATGCAATACATGCCCTCCTCAATACCCACCACCAGGCTCACCCATCACCACACCCCCTCTCCCCTCCAAAACCCTCAGTTTGTTGCTCAGAGTCCACAGTCTCTCATGGTTCATCTCACCCTCTGATTTCCACCAAGTCACCCTCCCTTTCCTTCTCCCAATGTCTTCTATGTTTTTCCTTATGCTCCACATGTAAGTGAAACCATATGATTATTGACTCTCTCTGCTTGACTTATTTCACCAGCATAATCTCCTCCAGTCCTGTCCATGTTGACACAAAAGTTAGGTAAAAGATGAATATCTTTTCTGATGGAGGCATAGTATTCTATTGTATATATTGACCATATCTTCTTTATCCATTCGTCTGTTGAAGGGCATCTTTCCACAGTTTGACAATTGTGGCCATTACTACTATGAACATTGGGGTACATATGGCCCTTATTTTCACTGGGTATTCTTTCACTGGGTTTCTTTGGGGTAAATACCCAGTAGTGCAATTGCAGGGTCATAGGGTAGATCTATTTTTAATTTCTTGAGGAATCTCCACACTGTTTTCCAAAGTGGTTGCACCAGCTTGCATTCTCACCAACAGTAGAAGAGGGTTCCCCTTTCTCCACATCCTCTCCAACATTTGTTGTTTACTTGTCTTGTTGATTTGGGCCATTCTAACAGTCAGTCCCTGCCTTTATGAAGCTTGGTATTATATGCTATTCACAGAACAAAACAACATTACATTCATATAAATACTGCTGCATATAGAAGTTTTACGAGTGCCTTCCTGGAACCTCTCCCAAAGAGCCTAGTGAAAAATGTTGAAGGGATCGTCTGTTGCTCATCAGTAAAGACTGCCCCAAATCTATTAACCTCTCAAGCTTTCTTCTCCATCTGGGCTCCCTTTGCCAAGATCTGGCCATTTCCTGTGCCAACTTATTCCAAGTCAAATCTAGCCTAAAAGACTATAACTTGCTCAGCCTGGCATCAGGTTGCCGGTCACACTGCCAATTGGCAGGCACTTCCTTGTCCTCCCCGACCGTATTTGTCTCCTCCAAGCAGAGCAGGTGGCAGGAACCTGGCAACATGGAAGCCCCACATCATGAGCAGACTCAAAGCTTGCAAGCAAGGTTCAGGTGCCTCCTGCCACCAGTGCAATGAGTAGGAACAGACAGAGTTTCATGGCTCCTGGGAGCCACTGAGGGTCTCCAGACGAAACTTGCTGAAGAGAAAAACACAAGCACTGATTCGTAGTACTGGGAGCTGGAGAAAGAAAACATATTCAGTGATGCTCTCATTTGAAGGTTTTTAGTTTTTCTGAGTTGTGACGCTGAACTTTGACAGTCTTCCTGCTTCATTGGAACAGCCCAACCAAACTCATGCAGGAAACTTCCCAACCCTCCAAGTCCTACAAAATGTAAATTGGGGAGAGGATTCTCTTTCTGAGAGTAAAAAATTATGAATACAATGGCTATCCAACACTAGAAAACATGAGAGATTCAGTTAAGAGAGTTACTCTACATTCTTCTCTGAAGAATGAACAAAGAAAGCCCTACAGGGAAAACATGGTGTTTGAGTGGATAAGAAGCCAAAGTATTGAACAGTGTCATTCAAATGCAATACAATTAAATGGCCAAATCAAAGTTTCTAAAGTGTGCGTGTTGCTCTCAGATACATGTGAAGAAATGTGGTCTATGTCACTATCTTGTAACTCCTCTTATCTACCTACTCTTTCCCCCAGAAAGGTCACCAAACTGTGGTTCCTCAGAAAGACAACAGAATATCAGAAAATACAAGCTGTATAGAGTGTTTGGTGGAAACTGATCCTTTCAAGTCTGAACTGCAAGTGAACCAAGTAAACAAAGAATCAATCCTAGCAAACTCGAGTGCGTACTCACTTGACAGAAGTTGACTGATGTTGCAAATAGTAAGTTACCCCTGCTTGCACTGAGCTTGGTAAACCAAATGAAGAACTCATTAGATGGTACTTACAAAACTTTCAGACTTCAGTAAATGGATTTCAATTAGATGGAAGAGAAAGCAAAACTAGTTCCCATGGAAACCAGCTTTTATCTATTTGGATTATCTTAAGTCTGGGACACCAATTCTTATGGTTTTGAATGGCCTTAAATGGCATTACAAATGTGGATATAGTTAATATCCTAAACATAAATGGACTTATTTTTACATTTGGGCCATAAAACAAGTATTTTATAGCTGCTTTCAACAACAAGCAAGACATTAGCTGCGGTATTTCAGGTAAATCAAAAGAACACTCCTGTTTCCCCACACCCCCTACAACTGCGGGATCACTAATCATTGTACCAATGTAAGGTGTGTTCTCTCTTCGAGTGATCATTTATGTTGTTTTTGTACATTTTAAGTAGAAAACATTCAATTTCTAGGCCAGGAATTAAACACTGTAATAATAACACAACGTTTATTGAGTTCTTGCTATGTACTATCTGTTTTGCTTGCATTCTCTCAATTTATCTTTCCAAATACCCCATGAGGTAAGTTCTATTATTATTCTCCATTTGACATATAGAAAAACAGGTTCAATAATCTGCCCAATGTTTCACAGCTGATAAGTTGTGGAATTGCAAGTTGAATTTAAGACTTTGTGATTCTGTTCCGCTAGAACCAATAGGTGTTACCCATCTGTCCAAATGATTTCCCACATTTATTTTCACTATTTCTCTTCAATTCTTACTCCACAGCTCAAAAGGTTAATTTAAGCTGAATTTTTTTATTAATTTGTACATTTATTCAACAATAATAAGTGCTTTCTCTTTGCTAGGAACTAAGTACATATGAGAGAGGACATGATTCATGCCATTGGTATTCTTACAGTCTAATAAGAAGACAAATAGTAAGTAGAAAGTTTTATCTACTTTTCTTCCTTTGAGAATATTGGGCTACTGGGGTCAAACAGATGTCAATCATTTTCTGATGGGTTTCACCATACTATAGGTCAGTAATGCTTATCAGTAGCCAAGGTGACAGGCACTTATCCACAAGGACCTCTGCCATGGTATCAAGTGATAGCTAAAAATGTCCAGAATCACAGATATTAGTAGTCTTCCTGGATTTCTAATCCTGCCTTCTTACACCTTCTTTTGGAAGTAGACTGAATCCAAGATTCCTACTGTGTGATTATAACTGGTCTCTATCAGTTTTCATTTTAATTTTGACCACCACCACCTCATCATACCCTACTGCACCAAATTTCCACCCCATGTATTTCAAACCTGCCTCATCACTGTAACCATCTTTCCTTTCATTCAGTCATGTAGTTCTCATTTATTATGGTTCCATTATATGATGAAATTAATGACCCAGTTCCTACTTTTAAAAAGTTAACATAAGTGAATGCAAAAATAAAAATACCTAAATATTATGATAGAAAAGATTCAGGTAAGATGAGTACAAAAACATAATCGCTGGTGTTTTATAGTTCCCAGTGCACAAGTTTTTTATCCCCTCATTAAATTTATTCCTAAATATTTTATTATTTTTGATGCTATTGTAAATGGAATTGTTTTCTTAATTTTTTTTGATAGTTTGTTGTTGGTGTACAGAAATGCAACTGATTTTTTGTATGCTTGGTTTTGTATCCTGCCATTTTACTGAATTGGTTTGTTCATTCTAATATTCTTTTGTGGTGTCTTTAGGCTTTTCCACATATGAGATTATGTCATTTGCCAATAGATAAACTTACATTTTTCTTTTCTGATTTTGATGCTTTTTATTTCTTTCTCTTGGCTAATTTCTGCAGTTAGGACTTCCAATACTATGTTTAATAAATGTGGCAAAAGTAGTCATCCTATGTTTTTATCACTAATAATAATAATAATAAATAAGGAACCCGGGGGGGTGGAAAAAACTAAAAGTGATAATTAAAATAAAGAGGGCAGAAGAAAATTTTGGAGGTGATCGATATATTTATGGCATAGGAGATGATGGTTTCATGAATATATTATTATCTCCAAACTCATCAAGTTGTATACAATAAATATGTACAGATTTTTGAATGTCAGTCACACCTTAATAATTTATTTTAGTTTTTAAAGGGTATTTTTTTAATGCAATCATTAGTTTCAGACGTAGTGTTCAATAATTCATCAGTTGTTTATAACACCCAGCGCTCATGACATCACCTGCCCTCCTTGATACCCATCACCCATTTATCTCAATAAATTGGTTTAAACACACACACACAACACACACACACTCATTTAGGTTTAAGTGACTAAATAGTACTAATTCTGGGAGCACTTGGTTTTTAAAAGAAGACTGTGGAAAGGAAACCATCTTTAACCCAAGAGAAAAAATTATCAGTAGCGTAATAACCAAGATTATTGAATGGTGGACATGATTTGGAAGACACCTGGAGAGAGCAAACCTTCCCAATAATAGCCAGCTTAGACAGGTAAACGACTACATTCCTTAGCCATTAGTCTACTCCTAAGAATCACAACTATTTTCATTTTCTTTTCCCCCCCTCCATCAGCCTGAGAAGTATTTAACATCCAGTTGAGGAACAAGAGAGGCACTTTGTCCCTGGATCAAATGAAAATGTGTTTTTTGCCCCAAACGTTTAAGTGCCAGCTTCATTGTAGGCTTCACTGCAGCATTTCCTCCTCAGTGGCCTGCTCTCAAACTCACTTCCACCTGGTGAAAATCTTTTTTCCCCTGACCCTATTTCCAGCCCTAGTTACTTGCTCTTTGGTCATCAAAAATGACTTAAGCCCAAGAGAGCAGCTTTAGTAATTGTCCTGAGCAGAATACCACCTGTGGCCTGTATATTCTTTGGTCTCCGTCTTACATCCCCACACTTTTCAGGCCTCTCATCTGAAATTGAGTTCTGAACCACCCCTTAGCCTGCTGCAAAGCCTAGGACTTGGAGGGGGCAGGGAGCACAGGCAACAGTAATCCCTTTTTACCCTCTTCCCAGCCATATATTACTGTTCCTGCTTCCTTTCTCTGCATTACTTTTGAAACTCCAACTGGGCTCTTGCTCAGCCCATATTCTCCCCACTTGCCAGCCTCACTGCCTTCCCCCCCTCTATACTTCTTCTTCATTTATAACCATTTCCATCTGAAAGGAGGAGGTTTTTTTTTCCTTTAAAAAAATCTGAGTTGGGAACACTGCCGATTGTAACTATAGTGATGCATCAATCACATCGCAATAATTGCACAGCACAGGTTTCCTGTTAGGGCTGAGCTACCTGCCAGAAAATGGCAGCAATCAGGCTTTTGGCAGCAGACAATCAGGAATCATTTGTAATTCTTTCTAGCTGCATGTTTTCCAGTCCAAGAATTGGATGCTAATCAATCAGTTGTCATGGTAACCCAGAATCACACAGCTATCAATACAGGAAAAAGATGGGAGAAATTATGAGGGCAGTGAGCACCGTAATTCCGAGAAGGGAGTGCCAAGTGACCTTACCAGTTGCCAACCCATGAAAAATGGTACCAAGTAAAAGCAGGAGACCACAAGAATAAATGATCATAGTCAGTCAAGGGAAGAGCTATTGTCTTAACCACAAGAGTAGAAGCAGGTGGGTGATTTGGGGGTCACTTCATTGTCCTTGAATAGCAGCTAAGTTTCCAGGGCCAGGCAATATAGAAGCAATTTGAGAAAAAAGACAACCACTAGTGATAGAGGAGAAAGAGAGATCAGTTATCCAATCAGTCAGCAAATGTTTATGGTGTACCCATTACACATGAGGCCCTTCATGCGGTAAATACTGTCTGGTCTGGACCATCCAACATGGACAACAAAAGCAAACCAGTACTTACAGCAGCATTTGAGGTGACAGAAGAATGGCACAATCTTTCAGTACACTAGAAATCAAAATGGAAATGACCAATGTGACTCAGCAGACCTATATGCCAGAACTGGACCAAACATGCTCATTTACCTCATATTGAATTCTAACAATATGAGAAGTAGATTTCATTATTTCTATCTTACCGCTAAGGAAATCTCAGCATAGAATGTTCAGTAAGTTGTCTGACATCACACAGCTGGAAGGGCTGGGACAAGACCAAATGAAAGCTCAGGCCTAATCTTCATCCAAAACCATATGGACCATGGCCACTCTGCAGCTAGGAGTCTGGGAAGGTCAGCTTCATTCAGACTCTCAGGAACCCTAATGACCACACAGTCCAAAGACAAGATTTAGTACAAGATAGATGTACAAGTGGCTTTGCTAGAAACTCAGAAACATCCCCCAGAGATATCAGTTCACCTCGGTGGGATCCTAGAGAACTCATTGTATTTCTCATGTCTTCAACTTCCTTTTCTGTAAAATGAGAGTAAAAACTCTTATGAAGAATGGTGATATTTAAATGAGTCTGTGTCCATGAATGCTCTTAGGATAGTTCTTGGCCTGAGCAGCTTTTTCATTCTTATCCTCCTCTCTCAACTTTCGGGTGACAGGGGTATCCTAGATCTTATGGCACAGATAAGAGTCCCCTTGAGCAGGGTTAGGAGTTTATTCTAAAAAGCTTTCTAAGCTTTCTAGAGTGCCACCAGAGCAAGCTGAGAATTTTTTGGTTTCTACATCCTTAGCCTCTGGCCCTGTATTAATTTCAGGGTTCTCCAAAGAAATAGAACAAATAGGAATATATGTGATAAGACTGATTATAAAGCTCACACAATTATGGAGGCTGAGAAGTCCCATGATTTGCTATTTATAAATTGTAGACCCAGGAAAGCCAGTGCTGTGATTCAGTCTGAGTCAGAAGGCCTAAGAACTGGGGGAGGGGGGGTGAGAACAGCATAAGATTAATGTTGCAGCTCAAGCAATCAAACAGGAAAGCAGGATTTCTCCTTCCTCCACCTTTCATTCTAACCCCCGGTCCTTAACAAATTGGGTGATGCTCACCCACATTTGGGAGAGTGATCCACTTTAATGAATTCACCCATTCAAATGCTAATCTCATCGGGAAACACCTTCACAGGCATACCCAGAAAACATCCAGATGACTATCCCAGCACCTTTTGATCCAGTCATATAAAGTTAGCCATCACAAGCCTCTTCTACCTGCTCTGTCTTAATCTTTTGGGAGGCTTGGAAAGAGAAAGTCAAATGGTCCCACACAACATGAGTCACCCCCCAGGCCCCAGTGCCAACCCCCCCTCATTTCCATCAGGGCAATAATGTTGTGGTGGGATTTTGTCTTATCAAACAATTCCTGGCATAATGCTGTGACATTGCAAAAAATGACACTTAAAACACGTGAGCATAAATCTAGTTACTAACCAATTAATTTACCAAACTATTCTTATTAAAGCAATTGCATATTTCAAATGCATTTCTTTAAGCCAGATAATATTGAGGCTTATTTTATAATGCACAACTTTCTTACTAAACTCTTTGAACTTTAGTGAAAATGTTTTACAGCCTGAGAAGGAGCTTCCATAAGCACTGTGGCAGAAAATGCTTAACCTTTGAGTTCTAGTCCTGTTTCTGCTACTAATTGTTAGCTCTATAACCTTGTGCAAATGATTTCCTGTCTCTAAGCCTCAGACCTATCGTATGTGGAATGAAGAAGCAGCATTTCCAAGATGGCTTCCTCAGAGCATTACTACATATTCATATAACATCATTATATACTTTCATACAGATACAAAGAGGCAATTTGATTTGAAGAGAATATTTTCAGCAGTGAAATGGTCAAAAACAAGTTTGGGAAACTAATGAAGCCATGTTTTTCAGGTTTCCTTACTGAATGAGTTTCTAGAGCTTTTTAATAAGCTATTGGAAGGGGAGATCTAAAATACAGTGCTAGAGTGCTCGGCTGGCCAGGTTGGTAGAGCATGAGACTCTTGATCTCAGGGTCATGAGTTTGAGCCCCACATTGGGTATAGAGATTACTTTAAAAAATAAAATCTTGAGGGGAGAAGTTAAGATGATAGATGAGTAGGGGGACCCTAGATTTGTTGCATCCCTGGAACACAGCTAGATAATTACCAAATCATTCTGAACACCCAAGAAATCAATCTGAGGATTGAAAGAACAAACCTGTAAGTCTGCAAGTAGAAAAGCCACCACTTTCTGGAAGGTTGGGGGTACAGAGAATTGATTTGGAGGAATTAAGAACTATGGATGCTGTAGAGGGGAGGAAGCCCTGATTATGGAGATTACTGTAAGGTATTATAAGCAGTGGAGTGCAAAATCTGAAGTTTTAGAAGTCTTCCATCATTGGGGTTGTGCTCTTAAAGGTGCTTCAGCAGGGAAGGAAGGTGGAGACCCAGAAGTGGACAGTATGCTCTGAGGATCCCCTGAGTAGCAAGAACAAGTGGTGCCAAATGTGCTGCACTATTACCAAGCATGGGAGCAGGGACTCCTGCTGAGGGCAGCAAGCCTGGGTGGTAGCTCTCTGCTCCTCCATGCAATAAACTCGGAACTATGTGCTACTGTGCAACTGTTTTCCTGGCACCAGCCAGCAAATGGCAAAAGTACAGCAAACCTCCCTCCCCTACCCAGAGGATCAGACTGATCTGTACTAAAGAAGTTCCTAAAATTTGAAGTTTTGAAACCCTGCTGTATGCCTGAGATAAAACAGCTTGGACATAGGCAGGGTGAAGGCAGGGATTTGATGGAAGGCAGGGGCAGAAGAGGGGCAATTGTTTGCTCTTCTGTGGTGGACTCCAGGGCTGGAGAGTGGCCCACCCATTTTCACCCTGCCCATCAACATTGAAAGTCTTCAGGGAGCAAAACAGCAACACCTAACAGAGACCAGAGCCCTTTACACCAAGCCCCGCCCCCCTGCCCCCTGCAAGTGTATCTTCATGAGGTCAAGTCCACCTGAGAATCAGTGCAACAGGTCCCTGCCCAAGAAAACCAGCACCATGCACCAAGTTTCCTGATCACAGAGTGCTGCAAAGCTTCAACTTTGGAGGAAATAGAAGCTAGCTTCCTTTTTATTTTTACTTTTTAAAATTATCCATATATTTATTTTTTTATTTTTCTATTATTTATTTATTTTTAATTTTATTTTATATAGTTTTTTAGTTTTTTAGTTTTCATTTTTTTCTTATTTTTAGGTATAGCTTCTTTTAACAAGCAGACCAAAACACACCCAAGATCTAGTTTTTTGTTGTTATTGTTTTGTTATTGTTTATTGGGTTTTTCTCTGGACAAAATGACAAGACAGGAATTCATCCCAAAAGAAAGAACAGGAAGTAGAACTTATGGCCAGGAACTTAATCAATACAGATATAAGTAAGATGCCTGAACTAGAATTTGAAACAATAATTATAAAGATACTAGCTGGACCTCCATAAAAGCACAGAAGACATGAGAGAATCCATTTCTGCAGAGATAAAAGAGCTAAAATTTAATCAGGCCAAAATTAAAAGTGCTAAAAACTGAGATGTAAACCTAAATGGATGTCATGAAAATGAAGATTCACAGAGCAGAGGAACAAATCAGTGATACAGAAGATAAAGTTATAAAAATAATGAAGTTGAAAAGAAAAGGGAAAGAAAGGTCATGAAGGCAGACTTAGAGAACTCAGTGACTTATTAAAACAGAGTAACAAGGGCGCCTGGGTGGCTCAGTGGGTTAAAGCCTCTGCCTTCGGCTCATGTCATAAAACAGAGTAACAGTCATATCATAGGAGTTCTGGAGGATGAAGAGAGAGAAAAAGGGGCAGAAGGTTTAATTAAGCAAATTATAGCTGAAAACTCCCCTAATCAGGGGAAAGACACAGACATCAAAATCCAAGAAGCACAAAGAACTCCCATTAAATTCAGCCAAGGCATATGATAGTCAAATTCACAAAATACACAAACAAGAAAAGAATCCTGAAAGTGGCAAGCAAGGGGAAAAAAGTCCTTAACCTACAAGGAAAGACAGGTCGGATTTACAGCAGATCTGTCCACAGAAACTTTGCAGGCCAGAAGAGAGTGGCGTGATATACTCAACATGCTGAACGGGAAAAATATGCAGTCAAGAATACTCTATCCAGCAAGGTTATCATTCTGAATAGTTTCCCAGACAAACAAAAACAAGGAGTTTGTGACCATTAAACCAGTCCTGCAAGAAATATTAAGGAAGAATCTTTCAGTGGGGAAAAAGATCAAAAGCAACAAAGACTACAAAGGAACAGAGAACATCACCAGAAACACTAACTCTACAAGTAACACACTGGCACTAAATTTGTGTCTTTCAATAATCACTGAATGTAAATGGACTAAATGCTTCAAACAAAAGACATCAGGTATCAGAATGGATTAAAACAACAACAACAGCAACAACAACAACAAAAACAAGATTCATCTACACACTGTCTGTAAGAGACTCATTTTAGACCTAAAAACACCTGCAGATTGAAAGTGAGGGGATAGAAAACCATCTATCATGCTAATAAACATCAAAAGAAAGCTGAAGGAGCCATACTTATATCAAACAAACATGAGTTTAAAAAAAATTGTAACAAGAGATAAAGAAGGGCATTATATCATAATTAAGGGGTCTATCCATCAAAAAGATCTAACAATTGTAAATATTTATAATCACAACTTGGAAGCACCCAAATACATAACTCAATTAATTATAAACATAAATAAAGTGATAATAATATAACAATATTATATTATATATACATATCTATAATTATATATATTATATTTTTGGATAATATAATACTATATATATAGTATTATATTAAAGGGGACTTTAACAACCCACTTACAACAATGGACAGATCTTCTAAGCAGAAAGTCAACAAGGAAACAATGACTTTGAATGACACACTGGACCAGATAGACTTAATAGATACATAAAGAACATTTCATCCTAAAACAGCAGGTCACAAAATCAGCCCACAACAAGTACAAAAAGATCAAGATCATACCATGCATATTTTCTGATCACAACATTGTGAAACTTGAAGTCAACCACAAGAAAAAATTTGGAAAGACCATAAATACATGGAGATTAAAGAACATCTTACTAAGGAATGGATGGGGTTAACAAAGAAACTAAAGAAAAAAATTAAATGTACATAAAAGCAAATGAAGATGAAAACATAAAATTCCAAAACCTTTGGGATGCAGCAAAGGCAGTCTTAAGAGGGAAATATATTGCAGTACAGACCTACCTCAAGAAGTAAAAAAAAGTCTCTCAAATACATAACCTAACCTTACACTTAAAGAGGCTATAAAAGGAACAGCAAATAAAGCCTAAAGCCAGCAGAGAAAGGGAAATAATTAAGATCAGAGCAGAAATAAATGATATAGAATAAACAACAACAAAACAGATAAAAAGATCAATGAAACTAAGAACTGCTTCTTTGAAAGAATTAATAATATTGATAAGCCCTTTGCCAGACTTATCAAAAAGAAAAGAGAAGGGTCCCAAATAAATAAAATCATGAATGAAAGAGGAAAGATCACAGCTAATGTCACAGAAATACAAATAATCATAAGAGAATATTAGGGGGAAGTTATATGCCAACAAACTGGGAAATCTGGACGAAGTGGACAAATTCCTAGAAACATACAAATTACCAAAACTGAAACAGGAAGAAATAGAAAACTTGAACAGACCCATAACCAGTAAAAAATTGAATCAGTAATTAAAAATCTCCCAACAAATTAAAGTCCAGGGCCAGATGGCTTCCATGGCAATTCTACAAGATATTTAAAGAAGAGTTAATATATATCCTTCTGAAATTGTTTCAAAAAATAGAAATAGAAGGAAAATTTCAATACTCTTTCTATGAGGCCAGTGTTTCCTTGATTCCAAAACCAGATGAAGACTCCACTAAAGTGAATCAAACAGTTCATTAAGATGATTATTCACCACAATCAAGTGGGATTTATTCCTGGGTTGCAGAGATGGTTCAATATTCACAAATCATTCAACACGATACACCACATTAATAAAAGAAAGGATGAAAACCATATGATCCTCTCAATAGATGCAGAGAAAGCATTTGACAAAATATAGCATCCATTCGTGATGAAAGTCCTCAAGAAAGTAAGGATAGTTGGAACATCCCTCAACACTATAAATGCCGTATATGAAAGACCCACAGTTAATATCATCTTTAAAGGAGAAAACCAGAGCTTTCCCCTATGGGTAAGAACAAGATAGGGGAAAAAAAAAGAACAAGACAGGGATGTTCACTCTCACCATTACTATTTAACATAGTACTAGAGGTCTTAGCCAGCAATCAAACAATAACAACAACAACAATAACAAACGAATCCAAATCAGCAAGGAAGAAGTCAAACTTTCACTATTTGCTGATGACAAAATACTCTATGTAGAAAACCCAAAAGATTTCACCAAAAAATTGCTAGAACTTGTACATGAATTCAGCAGTCATAAGAAATAAAATCAATGTACAGAAACCTGTTGCATTTGTATACACCAATAATGAAGCAGCAGAAAGAAATCAAGGAATTGATCCCATTTACAAATGCACCAAAACCCAAGATACCTAGAAATAAACCTAATCAAAGAGGTAAAAGACCTGTATTCTGAAAACTTCAGAACACCTATGAAAGAAATTGAAGAGAACACAAGGAAATGGAAAAACATTCCATATTCATGGATTGGAAGAACAAATATTATTAAAATGTCTATGCTTCCCAAAGCAATCTACACATTCAATTCAATCCTTTCCTATCAAAATACCATCAGCATTTTCATAGAGTTGGAAAAACAATCCTAAAATTTTAATGGAACCAGAAAAGACCCTGAAAAGCAAAGGAATGTTGAAAAAGAAAAACAAAGCTGGAGGCATCACAATTCTGGACTTCAAGTTGTATTACAAAGCTGTAGTCATCAAGACAGTATGGTACTGGCACTAAGACACATAGATCAATGGAATAGAATAGAAACCCCAGAAATGGACCCACAATTATATGGTTAGCTATTCTTTAACAAAGCAGGAAAGAATACCCAATGGAAAAAGACAGTCTCTTCAACAAATGGCATTGGGAAAACTGGACAGCCACATGCAGAAGAATGAAACTGGACCACTTTCTTATACCATACACAAAAATAAACTTTAAAAAACCCCTAAATGTCAGACAGGAAAATCATCAAAATCCTAGATGAAAACACAGGCAGCAACCTCTTTGACCTTGTCCACAGGAACTTCTTACTAAACATGACATTAGAAGCAAGGGAAACCAAAGGAAAATGAACTATTGGGACTTCCTCAAGATAAAAAGCTTCTGAACAGTGAAGGAAGCAGAATAATCAACAGAACCAAAAAGCAGCCTATGGAATGGGAGAAGATATTTGCAAATGACATACTGGATAAAGGGTTAGTATCCAAAATCTATGGAGAAATTATCAAACTCAACACCCAAAAAACAAATAATCCCCCCAAAACCAAAAATAGTAATAATCCAGTTAAGAAATGGGCAGAAGATATGAATAGTCACTTTTCTGAAGAAGACATCCAGATGGCCAACAGATACATGAAAAGATGTTCACCATCACTCATCATCAGAAAAATACAAATCAAAACCACAATAAGATATCATGTCACATCTGTCAGAATGAACAAAATTAACAATACAGGAAATAACAGATGTTGGAGAGGTGTGGAGAAAGGGAAGCCCTCTTGCACTGGTGGTGGGAATACAAACTGGTACAGCCACTCTGGAAAACAATATGGAGGTTCCTAAGAAAGTTGAAAATAGAACTACCTATGATATAGCAATTGCACTACTAGGTATTTACCCAAAGGATACAAAAGTACAGATTTGAAAGGATATATATACCCTGATGTTTATAGCAGCATTATCAACAATAATCAAACTATGGAGAGAGCCCAAATGTCCATTGCTTTATCCATTTATATATTTATATACATATATATATATATGTGTGTGTGTGTGTGTGTATGTGTGTGTGTATATATATATGTGAATGAATATACGAATATACATATAAAGGAATATAAATGGAATATTACTCAGCCACCAAAAAGAATGAAATCTTGCCATTCTAAAGATGTAGGTGGAGCTAGAGTGCGTTATGCTAAGTGAAATAAGTCAGTCAGAAAAAGGCAAATACCATATGATTTCACTCACATATGGAATTTAAGAAACAAAACAGATGAACATATGGGGGGAGAGGGAAGCAAACAGTAAGAAACTCTAAATGATAGAGAGCAAACTGAGAGGTGATGGAGGGAGGTGGGTGGGGGATGGGCTAGATGAGTGATGGGTATTAAGGAGGGCACCTGGTATGATGATTACTGGGTGTTGTATGTAAGTGACGAATTTTCCCACTTGTTTCATTAAATGCAAAGAGCAAGATGCAAACTCTATATAAACTATTCCCATTTATGTGTGTGTGCTTGAGTGTTGGTAAAGATGAGTTGATGCAAGGGTAAATATAAATGTATAATTATGCATAGTAAATTTCTCAGTGCATATATAAGACACCTGAGAGGGTTCCTTGCAGAGTACACTAAGGGTGGGGAGAAAGGGCATTTTTATTTTTATTTTATACCATTAAGTATTGTTCAACTTTATTTTTACCAACTCATGTATTATTTTTATAATTTAAAAAAAGAACAAATTTTAACAGCTCTCTGGAAGCCCTTTTAGGTCTTTTGTAATTGTGCGGTTTCTCGAATCCCAAATTAAAGCTAAGTTATGCCTGTCTTCTGGATGAGAAATGGTCAAGGCTTTATACCCTTGGGTCCATCAGAATGCTAAATCTTCTGTATTTTTCCACCCTGAGATTGCAGGAACATTTGGATGACTGAGCACCCTGAGGAGTAACTGGCCCCTCTGTTTCAGGGGCCTACACTATGGGCTGCATCTAGGTTTCCAGAAGGCCAAAGAACCCAGCCACAGGAGCAAGAATGGAACATTGAGTCCCATTGTAGGCAAATCATGACTAAGCACAGAATCCCAGAGTCCAAAAACATCTAATCTGGAAGGATCTTTCTACAGATCTGACACCCAAAGGAGAAAAATTGAAGACCATACTAAAGATTTTAGATCTGAAACTTCTTACTCAGAATCTAGGAGAATTTATGATGTTGTCTTCCAAAATGGGAAGAACACGCCCCCTCCTCTCTCTCAACATGGATACAAGAGAATGTTTGTGGCTTGAAGGCTTTAAAATTGACCAAAGGGGGAAAGAAAAAAAAAAACTCTGACCAAAGCTAGACACAGTAGACTAAAGAAATAAAGTCCAACTAGAAAAGGCAGAACCAGAAATGTGGAGAAGGAATAATTTGAGTTGAGTTGAGCTAATTTAGCTAATCCTCAATTTGATGAAAATTTGGGGAGAAGCACCAAGGTAAAGAAATAGAGTGCTCATTTCATTAGCACGTAAACTAAAATTGGAATGATACAGAGATAGCATGACCCCTTAGATTACATGCAAATTTGTGAAGCAGTCCATATCTAAAAGAAGGAAAAGAAAAAAGAAGAGAAAGGAAAAGAAAATAGAAAAAAAAAAAAAGGAAACAGACCTAAATCAAAAGTTCAAGATAAATTTGTGTTGATGAAAAAAACTTGTAAGAAAAAATTTATTGTTGCCTTTGGCATCTACTTTACATACCTGGGAAGAATTAACTTCTCAACTAGTTATATGTATTGTAAACTTATAGTGGAAACTGTGAAACAAGGATAGCATAGGTGGAGAATGAGCTTTTCTATCTAAGTGAATTGTCCAAAGGATGGAAGGTCTTTTTTCAATGCTAGAACTTCCATATATTTTTATACTGCTTATGGAAATCTTTATAAAAACCACCCTATGTTTCCCAGCCCTGTTAAAGAGAATCTGCTGCACACCATTTAACCTTTTCCTCGAGTTTTTGTTTACTTGTTTGTTTGAAAATCCTGAAAAATCCTTTTCCAGAGTATTCATACAAAGAGGCCCTAGGAACAGTTACAGTATAATGGTTCTGCCCATTGTTTTCTGTCCCTTACTTTGTATTTTGTGTAGGTTTTACAAAGCACTGGTATATCTGAAGGGATACATTCCATTCTAGTAACAGTGAGGAATAAGATGGGGGCAGCCCAATGACAGGGAATTTATGAGGAAGTAGAGTAGTTTCTCTTTTGATTTTATGTACTTCTGAATCATTCCATTTCTTTTTTCCCCCTTTACAACAAGCAAGTTCTTTTCACAATAAACAAGTTTGTTATTTTTGTATCAAGTAAACAAATAATAGAACAGGTAAGTAAAAATGAGAAAATAGCACCCCGACCCTTATTCTCTCATTTGGTAAGAGTCCAGGGATATTTGGGGTTGTTATTATTGCCATTTTACAGGTGAGAAAACTGAGGTCCCAGGGAAGTTTAATAGACTTGTCTGAGGCTGCACAGCGAGTTAGTGGTAGAACCCGAGTGTGAATTTGGCTGTTGGTTCCTAGGCCCTCACACCCTCCACTTGGCAATATAAGCCCCTGGCAAAATGCAGCCTACCCTGAGTACCAATCTGAGCATGTCCTTCACTGAGAGTCAGTCAATCTATCTGTCTTTCTTTCCCCCACCCCACTGTCATTAAATCTGGTCCTGGCAAACTCTGGTCCCTTCTAATTTGCTGTTTTTACCGTATCATGGGCTGGAAAGTCAAACATTAACTCCATATGAAGTGTGCTGTAGCAGAAGAGGAAATACCTGTCCCTCTCTGCAAGATGGACAAAGACATGGGTGATACTGCCTGTTCAGAAGCCCCTTCTCTTCCTTATTCTTTCCTACCCATGTTCCAGGTAGTTGATATAAACCATGTGATATACATAAAGTCTGTACATATTGAGTACTCTTTGCCAGAGTACTCAAAAGCAAACCTAGATGAGAATATATTGCTTTCATGATGATCTTAGCCAGTGTAAGAGAGAGTAAAGAAAAAAAAGAGAGAGTAAAGAAAGGGCAAAAAGAAGAAAGGAAGTGAGGAGATGAGATTTGGGGGAACTTTGTTTGCAAGATTAAGCCATAAGAGCAGAGGTGACATTAGTGAGAGACCTAGGCAGGTGGCATGGGCAGGTGGCATGGGATGGTAGAGGAAACCGTTGTTTGTTCCCTGTCATTTTTATTAGACCCTTAGGCTACCCCAACCAGCGTAGCAACATCATGCTAGGAAAAAGAAATGATTGCTCATATTTACTTATATTCACTGTCCCCACTGGTCACAGGAATCATAGACGTTTGGTGATCTACTTGGCTCAGCTGGGACTGATGAGAAAACAAAGGGAGCCAGCCAGAGATGGGTTTATTTTAGTTCAGGCAGGCATCAGGTCAGTTGTAAGCAGTGTGGCACGGTGGTTCCCAAGCTAGTATGCTTCAGAACTACCCAGGGGACTTTCATACCAAGACACAACCTAGGGCTCTCATGACACTTGCAGCAACAGAATCAGATATCTATGATGTTTTTTTAAAGTCCCCAGGTGATTCTGTTGCAATTTGTCTAGGGATTGGCATTTGGAAACCACTGCAGTGAGGGATATAATGGAAGTATAAGATTCAGTTTGTCCTTATGGAAAGCAAAGAGGCGAGACTCATTCATAGGATAAAGATTTAATTATTCTCTTATCAATGTTAAAATAGGGCTTTTATAAGTATCTCTATAGTACATTTGTTTCCATAGATTGGAAATGTTTGTTAGTTTCTCTGTGAACCACTTGTTCATCTAACCACTTGTTCATCTTGTTACTTCAACAAATACTGACTTTCCAGGGTGCCAGGTGCTGATCTAGGTGCTGGCAACGCAGCAGACTGACAAGTCACTGACCTTCTGGAACTTATATTCTGGAGGGGGTGAAGGTGGGAAGCAATAAAATAAAGCAGGATGTGGCTGGGGGAGTGTGCAGAGGACAACAAGAAACAACAAGAAGCCTTATTAGCTGTAAGGGGAGAGGGTTCTACTTCCTGTGTGATTCTAAGTGCTATAGAACACCACTCGATGGTTTTAACCAAGGTGATTAAACCATATGATCTGATTTCCCCCTTTAAAATTCACTCCGTTTTGTGGGAAATGGATTACATGGGAGCAGGAATTTAAGTGGGAAACCAGTTTCAGAAGAATGGACAGGAGACAGTGGGAAAGGCAGAAGGAGCACAGGTGGGAAGAAGTGGCTGGCACAGCACACACTTTGGTGTAAAGAGAAAGGAATCAGGGATGACTCCTAGATTAATGAATAAGCCCAATGTCTGGAACATAGTAATGAGCATTCTATGAATGATTCTCGAACAGTTGGATAAGTGAGTATAAAACAACTCGACACCAACATGTCCAGTGCAGGCAAAGTACTCTGGGCCATCAGGAAAGATGTCAATGTGGATTCAGATTGTCCAGGAAGTGGGATTTGAAATTTGACTCAAAGATGAGGAACGCAGGAATAGAGAAGCAAACACTGGAGGAAATTCTAGACCAGAACATAAAAACAAACAAACAAAACAAAACAAACAAAAAAGGAACAAAAAAGGTATGTTCCTTTTTTTGGAGGGGGGTGTTTCTTTTTTTAGCTCCAGGATTTCTTAAAGGATGGGAGGTTCAGGAAAGTATAAAGGCAACTGTGTTGGCAAAGCAGAGGATAGAGATGCAGTTGGTTGGATATGAAAACAGGAGAAGAATATGAAGCCTCTTGAAAACCAGGCAGTAGTTTGGATTCAAAAAGCAATAGCGATCCATCATGGGTTCTTGTCTAGGAAAGCAGCATGCTGGCAGCAGGTGACTTATATCTTGAATTTAGATGGCCTGGGACTAGAAGTCAATGGCACAATACAGCAGATCAGATAAAATTAGAGTAACCCAAGCACTGGATCCACCAAACTTCCTCTCTGGAAAACAAAAACAAAAACAAAAAACCATACTGTTCCAAGCCTGGGCTCCAACTCAGACAAACAGACATAAAACCAGAGATCCTCAGAGCCTGCCAGGGCGGACAGGGCAGGAGGAGAGGTGGGAGGTGGTCAGTGGAAGAAAGTAAGTCAGTCCTGAGCCAATAAAGCAACACTCACTAAAGCTTGAAGAGGACACAGGAGTTTTTAGCTGCAGGTAACTGAGTCCCCTGGGCCAGTATGCGGATATTCTTGAATTCCTCAGATTCCAAATCTAAGTAGAATCCTTGGTCCTCCCCAGGGCATTTGCAGCTGCCATGAGTGGGCCATGTCTATGGAGAACATCCTCCTTGGTGATCAGAGATTCAAAGACCAACTATCACCCAACCCCAGCCTCCTAGCCCTTGCAAAGTGTGTAGAGATCACTCAGTAGAGAGAGGAAGAGGGAAAAGTGAGATTTTTTTCTTTTCATGTTCAAGATGCTGGTGGAACATGGCTTTTCTCATGATATATGTATCACAAATCTAAGAATTTGAGGACCTCACCCCATACCCCAGTAGGTCAGTGAACTACACCTGGTCACTTGGAAGTGGAAACCACAGAAAAGGGTGATGGCCCATGGAGTCAGCCCTCCTAAATAGAAAGGAAATGACAGAATGAAAGAGAATGGTGGCAGCAGCAGCCCATAGTGGAAATTTGTCATCTTATAGCCTGGAAGTTGTCTGACTTTTCCAACCCAGGAGTCAGCAGAGGCAGGCCTAACATCCAGTTAGGCAGGAATACAAAGCCAGATTCCTCAAAAGAGGCTGGAATGGTTCTAAAAGATAACCATCTGCTCAGGAGTCCGGAGGAGCTTAGTTGGTTGGAAATTATTCATGGTCAGGCCGCACTGGGCCGCCTGGACAATCACACACCAGTCTTCCCTGTGGTTCATCACAGATGGCAGCCTCCACTCCCCTATTTGTTTCTGAAGCACAGCAAGTAGTATCAAGAATGCAGTCTACTGACACAGAGCCAGGGACCCAGCATGTTCCTTCCCACCCTAGGTTCCTGGCCTGTACCACCTGTACTGTGCTTGCACTCATCAATCATACAGACTTTTAAAAATATATTTATTTTTTATTTATTTATTTGAAGGAGAGAAAGAATGAGCAGGGGGGTGGCAGAGGGGAAGCAGACTCCCTGCTGAGAGCTCTATCCCAGGACCCTGAGATCATGACTTGAGCCGAAAGCAGCCACTTGACTGACTGAGCCATGCAAGTGCCCCTCAACAAATATTTCTTGAGCATCTAATACATGTCACACATGATGCTAGGACTTAGTACAGAAGATGAAAATGGCAGGGTCCCTTACCTCCAGGAGAAGACAGCCAGGAACACAGATTGCAATCTGTAGAATACTGCAGCATCGTTACAAAGAGAGGATCCCAACTTAGGTTGCGGTAGTTAGAGAAATTTTATCAAAAACAATATATTTGTGCTATCTCTCATAGGAAAGAAAGGATTTTCCCCAAACAAAAAAGACTGAAAAAGAAACTCCCAGAGGAAGGACAAGCATGTAAAATGTACATCTTGAAGGAGTCTAGAGGGAGGTCCAGAGATAACAAGAAGTTTCCTATGGCCAGCAGCAATGACAGAGAAAATGAAAGTGCCTCAGTCAGCTGTGGACAGATTATGAAAGGCCTTTGCTAAGGTGTCTGGATTCCTAAGCAAGACAGAGACATAATCAACAGTGCATTAGAAACAAACAGATGCTGGCTTCTGGTGTCCAAGGATTTAGGAATGCCTAAATGTTCCCAGCAGATCACATGTCCTCCCCATCACATTTTCAAAGGCACTTATACACAAATGACATTACTATTTGTTGTGCAAGCCCTATATCATCCCAATTCAGGACTCATCAGGAGACGTTTCACTGGAACCTGTGGTTTAGGTTCAAAGACCTATGTAGGACCTTCTGTTCTCTTTGGACCAAACACATGGGTGTATCTGTGAGCACAAAGTAGGAGAGAAAGAAGGGAATTGTGTGACCTGGCCCTGCCTCAATCCTTAATCCTTCTGCTTGTGCCCGAAGTGCTGTGACTAGATCGCCCTCTGGAGGCAAGACGCAGAAGAGCAGCAAATCTGAGTGCAGAGGACTTCATTGAGGTGACAGGAAATTAAACATTATCCTCAGTACCACATAAAGGGTGACGTTCTGCCCTCAGTTTTCCCTGAGATACGTTAATGTGATCTCTGAAAGAATCCTGGATATAAACAAGACTCTGTCTTCAGCACAGGAGCCTTCCTTCCACACCCCGAATGTGAACTAACCCAACCACAAGTCTTTCAGGTGTTTCACTGTTCCAAATTTCCAAGGGATGTATATAAGATGCACAACAATATCACTGCACCCCAGCACCCAACCTCACTTCAAAATACAGAAGATATTAGCAAAGCATTTGCATTTCCCAAAAAAAAGTTAATTCCCATTTTGTTGCCGGTCTGAAATATAGCAGTTATAAATATCTACCAAAGGAGAAAAAAGAGAATCCTAAACTAATTTGGGAGAAACTCGCCATTGAGCTGACTTGGTCACCACATGCAAATCTTAGAGAAACTCAAAGCTTTAATGAATCTGCTCAGGTCTGAGACAGATGGCAGTAGAAGCCATCCAGGGTAGTGACCATTAGCTCAGTAATGTGACCCACTAGCAACCAGGCAGTGACAGGTGGGGTGGGAAGGCACTAAGCAAGTGGACCCTGGCTTATTAGATCAGCAATTCTCCAGAGCATCTCAAAAGGCCAAATGAGAACTCTTTCCTCAAATTTTCTAGTCCCAGGATACTGAGCTTCACTTCCCCAGTTGCAGCCCAAATACCTTCCTCTATTACCAGGTTTCCTCCTGCAGCCAGGCTTGACTTCCCCCAAATAATAATATGACAAATCAATTGCCTCTACTCATGACATCTTCCCTGGTGTTTTTAGCTGTAAATTACCTTTATTCTCATTTAGAACTCACCTGGCCCTTATCTGTGCTTTTCTTGTAATTATGTGTATGTATAGCCTCTCTTTTCTATTGAAAGATTATAAACTCCTTGAGGACAGAACTAGGAACAATTATAACTGAATTTTTCCCCCTTCTGTATATGAGAAAGAGAGACTCCATAGAGCTCTCCCTTGGAGTCCAGTGTTATTTCACAGCTCCCACTGCTCTCAAGGTAACCCCAGGCAATCTCAGGGGTGAGACACAGCTGGCAGAACTGGTCATACACATGCATAGCAGGAAGTGGCTTGGGTGGTGTGCTTTGAGGAATGCAAGGAATTTCACAATTTTGTCCCCAAATGTCCTACCTCCAATACCTGAAATTCCACCAATTAGTAATACATTCCTTTCAGTCTTTGAGGTTTTTCTCTTTTGCAACCCCATCGTGAATAAACCCTAAATTCCCAAGAGAAGGAGAACGTTGTAAGCTCATATGTTGCAACAATTTAGCACTGGCTATTAGATGTAAGCAAAGCCGACAGGAATGTGTGACTGTGTGAGTGTTTCAAGGGCCAGGCATTACAGCAGAGATCTGAGAGTATGAAAATCCATGAGGGGAAGGCTTGTTGGTTTTGTTTACTTCTGTAACCCCAGCACCTTTTATGGTGTCGGAACATAGAAGGTGCTCCGTGAATGTTGTTGAAAATAATGTATGAATGAGTAAGAATGATGGGGAGAAGTCCAGAAGACAGGTGTTCTCCAGGGGAAGGTCAGAAGGCCAGAAAACAAATTACCTGGGGAAAGGACTGATTCCTTATTCTTCTTATGTGGCTTCATAGTAGCGCGGACAGCATGAGAAGTGCCCAAGAAACTGCAACTGATGTCTCCTTGCTCTCTACAGTCTGGCACTGCACAGGACCTGCCGGCCCTTCCTGTCAAAACTCAGTTTCGCCACCAGGGGGCAATGCAGACTAAATACCAAGGTTCCCTTGTCTAATTCCCAGGTGGCTGACAGCAGGGGGGGGGGCCCCAAAAGCTATTTGGGACCACTAAATACAGCATCCCCCTCTCTGCACACTCGTTAATATCGAAATCTCATCTTCTCATCTGCTTCTCAGACCTGTAACAGAGACAATAGCTAAAAAGTCATACTGAGGGACTCCTGAGTGGCTCAGTCTGTTGAGTGTATGTATACCTTTGGCTCTGGTCATGACCCCAGGGTCCTGGGGTCCAGTCTCACATAGGGCTCTCTGCTCAGCGGGAAACCTGCTTCTCCCTCTGCCTGCCACTCCCCTGCTTGTGCTCTCTCTCTCTCTCTCTCTCTCTCTCTCACAATAAATAAATAAATAAACAAGAAGCCATATTGAAATCCACTCAATCAATAAAAATAGTGACCTATATTGGGGGACAGGAAGAAGAGAAATAAAGTTGGTACTAAGCTCACTATAAGGAACATTCCATACTATATTTTTCTAAAGAACACTGAGGTATTATCCCTATGGAGCCTAACGCATCCCACAGATGATTCATATTTAATTGATAATTAATATGCAGGGATTACCACGAAATTCCATGAAAAGCATACAGAACCTTTCTTAAGATTGATGCCAAACATTAGACTGTTATCTAGCATTTGGAATCAAACTGGGTCAGGATCTTGGATAGTAGTCTGACCCCTTCATTGTTAAATGGTATAAAGGGGTTGAAAGTAGGAAAGAGATGTGCCCAAGTCAAAGAAACAAGCAAAAAGGAAATATTTATTAACCTAGATATTGTATCCCATTAGACATATATAGTACTATACTTATTCAACCTCTACACCCATTTTCTCAAATGAAAAGACAGACATAGAGAAGGATTACAACATTATATTTTACTTGTTCTTTCATTCATTTATTGAGCTCTTCCTTGGGCCATGAACTATGTAAGCAATAAAGATACTGCAAATATAAGACTTAAATTGAGTGGGACAGATAGACATAGAGATTATCACAATCAAGTGTAGAGATGATTTAGCCTCAGTTCATCTTTAAAACCAAGGTTACATTTTGCTGCCTTCTAGTCAGAGTTAACAACCCTTTCCCAGGGCAGGGTCTGTCATGTCCTCTTTGTATCTCCAACATTTAGACTAGTACTTTATCCTCCTCTGTAAATGAGTGAGCTAAATGGATGGAGATATAGATGGATGGATGGATGGATGGATGGATGGATGGATGGATGGATGAATTGGTGGGTCAGCAGATGAACAAATAAATTGATTCTAAAGACCATGAGTCAAAAAGGGGAAAGAAATGAAGGAATATTCAGTGAGATAGTAAGTAGGCCTTATTCATAACTATATTCTTATTACCTGCACAGATATTTGATCTCTTGGTGTATTGTAAACTGCTTTAAAGCAAATAACTTTCCTTGTATGTTTTCTATCACCCACAATGTTAGGTATCCTCAGTAAAAGTTTGTGAAATCAAACAGTATCTTTCCATGTTTGACTTCATTCTCTCTCCTGATCCTTTAACAACTTTGAACAAGTGAGTGGGTAGGGTTCTTCTACCTTTCATGTAAAGGGGAAGACAAAGCCACAGAAAAGTGAAGTGTATAGGGGTCTAAACACTGGGTTTTAAAAACCCAGCTTCTGGAGCAAATCAGTGAGGGAGCATATAGCCTTCAGAAGAAGCATCCCAGAGATCTCAGCCCTGAGGACTGAAGAAAACTTTCCAGCTGTGTCTGGAGGAAAGCCCCATTCTGAATCCCTATGAGCTAACAGTGTTCACAGGCATCCACGCATGTGAGAATCTCGTAACCCACTGCCAAAGAGGCAGATGTAGGAATGGGGCTGGCTGCTCTACAAGAGAGAGGAGAGGAGGAGGTGGGAGTAGGAGCCCAGAGAAGGGCCTTAGTGGATCGGCAGATATAACCCTCCACAGCTAGCCCAGGAAGCTCAGACCTTGTCCTCCTCACACCCCTCTAGCCCAGCAGGGCTAAGGGTAGAGGTCACCTTGAGGGGTTGAGATTCAGTTAGAGAGATACAGAGAAACAAAGAGAGAATAACCATAAAAACAACCTCTCCCAGACATAGAAATGGGCAACAAACACGTGAAAAAAATGCTCAACATCACTTGGCATCTGGGAAATCCAAATCAAAACCACAATGAGATACCACCTCACACCAGTCAGAATGGATAAAATTAACAAGTCAGGAAACAACAGATCTTGGTGAGGATGCAGAGAAGGGGGAACCTTTTAACACTGTTGGTGGGAATGCAAGCTGGTACAGCGACTCTGGAAAACAGTATGGAGTTTCCTCAAAAAGTTAAAAATAGAGCTGCTCTACAACCTAGCAATTGCACTGCTAGATATTTATCCAAGGGATACAAATATAGTGATTCTAAGGGGCACATGCACCCCAATGAATATGGTAGCCATGCCCACAATAGCCAAACTGTGGAAAGAGCCCAGGTGTCCATCAACAGATGAATGGATAAAGAAGACACACACACACACACACACACACACCATGGAATATTACTCAGCCATCAAAAAATGAAATCTTGCCATTTGCAATAATGTAGATGGAACTAGAAGATATTGTGATAAGTGAAATAAGTCAGTCAGAGAAAGACAAATACCATATGATTTCACTCCTATGTGAAATTTGAGACAAAACAGATGAACATAGGGCAAGGAAAGGAAAAATTAAAGAAGAGGAAGACAGAGAGAGAGGAAAACCATAAGAGACACTGAACTTTGAGAAACAAAGTGAGGGTTGCTGGAGGGGTGGGGGGTGAGGAGATGGGGTAACTGGGTGATAGGCATTAAAGAGGGCACATGATAAGAATGCAGAGCCATAGAGCCACTGTGGAAAAAGGTACGGAGATTCCTCAAAAAGTGACAAATAAAGCTACCTTATGACCCAGCAATTACACTACTAGGTTTTTATCCAAAGGATACAAATGCAGTGATTCAAAGGGGCACATGCACCCCAGTGTTTATACCAGCAATGTCTGCAATAGCTAAACTATGGAAAGAGCCCAGATGTCCACCAACAGATGAGTGGATAAAGAAGAAGTGATATATATATATTATATATATAATATATATATGTAATACTCAACCATCAAAAAAAATGAAATCTTGCCATTTGCAATGATATGGATGGAACTAGAGGGTATTATGCTAAGCAAAATAAGCCCTCTAGGAAACAATATTAGGGTTGCCAGAGGGGAGATGCGTAGGGGGATGAGGTAACTGGGAGATGTGCATTAAGGAGGACACGTGATGTAATGAGCCCTGGGTGTTATGTGCAACTGATGAATCACTAAATTCTACCTCTCAAACTAATAATACACTATATATTAATTAATTTATTATAAATTAAAAAAAAGGAAACCTCTCCCATACCCGTACACATGTCTCTTTTAATGAGATTTTGCTCCACTTATCAGGAAATGGAGTTTATGTCTCCTTTCCTTGAACCTTAGCTTGTCCTGCAACTTACTTTTATAACCAGAAAAGGTAGCTATAATATTGTATGACTTCCTAGTTGATATCTCAGTAGGACTTGCAGGTTCACTCTGGTTCCCTTAGATTAGAATTCTGCCACTACCACATGACAAGGTTGAGCTAACCTTCTTGAGAATGAAAGACAAGGGGTAGAGAGAGGCCTGGATGACAGCAGTCACTGACCACCCAGACATGTGAGTGAGGCCCTCTCAGACCACCCAGGCCCACCACATGTCTACAAAGATATTAGTACCCTCTGCTGAAAGTGCCCTGTCTGACACCACCTAGTGGTCTTCCATTTTCTGTCAGGATCTTCCAGAGTGAAGCCAGCCCAAATTGTTGATCTGCAGACTTGTGAGGAAATAAAATCATTGTTGCCTTAAGAGCTACCAAGTTTTGGTATAAAGCAAAGATTATAATATATGCATATGTGTTTTTGTGTCTATGTGAATAACAGGATGCTATCTAGATACCAACATCAGAACAGTCAAGTGAATAAAGCCTTAAGATACTCTACTTTCAGATTTTGTCTTCTGAAGCCATTAATATAGAATTTGTTTGATGGAGCTGACTTTTTTCCTCTCCTTTCTTTCAGTAAGAGAAAAGAATAACCAGAATTTGGAAGAAATTTACCTAGTTCTTTGGAATGTCAAAGATGTAAAGGAAGGGTCCAACACGTGGGTTTTTGTCTTCGATGCACAGAATGCTCTACTGTGTGAGGTCAAGGAATTGAATTGGAAACCAGGCAATGGCTGCTTGAGGCCTGGTTTTACCACTCATTGGCTGTATTCTAGTTTGTTTGTTTGTTTTTAATAAGTGTACTATTTGTCAACAGGTTTTTTTTAAGATTTATTTAGAGAGAGAGGGAAAGAGAGCACTAGCAGGAGGTGCAGAGGGACAGGGAGAGAGAATCTCAAGCAGATTCCACACTGAGTATGAAGCCCAGCATAGGGCTTGATCCCATGACTGTGAGATCACGACCTGAGCCAAAATCAAGAGTTGAACACTCAACCGGCTGTACCACCCAGGTGCCCCTCCTTAGCTATATTCTTGAGCATGATTCTTCTCTGTACTTCAGTTTCCCTATCTGTAAGAGGAAGTTTCATTTGATAGCTTCTAGGCTTCTCTCATCAATAACATTCCTTGATTTGCTGGTGAGAATGTGTTAACCCTTTCATTCACCCCATCACATATTCCTTTGAGTTTATAAAGAGCAGTAGATATGAATGGGGAGTGTGTCTGTCCCTTTGAGGGTCAGAAAATAGGACTTAGTAAAGAGAGTTGAGATCGTTTAGATTATACTGTATAGCAGCAGGGGAGTCCGAGATAGAATATACACATAGCTTCTGCACGTAGGAGATTGGCTCAGACATCTGGGTTATGCTGGGACTCAGATCCAGAGAATCGCATATAATCTGTTTAGCAAACTTAGGTTGGAACTCACAAGACATGAGGTTTTATAGGATGATCCTGAGTAGGCCTCAGAAATACCTGTGGAAAAAGATGACTTTTCATCTTGATATAAGTCTGATTAGAATGTACAAAGATAAATCATGCCTGCTATCTCTGCCTTCCATCTATTACCACCATTTTTCTGATGATGGCAATGACCATTCTCCATGGAAGGTCTATCTTCCTAACCACCTTACACTGACATTATTTGTTTCTTTTTAAATGTGAAGAAATTAAAATTCAGGATGGTGAGGTAAACTGCCCAATGACACATAATTAGGAATTTCAAAGTCAGGAAATAAACCCAAATTTGTCTGATTCTAAAACTTACATTTTCTGCCACATTATTCAGTCCCTGACACCATCTAAGAGTCTTCTACTTCCTGCCATAATCTTTTCCCAGAGCTAAGGCCAAGTAAGGGAAGGGACTCTGTCCAGAAGAACATATACACAACACCTACTTCATAGAGCTTCCCTGAAAACTGACCCGCTTATGAACAGGGCCACAGCACTTCTTGACATGGCTGTTTCAGATCCACCTTGGGTAGAAACTGGATTGGATCTACTTCATCCTAAATCCTAAGCCTCTGGAAAATTGAGATATTATATAATTCTTGTGAGTAAAGAAACATGAAGGACTGCAGAAGCTCAGAGCCCCTGTCTGAAGTGTCATAAGATGTGGCTTTAGTCCTTCTTTCCAAATAAAAAGCAGTCAGAGATTACTACATATTAGGCACATGTGCAGGACTGTGGTCCCCAACCCAAGGGAGCTTTACTTCTGGACAACATAAAAAGACACAAAACATGTAAAGCCTGAGCTTTGGGAAACTAAACTACGGTTCAACAAGAATTTTCTCATGAGAAAATATGAGATCCTTAAGAACTAGAGGGGAAAGAGAATATTTTATGGAACAAGAGAAGTTTGAGCTGAGACTTGAAGGAAAAAATTGGCCCGAAGAAGAAGGAAGACACTGGGAACAGTATGAGAAGCAGCTTGAGTGAGAAGAATGACCAGGCTTATATAGAGAACAGTGAGAAAATAAACCTCTGTGAGGCCTAGGTCATAGGAGGAAGAGATGGTAAATGGCCTCATAGTGGGCTGGAAAGCCAGTTGTTACCAAAAGGGAGAGAATTGGAACCTAAGCTCCATCCACCTATCTATCTCATTCTCTAGAAGTCTGAAGCCATGCGCCTCTACCCACACCAACCAACAGGCAGACGTAGGCATGTGTTCATCTGCATGCACACACTCCTCCCACTTTGTGTTTGCTCCAGTCAGAAACCAGCCTGTGAGGTTGCTGTGGATTCCAGAAGAGGTTGGGGAGGGCCAAGATAGCAGAGCATTGAGGCTCTAATTACATATCTTTGAGGTGGAAATTTAGTAAAACCACAGACTTGGAACAACATAAAAGTGCATAAAACAGTCCCATCCATTCATTATGCAAGGGAATTGCTCATTTATGGAGTTTGGATTACAGTAGAGAGCTCATAAAGCAAAACGATGGTGCTTTATGGAATCCCATAAGTACCAGCACGTTGTTCTTGTCATGAAGAGCACACCTGTTGGATTTAGCCTTCCTGGTGCTGTGGTAGGTCCCCCACCTACTGAGGAATGGCCCTCCAGGAGTGCTTGAGGAAGAGTAAGCACCAAGAGAGGCAGGCGGGAAGAAGAAACACCTATAACAATTCTGAGATCATAAGGAAAAGGTTCCATCAAAGAACTATTTATTCTGAGAAAAAATACTGTAAGTAGTGCAAATATTGTCATGCTGGGGGCAAAAGACTTAGGGAGATAAGACTTAGTCACTGCCTTATACACTAATGGAATCTCCCATTTGTGATTCACAGAATTCTCTGGAACTTGGATCCCCCACTTAAAAAAAGTCTTGACTTTTAACTCTCTTAGTTTCTCTACATTTTATTGTCTATTTTCCTTTAAATTTACATTAAAATTGCTTTGGGGAGGGGCTCCTGGTTGGCTCAGTCAGTTAAGGTCTGCCTTTGGCTCAGGTCATGATCCCAGGTATTGAGCCCAGCTTCAGGCTCCCTGTCCAGTGGAGACCGTGCTTCTCCCTCTCCCTCTGCTGCTCCCCCTGTTTGTGCTCTCTCTGTCAAATAAATAAATGAAATCTTAAAAAAAAATTGCTTTGGGGGGAATGATTAAGTCACTAAAAGATCATTTCTCAAAGTATGGTGTTGTGAAATACTAGTTTACAAGAAAAAAATATTTTTGAAAAATATTAAAAAAAATAATGTGGATAAACACATTTGGAAAAATCTCAAATTAAATTCACACTCTATACCATACTCCTTAGAATATATAATGAGTGAACATTAACATTAACGTGTTAAATGCTCTGAGAAATCTTACAATAATGAAATTTAAACTTGTTTAACTTGTTATTTCTAAAATCACTTGTTTTTGTTTATTTTTGTTTATTTTTTTGTTTTTATGTACAAAACAACTAGTTGACTCTTGAGCAATGCAGGGTTTAGGAGTGCTGGCCACCCCCTACTTCCCTGCAGTCAAAAATCTGCAAATAACTTTTGGCTTCCAAAAACTTAATAACAGCCTACTGTTGGCCAGAGCCTTAATGATAACATAGTCGATGACATATTTTGTATGTTATATGTATTACACACTGTGTTCTTATAATCAGGTCAGCTGGAGAAAAGAAAATTTAACTTAAAAAGCCATAAGAGAGGGGCACCTTGATGGCTCAGTCAGTTAAGAGGCCTAACTTTTGATTTTGGCTCAGGTCTTGATCTCAGTATTGTGAGATGGAGCCCAGGGTCAGGCTCTGGCTCAGTGTAGAGTGTGCTTGTCCCTCTTCCTTCCCCTCTGATTCTCCCTCTATGTGGCTCCCCCTACTCATGTCCAAACTCTCTCTCTCAAATAAATAAATATTTTTTTAAAAGAAAACCATAAGAGAAAATACATTTATAATACTGTGCTATATTTGTAAAAACGAAAAACAAAAAACAAAAAACAAATCTGTGAATAACTGGGCCCACACAGTTCAAACCTGTATTGTTCAAGGGTCACCTTTATCATCATCCTGAAGAAGAAATGTTTTATTAAATAAGTTTTGGGAAATAATGACCCTTTTGGCTTTTTTCCAGTTTCAGTCTCCAGATATAAATTTGAAAATTGTTATGTGACTTTTCAATACCTGTTGCTTGATCCTTTTGTTTTAGTGCAGCATACTAAAATTCTGTCTTAATCCTCTTATATAGAGTTATATTACTTACTCATAAAGATATATGATTACCAGGTTTCTGAGGAGAACCAGGGAACTCATGAACTGCAGGTTTGCTGAGACTTCACAAGTCATGTCCTGGTTCCCAAAGATAAGAACAGAATCAGAATGCTCTGATCAGGGACACTTAGCCTCACCTGGGTACCAAAAGAAAGACGTATTAGAGTGTCTTGTGTTTGTATGTTAGAAAGCAATGGCAAAACTGGAAACAACCCAAAAGCTCATCAACAAGCACATGGATAAATAAATTGTGGGTTATCCACACAAAGGATCAGTGCTACCCATCAATCAAATGGAATAAACTATGATATAGGCACAACATGAATGAAACTCAACATCATTATACTGAGTGAAAAAAGAGGACATGCTCTATGATTTGTACAGATGAAATTCTAGGAAACTCATATAATCTATAGTGATAGAAAGCAGAGCAATGGTTGCCTGAGGATAGGAATAAAGGGAGGGAAGTAGAGCAAGAGAGTACCAGGAAATTTTGGAGAGTGGATGATGGAAATATTTGATTTTTTTTCTCTAATATTTCTATTTATTTATTTGAGAGAGAGAGGGAAAGTGAGAGTGTGTGTGTGTGAGCGAGAGGGAGAGGGAGAGAGAATCTGAGGCAGACTCTGCACTGAGTGCAGAGTCAGATATGGGGCTCAATATCATGACTGAGAGACCATGACCTGAACCAAAACCAGGATGATACCACCCAGTTTCCCAGAAATGTTTGATATCTTAATTGTGATGATGGTTTATAGGTGTATACATATGGCAAGACTCATAAAAATTGTATACTTACAGATATACAGTTTATTGCATATAAGCAATATCTCAAAAGAGTTGCAAAAATAAATTGAAATAACATCTCTAGGAAAAAAAATTAACATGATGAGAAATCTATGCCTGGCTTGCCTCTGATTAATGTCTTCAGTCATCAGTGATTTTTAGATAATCAAAGTTGGTAAGAAAGCGAATGAATGAGTTCAGGACCCCTATGGGCTTCATTTCTAGACAGTGCAATCTACATTCCTTTGTAGGCCACATAACAAAAGTAACTCTGTCTTTCATACTTTCTTGTCACTCGAAGAGGTTTTGAAAGAATTTCATCCAGTTCCTAGAAATTTCAGGGACACAGAAGGGACCTGAAGCTAACCTGTCTGTTAGCTTTTCTTTGATAGTGATAGCAAAGTCTTGCCAGAGCTAGTGTGATCCAGGGGAATGAACTGAGCTGATGGTTCAAGTCGAGCCTTAGCTTACCTTCTGTTGTTGTACATCTTTGGTGGGGTCGTTTTTTCTCTGTGTGTCTTTGGAGCATAAGACAATTTCACAGATGTAACAGATTTAAAGGATTAAAAAGATAGCTCATCTTAGGGGAAAATAAGGCAGGGAAAGAGTTTCTTCATTCCTAAAATGAAGAGATGGGAAAGTTCCTTCTTATCTGACATTTTACAATTCTTTGAATTTTTCTCTTCAAGTAAGAATGGCACTGTGAGCATTCTAAATGCATGGATGAGTTTGAGGAAGAGGAAAAGAGATGAATGGGGACAGAAAGAGGAAGTAGCTATATTGAGTGCTAAGAGTCTGGTCTTCCTAGTCAGACAGACCTTAGCTTCACTCCTGACTGGTGACATATCACGGTGAGCAGTATACAACTCTGCGTCTCCTTTGAAAACTATAGTTATTAGTAACTACCACACAGTTATTCTCAAAAATAAATGAAAAAAATTGTGAAAGTACGCAGCACCATGCATATATAGGGGAAAATGTTAGTTTCTTCTCTATCTTCCAGGCATAAATAGCTCAAAAAACATTTTGCTAAAAAGAGGCCTATAAGCTTACCGGTAACTGCAGGTCCAAAGTATCCCAAATCCTCAGAACTGATTCAGTGACAAAACCTAAGCCCTCCTCAAACTAGGAGGATCCTAGATTTCTATCTTTGTTTAAATGAATCACTTAAGGCATTTTTTCCCCTGGTGACTCATTGCCTTTGGGAGGGAGCCCACAACTTCGCAGGGCTTTTCTTCCCCAGCCATGAGCCTCTTTTCTTCCATCCCATTTTCCCAGGCTCTACAGGGCTGCTTCCAGCATTTTGGCTTCCGTTGCCCACCACCCCCACTCCATCTTCAACCTTGTTTCCTTTCTTTCTTTCCCCTCTTCGCTTTTTTAAGGGACAGCCCAGATCTAAGACACCTTAGATATCAGGATGGTGAAAATAGGTGGACAATGTCAATTGAGGGGACGGGGCTTTGTGTGTTCCAACAAGTTAAGTCTATTTGGGCTTGAAAACACTGAAGATGTGTGTCTGTTGTCATAAAGTACACAGACTGAGTACTTTTTTTGTGGTGCTTAAAATAACAGGAAATTTCCCCCCCATAGTTCTGGAGGCCAGAAGTTTGAACTCACGGTGTCAGCAGGGCCTCTCCTCTCTGATGTCTCGGGAGAGGATCCTCCCTTGCCTCTTCCAGCTTCTGGTGGTTGCAGCCATCCTTGGTGTTTCTTGGCTATAGACATATCACTCTTTTCTGTGCTTCTGCCAATACATGGCGTGGCATTCTCCTTATGCATCTCTCAACCCCTGAGTCTCTGTGACCTTTCTTTCTTATAAAGACACCAGTTTTACTGGATTGGGATTAACCTAATCCAGTATGAACTCATCTTAATAATACCTGCAAAGACCCTATTTCCAAATAAGTTCATATTCTGGGGGTTTGGATAGACATTGAGTTGGAGGAGACACTATTCAACCCAATATAGCATGAAGAGACTAAATCTTAGAGATTAAAGTAATTTAGTAATTTATTACTTTTAATAATTTAATTTATTAAAGTAATTTATTACTTTTAGTAATTTATTTACTTTAATCTAAATTGTATGGCCTATTAATTAATGGTAGAATTAAAACTGGAGTTCAGGCCTTTTGCTCTTATATCCAGGGTGATTTCTAAAGCATCAAAACATGTCTCCAAGGAACACCAATTTGACTCCAAGCTCAGGTGGGGAAAAGCAATGATTTAATTTGGGAGGCTTCCTGTGTGAATTAGGCTTATCATAATAATAGCTAGTATGTACTAGGCTTTAGAGGCATGATCTCTAATCTCTATGACAGTAGTTAACGTACTCAGAAAACCTCCTATGGGCCAGCCACTATCTTTAGCACTTAAACATGTATTAACTTATTTAATCTTCCCGACAAGCTGAAGTCTATCTGAACCCATAGCCCATGCCCTTCCTCTAGCACCCAACTGCCTTAAATGAGAACTTAGAGTGAAAATAGCACTTTAGACAATCCCCTCCCACCCCCACTGAATGCCTATGAATAATGTAAAGCTTAGTGGAATTTGAAAATGTCCACCTAGGCTGAGAATGAGGATACCGCAAAGGACAGTTTTTTATCCAAAAGCCAGCTGCAAGACAATTATCTGGGAACCGAGACAAGGAATGGTCAGTTAAGCTCATTCCAGCTGATTGCTGTGGTTTCTGGCCAGGGCAACTGACAAATGTGTACCAGCAGCCTCTGCCAGTCAGGATGCAGATATGGAACAAATCTCTCTGGCATGATGTTCTAAAATAAGTAGAGACAGAGAAGAGGAGAGCAGCTCAGATCATCACTGCAAACAGCTCAGATTTTAAGGACTTCTAGTTGATCCTAAAGGCACTGGCTCACCATTCATTACATGCTGAGGGACTGTGGGCAGTAATTAATGATTATCCAATGGCATCAATTAAAACCAAGGAAAGAGCTCAGTAGGATGCATTGACTCTCAGAGAGAGAGTACAGAAAGAGGGGCAGGCCATCTCTTCCTGGGTATTTGGGGGTGGAAAGTGCTTGTGGATGCCACAGAGGATTTTCAAAGGGACTGGAATTTTCTTTGCCTCTGCCACTCCCTTCATAATGATAGTTCTTATTTGAGGGAAAGCATATGTGAAGGATTTGGGATCTGAAGAGGACTTATTTTAAGATCACACCCTGGGTGCTGAACTAGGTTTTTAGAGGAGTCTGAACATACTCCTACTTGTCTGTATTTGGTGCATAAAGAAAACAGAAGTGATTCTCTCATTTATAAGGATACTAAGAAAGCAGCAAAGAACTCTGACCTGGAGCCTTGAGACTTATGGCCCTCTAACAGCTCTACCACTATCTTACTACGTGACTTTGGATAAACCCTTTAACCTGTTCCTGAGATTCCTCATTTCTCGAGTAAGAATGACACTACATGTTCTTTCCTTTTCTGTGGGCTATTATGAGACTTAAATAGGCCAATATACACAGAAACATTTTGAAAAGCACAATTTTGATAGTGAGGACCGAAAGTACTGATGACTAAGAGCCAAGAGGAGCCACTTAGCCACCAACTAACCAGCCATGGGAAACTGGGAAAGTCATCACAAAACTCTAACAGTGCAATACAGCCTTGGTTCATGGAGTTTTTTACAATTTACTCAAAGTAATAAACCTAAGGACCCAGAAAAATGCCCAAGGAAGCAATAATATTTGCACATGACTTCAGAAGCTTCCTGGCCTTTCTAGGACTATCCATGGGCCTCCAGCAAGTCCCTGAACCCCAGATTAAAAGTACCTGTTCCCAGGACAAGGAACATGACAATAACAGCCCAGATTTGAGTTAATGTACCTTGAGAAAGAATGTCACAGTGTCACTGGGGACCATTGAAAGTGAGGAAATACATTATTTCACATATTTATCAAGATCATCATGAAAGCAATACTGTACGTGGTCTATTTTTTGAGCAGTATTTAAGGGTAATCTACAACAGTTTCCTAAGTATGTTCTTGTTCTACAGTTTATACTTCCATATGTTCCCATCTACTTCCTGTTTTTTAGAGATTCATCAAAATTTCTACACACAGAGGCCCACCCCTGCTGTTTTCAGCATAGTCATGGATTGATTTCCTTTTTATATCTCTGCTGTTATTTCAGTCGGATTTGGGAAGCAGGAGAGACAAACATGTAAACTCAGCCTTGAGCCAGAAGCTCCTCATTTCTTTCAGGTGATATAAATCTCTACCATTTTCACTCCTAGAAGGCCAAATGGGAGACACTGCCTTGGTTTGCTCTTGCAGTGTCATGTCAGGCCATCCTGAGCCCTTTAATGCCAGCGTCCTTACAAGGGACCATCTCAGCCATCGTGAGCCAGGAGAGGAACAGGAGTACAGCAGCAGCAGTGAGATCTTAGTTGATATAACTTGAGCAGGAATGTCTCAACATCACAAGGGACCATTCCCAGTAGTGTGCATGTGTCTCTGTGGCTGAGATCACTGGTGCACTTTCCTGAGAGACTATGTGGCCTCTGCTGTTTGGGCAGGTGTGAGCATTTATGTTATATCCAGGTATGTGAGTTTGCACCCAAGAGTCAGGACAGCACAGAGGTCAAGAAAGCAGACTCCAGAAGTACTCACTAGCTGCATGATGTTGAACAAATCCCCTAACTTTTTTGTGCCTCAGCACTGTCAACTATAAAATAGAGGCAATATTTACTTCATATTGCTGCTGTGAAAATGGAATGGGTTAATAATTATAAATTGCTTAGAACAATGTCTAGTAATCATAGTAAGCAATCGATAAGAGTAAATTATTTGAGAATGGGGATAAAGGAGTATTATAGAGTGAATGGTTATGATCCCCTAAAATTCATATGTTGAAGTCTTAAGCCCCAGTGTGATGGGGATTGAGAGATTTGGAGGTAGGGCTTTTGGGAGATAAGTAGGTCTGAATTAGGTCATGAGGGTGGAGCCCTCATTATGGAATTAGTGTCCATCTAAGGGGAAGAGACACCACAGCTCTCTCTTTCCACCATGTGAGGACATAGTGAAAAGGCAGAAATCTATAAGCCAAGAAGAGAGCCCTTACTGGCACAAAATCTGCAGGAACCTTGACCTCAGACTTCCCAACCTCCAGCGCAGTGAGAAATAAAAGCCTGTTATTTAAACCATCCATTGCATGGCATTTTGTTATAGCAGCCCAAGCTGACCTATACAGGGGGTGTAATAGAGTTCTCCAGAGAAACAAAACTAATAGGACATGTGTGTGTGTGAGTGTATACAGACATACCTCATTTTATTGTGTTTTGCTTTATTGTACTTGCCAGATAATTGTGTTCTTTACATATTTAAGGTTCAAGACTATAGTGGAAGTAACTGCAGGTGTGGCGGAAATAGCAAAAGAATAGAACTGGAAGTGGAGCCTGAAGATGGGACAGAATTGCTGCAATCTCATGATCAAATTTGAACAGATGAGGAGTTGCTGCTTATGGATGAGCAAAGAAATTGTTCTGTTTTGTTCTGTTTTGTTTTTGAGATGGAATCTACTTCTGGTGAAAATGCTGTGAAGATTGTTGAAATGACAACAAAAGATTTAGAACACTATACAAATTTATTTGATAAAGCCGCAGCAGAGTTTGAGCGGCTTGACTCCAATTTTGAAAGAATTTCTACTGTGCCTAAAATGCTATCAAACATGCTACAGAGAAATCATTCATGAAAGGAAGACTCAATGATTCAACCAGGGTGTCAAATTTCATCATTGTCTTTATTTTAAGAAATTGCCAAAGCCACCCCAACGTTCAGAAACCACCACCCTGATCATTAAGCAGCCATCCAACATCAAAGCAAGACCCTCCAGCACCAAAAGATTATGATCTGCTGAAAGCTCAGATGATGGTTAGCATTTTTCAGCAATAAAGTATTTTTGATTAAAGTCTGTAATTTTTTTTTAGATATAATGCTATTAGACACTTAACAGACTACAGTATTGTCTTAACCTAACTTTTATATGCACTGGGAAACCAAAGAATTAATTTGACTGGCTTCATTGTGATACTTTATTGTGGTGGTCTGGAACTGAATCTGCAATATATCTTAAATACAGGTTTGCCTGTATTTAAAAATTGGTGTATGTAATTGTGGAGGATGGCAAGTCTAAAATCCACGGGGTAAGACAGTAGGCCAGAGACCTAGGAAAAAGTTGATGTTGCAGCTTGAGTCCAAAATCAACCTGGAGGCAGAATTCCCTCTTCCTGGAGGGACTTTAGTCTGTTTTTTCTTAAGGCCTTTGACTGAATGAGGCCTTCCACACCATGGAGAGTAACATGTTTTATTCAAAGTCTACTGATTTAAATGTTAATCTTATCTAAAAACTATCTTCACAGTAACATCTAGACTGTTTATTGACCAACTATCTAAGTACTATTGACCTCGCCAGGTTGACACATATTAGAACTAGAATTAGCCATCACAAGGATGACTAAAGATAATGGGCAGGTATACATGTGCACATCTGGGTGTACTTCCTCAGCGGAAGACTGGACACATACCATATATTTAAAATGCCACAGAAGCCAAAGCTGTCTCTGGATTGGAGGGGCTCCTGTCCCTAGATTTGCTGAAAGTAATTGCACAGGGCTATGTGGGCCCAAGTCATTAGCACACTTGGAGCAGCAGTTCTCAATGGAAGCCAGATAGCAAGGGTCAGCTCTGGGGGCAAGTACAGTCTCAGAGCCCTCTGCCTTGGACAGGGTCCAGGAGGCTGCCACTTAGGCCTCCCAATAATTGTTTTCTGCTTGGTGATTTGCCTACATTATCTCCTTTGGTCTTCATGGCCACCATGGAGGAGGCTGGGTAGGGATTCTCATGCCCATTTCACAAAGGCATGTATAAAACTAGAGACTACCAACTAATAAGGACAGAGTCTAAATTAGACCTTCACTTTTCTGGCCCTTACTTCGAGGCACTTTTTCACTACATTAAATGGTCTTCCAAGTCCACAAAAGGTCTAAGTCTGTGATATCAGGGGCAGGGAACCAAAGGAATTAAGAGAATGCAGAAAATATTATCTCAACCAAGTCAGTTCACCTATCTGAGCCTTAGTTTCTTTATATACAAAACGACACAACCAGGTCATAAGTTCCAAAAGGATGGACCTTTTGGACAAAAGACAAAAACCTTGTCTTTCTTTCCTAATATTTCCCTGTCCAGTGTGTGATATGGTGAGCAGTCAGTAAATGTTTGCTTATTAGAATGGTAGGTAAGAGACTGTATGGGTTCGCTAGGGCTGCCATAACAAAGTACCATAGGTTAGGTACCTTAAACAACAAAAATTTATTTTCTCAGAGTTCTGGAGCATGGAAGTCCAAGATCAAGATTGGTTTCTTCTGAGGCTTTTCTCCTTGGCTTATAGATGGCTGTTTTCTCCCCGTGTCTTCACATGGTCTTCCCTTTATGTGTGTCTGTATCCTAACCTCCTCTTCCTATAAGGACACCAGCCATAATGGATTAGGACTCAACTTAACCTCATCTTAATTACCTAGTTAAATTCTAAATACAGTCACACTCCGAGGTACTGGTAGGGGTTGGGTCTTCAACCTATAAATTAGGGGGTAGAGGCATAAATTAGCTCAAATCAAGGGCTTATTAATCTCTAGAGTAATTCTAGCTCTGACATTTGACTTTTCTGATAGTGAATTAGGAACTTTGGCTAGGCCTTCCTCCCACTAATACACAGTATCTGGTAAAAATGACATGTTAAATTCAACAATAGAGAACAAAAAACCTGACTTTTTAAATTGGCCAAAGTCCTTAACAGACTTCTCATAAAAAAAAAAAAGTATACAGATAGCCAAAAAGCATATGAAAAGATGTTCAAGGAAATTCAAACTTCAACAACAGTAAGACATTACTACATACCTATTAGAATGGCCAAAATCTGGAAACCCAGCAACATCAAATGTTGACAAAGATATGGAGCAATGGAAGCTCACTTATCGCTAGTAGGAATACAAAATGGTACAGCCACTTTGGAAGACAGTTTAGTGGTTTCTTACAAAACCAAACGTTCTCTTAAACAATCCAGGAATTGCACTCCTTGGTGTTTACCCAAAGGAGTTATGTCCACACAAAAAGCTGCACATGGATGTTTATAGCAGATTATTTTATAATTGTCAACACTTGAATGCAACCAAGATGCCGTTCAATAGGTGAATAGATAAATAGGGTGTGGTACATCAACACTTTAGTAGTATTTAGTGCTAAAAAGAAATGAGCTATTAAGCCATGAAAAGATATGGAAGCAACTTAAATGCATATTACTAAGTGAAAGAAGCCAATCTGAAAAGGCTACATGCTGTATTTCAACTATATGACATTCTAGAAAAGGCAACACTATAGACACAGTAAAAGATGAGTGATTGCCAGAGGTTGGGTGGAAAGAGGGATGAGTAGGCAGGCATAGAGGATTATTAAGGCAGTGAAAAACTCTGTGTGAACTAATAATGTTGGATACATGTCATTATGCATCTGTCCATACCCACAGAATGTAAACAGCAAGACTGAACCCCACTGTAAACTATGGACTTTGGGTGATAATGATGTGTCAGCATAGGTTCAGTTGTTAACAAACATGACTTTCTGGTAAAGGATGTTGATTAACGTTTATTAAGACTATGTTGTTAATTAAGACTATGCATGTGTGGGGGAAAGGAGTGTAAGGGAACTCTCTGTAACTTCCTCTTAATTTTTCTATGAACCTAAGCCTGCTCTAAAAATAAATTCTTTATTAATTTATATTTTAAAAAGACACCATGCTATTGTTTATATAATCAGCCTGGCAATGGGCAAAATTTAAGGGAAAGGAGGGACAACAAATGCATAGTCCAGTGATATTTTGCTTCCAGCAAAAAACCATGTCAATTGGCCGAACAAAACATTCAGGCTTTGAAAAAATAATGAGGGGGACCTATTCAGAAGAATTTACTATTAGTAGTAAGAGAACAACACCATTTAAGGTATTTAAATATTTGAAGATAATTTAAAACAATGTATGTGTAAGCTTATCATTTGTCAAATATAAATTTTTAAAAAATGAACATGTCAGGGCATTGTAGATATTTACTAGTGTCTATTTCTAGGCATGGTTGGATTAGGGGCTGGATGGCTTGACTAGGTGGTACATCCATGCAGTGCATACCCCTCAACAATAAAAGGGTGGGAATTATCAATAAATGCAATTACATGATGAATCTCAAAACAATATGCTGTTTTCAACCAGTAGCAATCATGCAAAGGACTGTCCATTTATTGCAGACACAATTGTACTGGAGATGTAAAATTTCTTAACAATCAAATGGATATAGTGTTTGCTTTTTTAAATTGCAAATTGTTTTCTAAAACTAAAATAGTTGCATTATTAAAGTAATATACTGAGTGAGAGAAGCTGACAAAAAAGTATGTGCCGTGTGATTCTATTTATATATGTTAGGGTCCGTGATAAAAGGAACGAGACTGATATAAAGTGAAGGTCAAGCAAAGCTTTATTTCGTGCCAAGCATCAAGAATCATACTGTCCGGTCAGGGTCGTCTCTATGCAGAGAGCCACCCCGCCTAGTCTTACAGGCCATCTTTTATAGGGCAAAACTGCAAACCCGACTGTGAGCTTATCCTTATTGGTCAGAAGCAGTGGGGTCAGGGGGGGTTACGTATGTGTTCTTTACTGATTGGACGTCTCCACCTGACCTGACTTTAGGAGCAGTGGGGTTAAGGGAAGTGGCATATGTGTCCTTTACTGATTGGACATCCCCACCTGGCCTGACTCGACTTCGCTCTTCTGGGGGACTGTCATCAGGAGCCAACAGACCACATTCCATTGGTGTCCTGGGCTTATCTTTCTAAGTAAGTTCCTCCAGGCTGACTTTGTTCCTTCAAGGCAAGGTCAGCTTGTTTTCACAACAAAATGGCTGCTTAGACAAGATGGAATCACTTAGGCTAAGTGGGTCCTAACATCTAAAATCTAGAAAATTCCAACAAATCTAAAGTGAGGGGAAAAAAATAAGTGGTTGTTTGGACAAGTAGGTGTAGACAGAGATAGGAGAGCAGCTTACCAAGGACATGAGGAAAGTTTTGGAGATGATGGGCATGGTCACTGTCTTGAGTTTAGTGATGGTTTCACAGGTATATACATTTGTCAAAACTTACCAAAGAGTACACTATAAACATATGTTGTTTACTATATATCAATTTTACCTCAATAAAGCCATTAAAAGCAGTGCTGGAGACATGGCAACAATTTATCTTACAACCTCAAGCCTACAGAGAGAATACCAAGAAGATAGGATACAATTTGCCTATAGATTCCTGAGAGGTTCCAGGCACCCAGGAAGCCATGGTGAGAGGAGATGGTGAAAACAAGAGGATGGATGAAAGTCCATATAGAGAGGGTGTGGGCCCCCAGGTCCCTGCCCCACCTCATGCACTGTGCTGCCTGCTCCTCCAAGATTGGACTAAGGATAACATGAGTCAGACTCAAGTTCCTGGACTCAGGTTTCTGAACTAAGGAAAATTCATGGGACCTATCTTTAAAGTTGGGTGAAACCAAATTGTCCATCTGTGTCCATCAGGACTTCCTCTCTTTAAGTAATTTTGACAAAAGGAGGCCCAAGAGGAACACCGTGAAACCTGGCTGACAGGTTCCACTTCTTGAAGAAGAACATCCCCCACTGCCCTGTGAGGAGGGCAGGGCTCTCGCCAAGGCTCTGCTTCGGATACTGGCTGTGTGTCTCCTGGGCCTCCTGTCTAATATTCACTGTCATTTCCTCTGAAACATTGTCAATCAGCTGCTCAAGGCACAAGAGAGGGTAGGAACATGGGCACCTAATCAGCCCTTCTAGTTCAAATACAGATTGCAGCCTTGCCCAAGAGCAAGTTTCTTAACCTGCGTGTTCTGTATCCTCATCTAAAGCAGGGATAATAACTATCTAGCCACAAGGCTTTGGTGGTATTGGCATTTAGAACATTGCCTATACCCTGGAAGGTTTTATAACTATCAGAGCTTTTGTCTTATCTGGGGAGATGCCTTTCATACTCCTTTCCTTTTCCTTCTGGTTTAACTGCATTTTCTCTTTCAGGTCTTCAAACTATGGGGTTTCTTCATGTCTGTCTCCAGGTCATCACCAGCTTCTGAGTTTCAGTCTGTGCTCATTGCACCTCCTGAACTCCATCAGAATATCTTCCCAAGTAATTGGCCATAGATCTTCCAGGGACTTGACTTTCCCCACTCTGTTCCCCTTTCACCCTCCTCCCCCAGCCCTGTCAGGTGTGTGCATCTCCAAAGCTCCCACCCACACCTCCAAGCATCATAGCCCCTTCAATCATCAGGTCCCCAGGGCCTAAGAGGGGACCTTAGGTCCCTAGGACCTAAGAGAGTGGGAACTGGACCAGCTCTTCTGGGCACACTTCTCAACTTCATATCCTTCATCAAATGCCCACTAGTACAGCTAGTGTCTGATTATATTATGACTATTTCTTTTTGTTATTTCAGATAGTTTGTTGTTTAACTTTAACACACAAGATTTGGGGGAAGGTCTTTGTTTTCTTGAAATTGACTATTATCTGTAAACTAGAAACCGTTGCTGTCAAATATACAGATCTGAACATGTGTACCCGATACTTTAAAGAGGAGCTTGAGAGATGGTTAAGGGCCCAAGGGATTGCCTTTTATGAAGTTGTAAACACCACACCTATGTCTAGCAAACCCTCCACTGAAGTGCCTGCAACTTGGATGGGAAGATATGTGAGAAGGGAAGAGAAGATGAGGTACTTGACAGACTCTAAGCAAACTTTCCCTCAGCCCTCACCTACTCTCAGTTTTTTCTTTGATGTGATTGCACAGGATTGTTTATTATTTGGATGTGAGAGGGAGAGGCAGAGTAGTTCAAGGCAGGTGGGGAGAGGGACAGACAGAATAGCTCAGGGCAGGTGAGTAGATGCTGGTGTCATATTGCCTGGGTTTGAGCCTGGTTTTTTTGCCTAATGGCTATGGAACTCAGGTAAGGCACTTAACTTCGCTAAACGTCAGTTTTCTCATCTCCAAAATAGTGTCATTAATCATATCTCTCTCAGAATTGTTATAGAGAACACATGGGATAATCCTCACTCTGTTATATGAGCTGTTTTATCTAGTCGAACTTTTTTTTTTTTTTTTTTTAAGACTGAGAGAGATCCCTCACCCAAGGCTGAAGGGGCAATTGTAGCAAGGGGACTAAATCCAAACCTCCAGACTTCTTGTAAAAAACTTCCCTCTAGTAGCACATTAATGGTCTTGAGCACACTCTATTAAAATGCAAATATTCCCCAGGAGGCCTAACTCCAAGTCATTAGCACCTCAATGTTAGTGTTGTGCATTGTGTTAACATCTTTTTTTTTTTTAATTGAACTCAGTCTGGTTAGAAAGGAGTATAGAAAAGGGGTGGGGAGGAGCAGACTTCTTGCCTGTGATTTTGGCAGCCCTTCTCAGACTGTGTGTTGCCTCAGAAAAAAAAGCTGGCTCCTCTAGTGTCATCATGGAACAAGGTTGAGATTTAGGTTCTAGAATCAGACGGCACAATGGAAAGTGCTGCTCCCAAACACCCTGCATCTGTGACCTAACTACTTCAGAGAAGGAAACTGGGAACAAATTGTAATCCAAAACTGACAGGTATGGACTACTTCAAAGACCTTAGCCACTGCCCAGCCTGGACAAGGCACAGATTATCCATTCACTCTTTCATTAATTTGTTCATTCACTCAGCCACATGTTGTGAGCACCTACTCTGTGCCACAGATAAATGAAAGTCCCAGGCTGTAGAGAATGGGCCCTGTGACGATTGTTTACTGATGTGGGAAACAAGGACAGAAGAAAAATTATTAAATTTCCTTACTACCTACAGTCCTTTGACAAGTTCTTGAAATAGGCAGAGTGACATTCAGCTTGGGACTCAACTGCCTCGATGTTAATACTTTGCTAAAGGCAAAAGGCAACATCGGCCTGACCCCTGGGATCAGTCTACTTTAACATATAAAAATTCCTTTAGAAATTTCCTTTATCTCTAAACCCCCAAGATACTTGTTGGCAATCATCCCCCAAGCACATGGCCCACCAATACACATCTGAAGGGTCTCATGACTAAGGTTTTATAGACAGTAATAAATGACCTTTTCCCAACAATAGCTAGCCCCCTCAAGGACCTGGAAACCTGCTTCCAAGACTCCTCAGAGACTTACACTATCCCTAAACTGCCTCCCAAGTTGAAAGTATATAATGGGCCACTCTTCATGACCCCAGAGAAGCTCTTTCCATCCACAGATCCTGTCCCCATACTTGAATAAAACCACCTTTTTGCACCAAAGATGTCTCAATAATTCTTTCTTGGTCATTAGCTTCAAACCCTGACATCATTCCTACATCACCGACTGTTAGGTTGGTGGGCCCAGGAATGCCAAGAGTAGACAAGATGGCCACTAAGTTTCACAAGATAGTGGCTCGGGACTTTCTGCCATGGGGCTTCCTGTCTCAGAGACTTTCCAGATCACCCCACAACGACGACAAATAATCTGACTGGTCGACCTTGCATGACCTTGCATTCCTTTTTCTGTATAATGAGCTGACAATTGATTGGTGTATTTTGTATCCCGTACAATCAGACGGGATTTGTAAACCATAGCCAATCAGATACACAGCAAACCCTCCACACCCTAAGTCCCCTAATCAAAAACCCCTCAGTCCTACCCCTCAGAGCTACTTCCTTGGCCCTGTCTTAACCAGGACAAAGGAATCTCACCCTAGAGCGCTTCCATTAAAGCTTGCCTCAATTCTACTTGCCTGGTTCCTCTTTTCCACTGCCGATTCAAACCTGACACTGACCACTGGCAGCATCATGGGCTCCTGATGGCAGTTGGGATGTTTAATCCAGGCCTCAAATACCCAGGTCCAGAACTGTCAACCAAGTCACTGAGATGAAGTTATAAAACCTGCTGATAGGAAAGAATATTCAATGCAAAAAAGACAATCTCTTCAACAAATCTTGTAAGGAAAACTGGACAGCCACATGTGAAAGAATGAAACTGGACCACTTTCTTACACCATACACTAAAATAAACTCAAAATGGATGAAAGACCTAAATGTGAGACAGGAATGCATCAAAATCCTAGAAGAGAACACAGGCAACAACCTCTTTGACATTGGCCACAATAAGTTCTTACTAGACACATCTTCAAAGGCAGGAGAAATAAAAGCAAAAATGAGTGATTGAGACCTCATCAAAATAAAAAGCTTTTGCACAGCAAATGAAATAGTCAACAAAACTAAAAGGCAATCTATGAAATGGGAAAAGATATTTGCAAACAACTTATCAGATAAAGGGCAAGTATTTATGACATATAAAGAACCTTTCAAACTCAACACCCCAAAAAAACAAATCTAGTAAAAAAAAAAATGGGCAAAGACACACATTTCTCCAAAGATCTCATACAAATGACCAACAGACACATGGAAAAATGCTGAACATCACTTGGCATCTGGGAAATCTAAATCAAAACCACAGTGAGATATCCCCTCATACTGAGGTGACTCATACCAGTCAGAATGGCTAAAATTAACAAGTCAGGAAACAACAGATCTTGGTGAGGATGCAGAGAAAGGGGAACCTTCTTACACTGTTGGTGGGAATGCAAGCTGGTACAGCGACTCTGGAAAACAGTATGGAGTTTCCTTAAAAAGTTAAAAATAGAGCTGCTCTACAACCTAGCAATTGCACTGCTAGATATTTATCCAAGGGATACAAATATAGTGATTAGAAGGGGCACATGCACCCCAATGAATATGGTAGCCATGCCCACAATAGCCAAACTGTGGAAAGAGTCCAGGTGTCTATCAACAGATGAACGGATAAAGAAGATGTACACGCTTGTGCGCACACACGCGCACGCACACACACACACACACACACACACACACAGACCATGCAATATTACTCAGCCATAAAAAACAATGAAATCTTGGGGCACCTGGGTGGCTCAGTGGGTTGAGCCTCTGCCTTCAGCTCAGGTCATGGTCTCAGCATCCTGGGATTGGGCCCCGCATCAGGCTCTCTGCTCAGCAAGCATCCTGCTTCTCCCTTTCCCTCTGCCTGCCTCTCTGCTTACTTGTGGATCTCTCTCTCTCTGTCAAATAAGTAAATAAAATCTTTTAAAAAAACGAAATCTTGCCATTTGCAATAATGTAGATGGAACTAGAGGATATTATGATAAGTGAAGTAAGTCAGTCAGAGAAAGAAAAATACCATATGATTTCACTCCTATGTGAAATTTAAGAGACAAAACAGATGAACATAGGAGAAGGGAAGGAAAAATTAAATAAGAGGAAGACAGAGAAAGAAGTAAACCATAAGAGACACTGAACTCTGGAAAACAAAGTGAGGGTTCCTGGAGGGGAGGGGGATGAAGGTATGGGGTAACTGGGTGGTGGGCATTAAGTAATGATGTAATGAGCACTGGGTGTTATACACAACTGATGAATCACTAAATTCTACCCCAAAATTAATAATACAGTAAATGTTAACTAAATCGAATTTAAATAAAAAATTAAAAAAAAACCCTGTGATATTCATGCATTACTCCCCATCAAGGAAAGTAAACCAAGGGCTACATAATGGGACTGCTCCCCTCTCCTGCTTCTAGAGAGAAAATGAACTTCATAGGTTGTTTTTCTTCTTAATTAAACTGTAAATTTGAACCTACTTCTCTGAGCTCCTTATCTAGAGAAAGGTGGACTAGAGAAAATATAGGAAGGAAAATATTCTGGCAAAGAGGGGGGTGGTGCTATGTTTTCATTATTTGACTCACATTTCCAAGGATTTACTATGGCTTTAAAATAATATTTCACTTGATCCTTATGAACTCTAGGAAGACAAAAGATTACAGGCATATGTTTGCTTATTATCTGAGGCCAGTATGAAGGGCAGAACTGGGATTTGAAGCCAGCACTGGCTTACCCCAGAGGGACCCAGACTCTTCCAAGGTGCAGCTTCTCAAGACTCTCCAGGGCCCCACCAGCTGGCCTCTACCCCCACTCTGACACTCAGGCACTGGTTCCTTAATCCTCTCCTCAGATGCATTGAGTCTTATATCCATGAAGAAACCTTACCCTCAAATAGAACTCCCTACCCATCTTTTGGTGTTACCAAATGACCCAGTATCCTCACCACATAGTCTCTCTTGTTTAAGAGAATTCATCAGACCAAAAACCTAACATGAATTCCATGATGCTTTAAAATTAATCCATATTTTAATAATCACAAACAAATATACACACATTTGAAAAACAGTTTCATAGGAAAACAGCACCCATTCACTCTGACTAAAATATTCCCTATGCCCATGAAGTAGAAAATCTCTTGAAATAATTCACCTTGAAATCTCCAGTGGCTGAGGACACTGCTTTCCATCTCATAATCTCTTCTATCTGTTGAACCATCTGAGAGATGGTTCTTGGATGGTACTTGGAGAGATGGTACTTGGAAGATGCCTCTTGCTTTTCTTTTCCTTTTCCCCCCTGTTTATTACAAGCTAGAATTCTACCTCCAGCACATTTAATGGTTAGCACCAAAACCCTCCTGGCCATCACCCTCAGTCCCAACTGACCATCTCTTCTTTTCATGACAATAAATAACACAACAGAAAAACATTTTCTAGTACCCAATGGTTTACACAGCACATTTATTATATTAACTCATTTAATATTTGAATCAACCCCAGGTAGGTGTTATCATTGCCATTTTCCTCAAAAACTGGGACTCAGAGAGATTTAAACAACTTGCTGCTGAAGGTAGTCCAGCTCATGAATGTGAAAGCAAGACTCTAACCCTAGGATGATCTGTTCTCTCTCCTACAATATATCCCTCCCTACCCTTCCTCCCTCTCACCCTGCCACCTCCTTTACAACCATGGCAACAGGAGCCCCCTGGCTGGCTTTGTATAGGTACCCTATTTTGGTTGTACAGGTGGAATGCCAACATGTCTGCTTTCACTGCCCACATGGCCTCATTCTCTTGCCCATTTGGCTTCTTAGGCACCACACCAGCATGAACTGAAAACCCTGTGGGTAATAGGGACTGTTTTGCTCTCTATTTCCTATCTCAAGAGGCTTTAGGAGACACAGGAGCAGTATTTGTGAAGAAGGAATGACTGCCTCAGGAGCAAAGGCTTATGGACACAGCCTCAGAAAAAGAGCAGCTGCAAAGGGCATTCTAGCCAGTTCATCCCTGAGAGTTTTCCCTTAGATCATTTGCTGTGTCCCGCTCTACTGAAGCCTTGGGCAGGAACACACAGTCTGAGGAAGTGCTTCCTTTGTTCTCTCTAGGCTTGTCTTCCCTTCTAGGACCTCCCTTCCAAATGGCTTCACCTATAGCTGAAACCTTACCTCTGGTGTCCAGGGGTCCAGCATCCCAAGCCAGCCTGCCTCTAAAGACTCTGCCCCACCTCAACTCCACAGAGGTCTCAGCAGCAGAGCTGGCTGCCACACTCTAGGGTTAATCTTGAGTGTCCTCCAGGCCCCTCAGGTTAATTGCCAAACAAACAGCTGCCTAATAAAGAGGTGTTTCTCCTTCCCTACCTAATGTGATGAAGAGTTTCCCTATCTAATGGGACAGAGATTGCACCATCAGACCCAAAGACTGTGGCCCATCTGGTCTCTTACCCTCCCTTTTCTACACAAAACAGTTTTAGGAAGGATATGGACAGCTGGGCTGAGGTCTCCAAAGACCCCTTCCCCTAGACTCACCAGAGTGAGAACTACCCCCATTAAGGGCTGACAGGGACCATCTGTGCATGAGCTACAGGAATTGGCCAGGCAGTGCCCCACACCTCCAGAGCCCTTCAAGCTGTGAGGAAATCTGCCAAGGCCCAGCTCCTCCCCTACAGCCCCCGACACCAAATATAACCAGCAGTTCTCCTGCCTTCCCCCACCTGTCTGAACCAGAGAGCAAGTGCCAAACCTATCTGATTTCCTGCAATCCACCCTCGGGAAATTCAATTGCTTTAGGACAGGAAAGAAGCTTTTGGCTACTGATTCTACAGCTCCTGGTTTCCAGACAATTCAGGCTGCTGATACAGGAGAGATGAAAAGAAAGGGCAAGGAACAGAAACCAGGAATAAGCCTCCAGTCCTACCTTGGACAAAAGAGGTGTCAGCTACCATTGAGAACATGGAACAAAGAAGAGCAATCCTGCAATTTTACAGATACAACTTCACCTTTTAAAAAATTCAAGAGCAAAAAAAAAAAAAATAGATCATATAGTTCCTTTAGTCCAAGCCTTTTATTTTACAGATGAGAGAATGAAGCTCAGAAATGTGACACAGTCACACTAGCTCATGGCAGAATCAGGACAAGGAGCCACGTCTTCTGACTCCCAATCCAGGGCTCTCCCCTCATCTTCTGTTCTCTCTCACTGCATGGTTCCCTCATCATGAGTTCCATACCTTGGCCTCCCTGGGTATAAACATTCTGCTGCATTGAGGAGAAGGGCACATAAAAGACTTGTGTGGGAGACTGTCCTGCAGATGATTATTCATGGGTTCTCCATCTGTGTACAGAGGGAGCACCCCTAAAGGCCCTCTCTCCCTCCCACAGCAAGTGAAGTTGGAGTCCTCGGGTGTAAACGGCAGTGTGGTATTGTGGGAAAAATTCCTGAAGACAGCAGTTGGGTTCAAACCTCATTTCTGACATTGACCAGGTCTGCAGCTCTGATACAGCTATACCCCTTTTACCTCCTGATCCCATAAGTAAAATACTTACAGAAAAACCAACTTCAGCATCCTTGTGCACAGTATGAGATATCTATTTTAAAAATACTGCCTTGAACCTGTCCTTCGTAGAATGCTTAATGACCCGAGGTTGTTAAGAGCTCTCTATTATCTTATAGAACTGGACATCTGAGCTACCCCAAACTAAGAGAAAGCCTGTAGGTGAATGTAAATGATACATATTCCTTTAGATTGGGCTCTTCCTCAGGAAATAAAGTCGCTTCCTCTGGCTTTCTTCATGGATACATATGATATGCTTGCCCTCCTCCTTAAATGTTATCTCTTCCACCTGTTCAAATGTGCTCCATCTATAACTCCCGTCTCTGCAGTAAAGAGTCACCCCCAGAATACTCTAACCCTCCTTGATATTCTCTAAATTCTCACTGTGATCCAGCTTGTCATTTTTTTCATCTTATCTTTTAACAAGATTATAAGTTGCTAGAGGGCAGAAATCATATCGTGTTTATTCTTTAATCTCTTTCGAGGTGTCTCAGTTTGCATAAGACCATTTCTTCCCTCACCCTGATGTTCCTGTTATGGATTCTTCTGTATGTCGGTAAAATGAAACTATAGCTCCAAGAACATGGGTACAAAGGAGAATTTAGCCACATGCCTGAATACTTGAGGCTTTCTATGTTCATTCATTTATTTCTTTATTCACTAAGGAGGTGAAAATACCTATATCTGCCAAGTATAATTCATGCTGGGTGGACTTTGGCCATAGAAGACAAGCACAAACCTAGGACACTGCACCAGATCTTGAGATAGAGTCTTTATATAAACAGTAAGTGCTAGATGGTTTTCATGCATTAATAATTGTAAGACCTTTATCTCTATTTACACATATAAACCTTATAAGCATCTTTCAGAGCAGGGGCCATCATCATCCTCACTTTGTAGATAATGAAGCTGAGGCATAGAAATGTTAAGTCACTTGCCCAAGGTCTCTTGCTAGTAAGGTACAGAGTCAGATCAAAGTCAGGCCATCTAGCTCAAGGCCTATATGCCTAAGCATTCTATTGTACTGCATGTCAGGTAGGAGTCACGGGGCATCTGAGGGTGGACGGACACAGGGATGGGGGCAGGATGTTGTTGAGAGACTACAGAGCCCTGCTGAGGTAGAGTGATGGAGAGTGCCAGCACCTCAGTCTGAGCCACCGCTCAAACCTCTGTGAGCCCTCTCCTTAAAAGGACATTTTGAGCCTCTCCTGCAAGTTGCCACTTGGAGCTCAGCTGATACAGGGTTTCTGAGAGGCAGCCTGACATTCCTGTCTGCCTGAGATTAGCCAGACCCCCAACACAGGAGTCCTTGATTGCCACAAAACCTGCCCTTTATATTTCTATGCAATTTTACTCTGCTCTAATCTGGTAAAATCCCCAAAGACCACTCCCCCCAACATGCACTTTCAGATCACCTAGTAACAACCACAGAATCTTTTTGCTCTGTTCTGTGGATATGGTAGCAATGAAAAGGGAGGACATGAAGGATAATCAGAAGACGATAAAAAGGAGTGAATTCTCATAGTATTCATTGCTGAGAAAACCGGGATGATAGGCAAGGGGCCCACCATCTCTTGGGCAGGTAGGGAACCAAAACCCTGGTGGGATACTAACAGAGAGGAAAGAGAGAAGCTCAGAGCTGTGTCTAAAGTGATGCCTTGAGCAGTTATGGCTGCACTATTGCAGAGTGAAGGCCACTGCTAATAGTCATGGCTGAGTGAACGTGAGCAGGGAGTGACTAGGACACAGGAACTATAGGACCTACAACAAACCTATATGCAAGCGGAGATTGCTGTCATTGTCCATATAGATGTTTAAAGCAATAATTCTTGGAGAAACCTTTAGCAGCTGTTGGTTCTTTAGTCACTCTTGGAAAATCAGCCCCCATTTCATGTCAAATCAAGTACAGGCTCAGAGATAGCATAAGCCCAAGCTGGGTAAACCAGATTTATGCCTGAGGATATGAGATTAGCTGACCAGATAAATAAGCAGAAATGGGCTTTCTTGAGGAAAACCAATGGAAATAAAAGGAGCCATGGATAGTCTCTTCATTCCATTATTCCCTTGTAAACTTTAACAGCTCCAGGTGCAGCTCACCAATGGGAACAACCCAAATTGGAGAGGTTGGGGGAATGAGAATGGATTGTAGTCAATAATGCTTACTCTGGTACAGCATGTGAGTATTTTCCTCAGAGGCTTTCTGGGCCTATCAGGATCTAGCCCTCCACTACTTCTCTGAATTACTCCCTTACCAGTCTCTCCTGGCTCATTTTGCTTTGGCCACACTAGCCTCCTTGTTATTCCTTGAACACATCAAGCATACCTCAGGGCCTTTGTACTTGCAGTTTCTTCTGTCTAGAATAGTCTTCCCCTCAGATATCCAAATAACTGCTCTCTTTCTTTTGTTTTTCTTTCAAATGCCACCTTAACAGAGAGGTGACCTGATCTCCCTATATCCAATTCACCCTCCCCTAGCAGTAGCACTCTTAAGTACCCCTAACACTGCTTCCATTTCTCCAGACACCCATTGTTACCTGATGGCTATACATCTGTGTGTGTGTGTGTGTGTGTGTGTCTGTGATCTACCTGATCCTGATAAAGCACAAGCTCTGTTAGATCAGACTAAGTTTTGGACTCATGGATGGCTCAGTCGGTTAAGTGTCTGTCTTTGGCTCGGGTCATGATCCCAAAGGCCTAGAATAGAGCCCCACATTGGGTTCCCTGCTCAGCAGAGAGTCTGCTTCTCCCTCTCCCTCTGCCTCTCCCCTATGCTTGTGCTCTCTCTTTCTCTCTTGCTTACTTTCAAATAAATAAATAAAATCTTCGGGGAAAAAAAAAAGAATAGACTATGTTTTGTTTGTGGCTGTATTTCTGTGCCCAGAACAGTGCCTGACATATAGCAGGCACTCAGAATTCTTATAGAATCAAAATGAATTCTCCTCCTTTAGTCTCTGAATGATTTCCTTTTGAATTGGGTCTGGAGACTTCCTTGTTCGTTCTTAATGTTCTTTGTTTATTTGTTTTCTGAATGCATCAGTAAAATGTAGAAGATGCTCTTTCCCATAACTGCAGAGTGATCAAGGCCATTGAAAACAAGGCTTCGCTTCTATTCCTGTCACCCCTACATACCGCCTAAGTGTGAACCCTCTGCCCCACTACATACTTCTCTGACTCATTTTGCCTCTGGTGTTATATTCCCTACCAAATATGAACTTCCCTTCTGCTTATCTAAATCCTGCTCAAACTTTCAAGCTATACCCTTTTTTTCCTTTATCTCTTCATTGATATCTCCATTCTGAGTCCTTATGTCTCTTCCACATTGTTTAACACTAAAAGTTTAGAATGTAGTAATCTTATCTCCCTAATCAGACTGTAGTTCTCCAAGGATAGACAAAATGTCCTCCACATCTCTGCATCTTCCTGGAATAAACATCATGCAAGGAAGGAGTGCTTCTGTGTTGACCAATTTGTTAAAAAAAAAAAAATAGAATGTAGGGCATAGGAACTACATTTCTCTTTCTTGCTGATGTGGCTCCTGCTACCCCATGTTGATATCTCTTAGATCTGAGATAATGAAAAGCATAGAAAAGGGAAGTCTAAGGCAGAAATCTTATGCCCATTAGGTCACTTAGTCAATAAATGTAAATTAAGGGTCCAGCACTGTGCTAGCCAGTTTGAAGACAAATTTTAAAATCACAGAACATTGAGCTGGAAGGAATCTTGGAGAGTATATCGTCCAAAGAGTGATATCAATTAGGCTATCTAGGGGCAAGCAACAGAAACTAACACAGGCTTCATTGGGCAGGAAAGCAATGTATTAAAAGGGTGGTAGGAACAATGGGGAGCCTGGCCTAGCCCTGTGCTTCCAGGAGTAAAACCCAACATAATGGTCAGGTGAGAAAATAGTTGCCACTCTCATCGACACTAGACTTTGAAGCTCTAACTGTGATTGCTGTTGCCTGTTTGCAAAGCTACCATCCCCAGGAGGGTCCTCCACTGTCCTTGCTTCCTTTTGGTTTAGACTCTGACCGGTGCATATCTGACTGAGAGAGCTTAGGTCATGAGTCTCCACCCTGCTGCAAAAGAGAGCAGAAAACAAGCATATTTTCACATTCTTTAGTGAGATGTGGGCTCTGCTTCTGACCAAAATTCTTTAGGTGGGGATGCCCCTAAGCAAGGAAGGTATTCAATGGCAAATGTTCACTTACTTCTCATACCACAACAGAAGCAATGGTGATCTAGAGAGATGGAGCAAATGCCTCAGGTCACATCATAAATTCCTCACAGCTAAGACAAGAATCTAGGTCTCCTGACTCCATGTCTCAAATTCTTTCCACTCCTATACGTGTAAAAGAAGCAACTAGTAAAAGGATTAGATAAAAATTAGGACAAATAGCAGGGGTCAAATGATGAGTGACCTATGTCCCTGGCATGATAAAAACCATCTCTTAGGTTTGATCACTGCTCTATTTTCAACATTTACTCCTCAAAACAGCCTGATCTCAGACATCACCTCCTCTAGAGAAGCTCTCCTGAATCACCAAGATCTTTGGTTCACTTATTTAACGCTGATGCAGTCCTATTTATGTGGCAATATCTGTGTATGTGTCTGCCTCTTCACCAGGCTGTGAGCGATTTGAGGTGCACTGTTAACCTAGGCAGTATTATAAAAGAAGCATCATCATGAATGTGCATAAGGAGGATTGCAGGACACCCACATTTATGAGTCCCTATAATATTGGCCCCTTTTCTTTGATTAAAACTATACCTGTCATTCACTTCTTATTTCTAGGATGCCTAAAATCACCTTCTCTAAGTGTCTTATAAAGAATCCCAGTGGCATGGCAAAAAGCGCAAATGCCAAAGGCTAGCACCTTTGTGGCCTCACAAAGTCTTGGTCAGGTAGATTTTCCTGATGCTGGTAGAAAACTAATGGCAGAGTTGGCAAAGCAGGTCTGTGAGCCCAAGAGGCTGTTGTCTAAGCTGGGCAGACCCTGACAGGACAAAAATTACAGGAAGGTACCTAATGCAGGAATAGGTTCTTGGAACCTAAGGCCCTTGGAAACAACAGGAACAGGCCTGCAGAGACACTGAGTCAGCAAGACAGATGTCACAGGAATGAGGTAAGAGCTCCCTTGAGGGACATGTGGCCTTCTCTTAACCTTGGAATGAAAATACTTTAATATCCATTTGAAAACCTTTATAAGTTCACCAAAAACACTCCCTAACTCAGCCTCCACACTGACCCACACTGACCCACACATGGTATTCGCATCGCCATCCCTGTGGATTCCCCATGGCTTTTCCTAAGCTCAAAGAATCCTTCTTATGCCCACTCTTTTGAATTCTTGCATCCTGTAAACCCAGTTCAGGTTTTATGTCCTCCAGGAAGCTTCTCTGTCCATACCTAGTTCCCTGCTGACATCTCAGGGAAATATTTGCTTCTGCCACTGGCTTTGACATTTCTTTCCTATTGAAGTCTATACTACATTATTTTCTGAGGATAGAACATATCTCATAGACTAGACTGTAAGTCTTTCAATGGCTAACCATGTCAGAAATTCCTTTTTCCTCCACAATATTTTGCACAATTTTATTGCACATAACAAGTGTTATAAACAATACAACCCATTGAAATGATATCTTCAAATTCTATATTCTACATTATTTGGCTTCCATTTTAAATGACTTACTGGTTTTTAGTAACCTCTTTTTAAAACTTAATCTAATTATCAAAGTAGTACATACTGACAGGCATATATATTACATGCAAAATAATACATACACCAGAATTTGGCTCAACCAAGCATTCTTAGGAATTTCTCCCTGGCCTGCTTATAGTTATGAGGCTGCAAAAACTAAGATACTCAATTTCTCAGCACCTGTTAGAGCTGAAGAGGGCCAAAGAGCACACTTTTCAATTTTGGCCATTAAGATTGAAGTAGTGGTCTATTGTGTTCCCATTTTCCCGTTTTTATTTCTTTCTGCCTAAAATGAAGGTATTAACACCAGAACTTCAACAGCCATCTTGTGTCTCAGGTGACAAATGTGAGGAAAAAGTCATAAGAATCTCAAAGGTATCACTTCTCAGCTTCTCAGCCTTTTGGCTAAGATCAAGTGAAGAATCTCAAAGGTGCTCATGTCCCTGACATTGTCAAGATGCTGGACTAGAACTAAAAGCCATCCATTTTCAAACTTCTAGGAAATAAAGGGGAGATCTCTTTGAATAAACCATTGAAATCAGGTTTCTGTAGAGCTTCCTGCTGATATAGGCAGCCAAGAGTATTCCTAACTGATATACATTGTCAAAAACAGAAAAGCACAAAGATGGAAAATCATCTGCCACCCAACCACTAAGCGGATTTATTACATGTGACCTCATTTTTTTTCTAAATGTGGAGGAACTATATTCAATAAATATCAAGATATTTAAATATATTGTTTTCCATAATTATTTAACCTTATATTATGAACCTTGCCATCAAGAAGCATTTTATAGCATTATTTTAGGTGATACATATCATAATTTATTTTATTAACTCTTTTTCACTAAGTTGAACATAAGGTTCTTTCTAATATATCACTTTTTATGCACACTGTTGTATAAATATCCTGGTAGATAAACACATGCATAACTTCATAAAGATTTCATTAAGATTTTTTTCCCAGAAAAAAAATTAGTAAAATTTGCCTGTCTTTAAGGAAGGTTTTTGATGTATTATGCTAATTTTTCTTTTACAAATTTTGTATTATTTTTCCTAGTAGCACAAATAATAAAACATGACACTTTTTAACAAAATGTTTGTAAATAATGAAAGAAAAATAAATGCCTAAAATAACATCAAGCTACATAAATAAGCTGTACAAGTATATCAGAATTAAAAATTTTTGTGTGGGGATTCAAAAATGTATCCTACCATCAGCATCACCACCATGGCTTCTGTCTACTTCTCTATTTTAAGAGAAATACATGGATAAAATCCAAAAAACTGGATTCCAAAAAATAAAAAGCAGTCAAAATGAAGATGAAATACATTCCCTAGGGAGTTTTGCATGGGAGGGGTCAAGTATCTGAAGCACATTTTTCTTGAAGGACATGGCCAGATTGAGAGAAATGACAGAGGGAGCAATGTTGTGGAGGCAGGAAAACATGGAGAATAAGATTATATTCTCAAGTAACTGAGTTACAGACTCCCAGGATTGCCAAGCATGAAGGAATAGGTGAGGAGAAGGAAAATTAATAAGAGAGTTTATGGAGTACACTTACATCCTCTTGAATAACTGTGAGAGACACCAGTAAGAATCTGATGTCCTGATTGGATTGTTGTTCTTCACATGTGACAAAGTTCCATGACTAGACTATATGAGGTAAGACTTTTAAGATTTTATTTATTTATTTATTTATTTATTAGAGAGCGAGAGACTGAGAATGAGAGGGGAGAAGGTCAGAGGGAGAAGCAGACTTCCCGCAGAGCCGGGAGTCCGATATGGGACTCGATCCCGGGAGTCCGGGATCATGACCTGAGCCGAAGGCAGTTGTTTAAGCAACTGAGCCACCCAGGCGCCCGAGGTAAGACTTTTAAAAGGGTTACCCACGATATGGTTTACTCATTTTTAGCTTGTTGCCCACTATAGTCATACATCTTTTCTATTTTCAATCTGCGTTCTAATGATGGCAGAGATTCTTTTAAGACTCACTACACAAAGACTTCTAGCATCTTCAATGTCTTCACAACCTCTTCATCCTACATATCAAAGAGGAAAACATTTGTTAATGTAAGAATTTCCTCTGTTTTCATTCCTGATATCATTAACTTATGTCTTCTCTTTTTTCCTTGTTGAGATCAGTCTTGCTAGAGGTTTATAAATTTTACTTATCTTTTTAAAGAATAAACTTTTGTTCTGTTTGTTGGGTTTTGTTTCTTCTATTTCCTTGTGATTATCTCTTTACTGGTTTTTGCTCTTTATTTTCTCCTCTATGTATTTGCTTTGGTTTTATATGCTCACTTTTTTTCTAGCTTCCTAAAGTGAAAGCATAGCTCATTTAACTGAGTTTCTATGTTATATCTTCAAGTTCAGTAATCTTTTCTTTTTTTTTTGCAGTGTCTCTAATCTTCTACTAATCCCATCCAGTGGGTTTTTTGTTTCATATTTCTATTCTTTATTTCTAGAAGTTCCATATGTTCTTTTTAAATCTATTTCTTTTACTCGTATATTCTTTTTAATTATGGAACATATTTGGGTTAGTTGTTTTAAAAGTCCTTACCAGCTAATTTTATCACTTCTGTCATTTCAGTGTCTATTCCTATTGTCTGATTTTTCTTCTGATTATGGGTCACATATTTTTTTCTTCACATATCTAGTAATTTCTGATTGAATGCTAGAGATCATATCTTATACTTTTGTGTTCTGGATTCTTTTTTAAGGTATTGGGAGGTTGGGCTTTATTCTGGCAGACAATTAAATTCCTTGTGGATATGCTTGATCCTTTGAAAGCTTGTTTTTAGTTTTATGAGAGTAGGTTTCAAGAAGCCCTTACACTATCACTAGTTTAGTACCGCTATTAAGGCAGGACACTTCTGAAGTTTCCACTGTAAGCCCTGAGTGCTCAGTAAAGACTTTCTTTTTTTTTTTAAGTTTTTTTTTAAAGATTTTATTTAGTTATTTGACAGAGAGAGAGAGATCACAAGTAGGCAGAGAGGCAGGCAGAGAGAGAGGGGGAAGCAGGCTCTGCGTGGAGCAGAGCCCAATGTGGGGCTTGATCCCAGGACCCTGAGATCATGACCTGAGCCGAAGGCAGAGGCTTTAGCCCACTGAGCCACCCAGGTGTCCTCAGTGAAGACTTTCAATGCCAGCTGATGAGAAGCTAAATAATTTCCAGACTGTGTTCATTTTAGTGTTGTCTGAATTGTCTTTTGGATAGTCTGGTACAATTTTACTCTACGCATGTGCAGTTTAATATTGAGCAGTAGATTTAAGGGCACTACTATGTAGATTTCTAAATCTCTTTTTCCATGTGACACTAACTCTGATACACTGTTACAGAAATGCTGACTACTTAAGCTTTCCCAAACTCTGTTCTCTGTTTGCTCCAGTCAGAAAGACTGCTGAATTCTGTCTAAGACTTTTTCTTTGTGGTAACTTTGAAAGTGCCTCCCAGACGAAGCATGAGAGACTGTGGACTCTGAGAAACAAACTGAGGGTTTTGGAGGGGAAGAGGGTAGGGCTTTGATGAGCCTGGTGGAGGGCACGCATTGTACGGAGCGCTGGGTGTGGTGCATAATCAATGAATCTTGGAACACTGAAAAAATAAAATTAAATTTAAAAAAATGAAAAAAGAAAGTGCCTCCCAGCAGAAAATTGAACAATCTTAAAGCTCACATTATTATTTTTTTCTCTTGGGACTACAGTCTTATACTATATTGTCCAATGTATAAAAACTATTGCTTTTTTTTTTTTTTTTTTTTTTTTTTTTTTAGTTTTCTAGTTGTTCACAGCAGGAAAATGAGTATGGTCCCAGTTATTCCAACATAGACTGACTTGGAAGTCTTATATCTGTGTTATAGACTAAGCCACAAAACCTTCCTAGGTTTGAGCAACAAAGAGCTCTAGAACAAGCCCCCAAATACCCAACATGGTTCTGACAATAGGACCTCATTATGAGACACCTCCAAGAACATGAAATGCAAGGGAGAAAATTCAGGTATGCTTTTATTGTCACATTTTTTCACCTAGAGAGCTTTTCTTGGCTAAAACTTTAGAATCCTCTGTACAATATTTGGGTTTCACAACTCTGAGAAGAGCAAATAGAGAAAGTAAATTGAGGCCTCACTAAGTGGAAGTGATTCCAAAATGTTTATAAATATAAATTGTATATTTACATTTCAATGAGTATTTAAATTTATGATTAAATTAGTTTCAAATGTATATTTTTCCTTGCTTAATGCAAATCCTTCTCACTGATTCCTTACTTCTAGTTAATACAAGCTGTCTGCTAGAATCCCTTTGATTAAAGTCCCTTCAATTCCCCTTCCTGAGAATCTCATAGAATGAAGGAAATATGACCAATCTTTCTGAGGTATCAAAGAAATTTGACACTGTGTGTGGTCTCTTTGGTCTGGTTATACCAACCTAACCTTCAAGAGTCTATCTCAGTTATCACCCAAATTCTTCCCCATCACTTTGCTCCTGGACTACTACCACCAGGCATCCCCACTTTCTTCAACCTTCTCAAACTGTTAATAGTGCCTGTAATTCAGCTTTAATCACAGTATTCCCTGGTTGGAAAAACTTTATAATTCTTGGCCGTTACAATGTTCTCCATAATTTGGCCACAATCTTCCCTTCTAATGTTCTGTCTCATGTTTTTTCTTCACTGCATTCTAGCCAAAACATTAATTTCTGGTTCCTGTGCATGAACCATAATTTCATAGCTTTTTTTTCCCCCCCTCTCTCAATTCATACTTTCTTTCTTCATTCTGGAATACTTTCCTTATCCCAAATATTTGAATATAACAATGTTACCTATCTTTAAAAGCCTCACTCTAAAACAATCACATTCATGAAAATTTCAATATTCTTAGAAGAAATCTCTTTCTTCTCTAAATGATATTTTTTTTATTTTATTTTATTAGAGAGAGAGACTGAGAATGAGAGGAGAGAAGGTCAGAGGGAGAAGCAGACTTCCCCGCAGAGCCGGGAGTCCGATATGGGACTCGATCCCGGGACTCCGGGATCATGACCCGAGCCGAAGGCAGTCGCTTAACCAACTGAGCCACCCAGGCGCCCAGTTCTCTAAATGATATTTAATCTAAACTTCATTTATCATATGTATCACTGTCTACCTTATATTATAACCACTTTAGTAAACCTCTGGAGCATTGAGTCTGTGTATCATTATTTTTTTTTGATTCTTTAAACTTCAAATGGACTGAATTGCACATATGGGTGTTCAGTAAATGTTTATTGAAAGAAGGAGCAATTGATTGGATACCTCTGTATATTCCTTGTTGTTCCTAATGGTTAATGTAAAGTGTATTAGTTTGAACCATATGAAATTGCTGTAGAAAAACAGTCAAATATCAGCAATTTAAAATGATTTAATCTTGTACATTTTCTTTCCCATTTTAATGTGAACTACTCTTTCACAAATTGTATTACATTACTATAGTCAGAGAATGTCTAAATTAATTAGGGGTAAAGGATTTCACTAATGAAATAAAAATGTCAAAAATAATTGTTTTTGAGAGCAGAACTGAGTACAAAACTGACACATATCTGTTAAAGATCTCGTATGTGCAGAAAACTAGATGTCCACTCAAATCAAACTAGTTTCCAAAAGGGAAGTATCAACAGGATATTGGAGAAACTTATGGTCTGAACAAAGTGGCATTGTTAAGAATAGGAGCCAGGGCAATTTTGAAGGCTTCAGCAGCAGGAGTTCCTAGGCTTTTATTTCTTGCTTTTTTCTTTTTCTTCTTCTTTTTTTTTATTCTTAACCTGTTTTGATTTAAGTTCTAAATTCCTGACATATAGCATCTGGATGACTTGGCAGGGCAAAGGACTTGCCAATCCTTTAGTTAAGGTGAGAATGTTGCTTGGAGCCTGGCCCTATGGACTAGGAGGTGGGATGGCAATGGGCGTAGACACATGATTTTGAAAATAAAATGCATACAAATTCGAAGACATTTTGTATATGCTATTCTGGGGGAGATATTTCCTCTGCTTTCTGGAGAAAAGTTTGAAAATCTTCAAGTTAGATCATCCCTATGGTATTTTCAAACTTAACATTTTCTCAGTCAATAAATCTTCATATGTGGCCAAATGTTTTCTTTTGCCTCCTCCAACTTAGCTCATGGTTTTTCAAGTTCATCTGTAAATGGCTAGTCTGCAGTTTGGGATGTCTAAAGTGGCAAGAGATAAGAGAAGTTGAATTACTGACACAGGTTGATAGTGAGAGAGCTCATCTAGGCTCTGTTTATAATCCATTTAATTAATATTTGTTCAGCATCTACTCTGCAACAAAATTTAGTACTTAACAACACAAAAATCATAATATCCAACATTGGTACATACTGTGAGATATACAAAGGAATATAAGGAAAGTTATGATCTGATCAGTAAACACCCAGGCAAGATTAATAACTATGCAAGTTTGGTGACTAAGGGTACAAATGTGTCCCTTCAGATGTAACTGCTAACATACATTACTTCATTGCAAAATGTTGCATAGACATAAACCATTATTTTTTACAGAAAATTGGCAGTAGCCGGATCTACAAAACCCTCATTTCTGAGTCATCTGCCAAAATTTGGAAATAGTGTTCTTCAAAGCTCACCTTGAAAAGTGATTTAATTGCTATTCTTCTATGTCTACCCTCTCTCAGTGCTGAATAACAGTGAGTTGGGTCTAAGTTTTGAACTGCCTCACCATCCCCTTCCTACCAAGGAGAAACCAGCAAGCATTCCATAATCTATGTCCTTGAAGTCTTTGAAGAGGAAATGAGACAGACAGGGGGAAGAAGCCGCCTGAGGAATTGAAAAGAGTCATGAACTAGGAGACAAAAAACTTGGTTCTGGTCTTACCACTGATCCTAACTTACTGTCATGTTTTGAATGAGTCTCTTAACTTCCTTATGTCCTACTTTTAGCCCCTGAGAGGGGTAGGAAAAGTTTTAAATTCAACATTTATTATGAACCCCTAAGCAATTGCCCTTGAGTATTTCCATTAAATACCTGTGGACAAAATTGAAAACCAATTTCAAATCACAGACCTCCAGACTGTCTAATAACAATTAATGGTAAAACATGTCTTCCTCTTTTCCAAACTCAGCTAATATCTGATTATATGGACCAGGTGCCTCCCCTCTCTGATGCGGTGAAACTCTTTGAAAATAAGCTAAAAGAGAAAATCATTTGGGGGACACGACCACAGCTCTGACTGAATTTTAACTTGTTGAAAACCATCCCTTGTAAAGGCATTGTGAGACTTGACTGTGATTCTGTATACAAAAGCTCACAAACAAATCTGGCCTATAAAGCATTTCTACCAAAAGTTTATTGTTGAAAGCTGTGGGCTTTGATAAAGTGTTACCCAGGGACAAGTCCTCTGTTCTGAAAACCTTCCTCCTCTTCTGCTTGTTTATGCTCTTAGTTCCAGTGCCTTGGTTGATGACCAAAAGGGGTCAGCTCTGACTCACAACAGCACTGTGAATATCCTGACCCTGGTGGGCTACAGGGCCTGAGATGTTTATTTCATTTCCCTTTCATTCCATACTCAGCTGGGCTCTCAGAGATGGGAAGGGAAGGAAAGCAGCCCATGCTGACTCATTAGCCCAGAAATATTTACTGAGCACTATCCAAGCACTGTGCATTATGAGGAGACATGAAGACACATCTCAAGCCCAGGGATTCAAGGATGCTCCCAGGCTTTGTGAGAATCTCTGTCCTGACCACCTCAAACGAGGCCACCAGCCCTGAGAAAGAACACTTTGGCCTTTGGAATGGCTGAGGAGGGGCCGAGGATAGGAGGTTGCTGGAAAGTGCTTATGATCTAGGGCCCTCAGTACATTAATGCCTTTAAACATGTCCCCAGAGAGGATAAACTTCTCTCCAAATGTAAATGACTTGGATGGAGAGTATGACGAGTGTCCCGAGGCAGGGTAGCAGAAATGTGGTGGAGGCAGCTCTATGGCTCTTTGCTCTCCTCTGGCCCTGACTCCAGGACCACCTTAGAAGTCCCAAATTTGAAATAACTGTTTTGCATGTTTTAGGGACCAGGTCAGTTGCCTTTCCTCTATCAAAGCACTCTGGATAGCCAATTCACAGAGACAGGGAAAGGAGATGTTGCAAGTCTAGGACCCAAAGAACAAACCAGCACAACCAGAAGCTGTGAGGCTCAGCCCTAGGGCCTCTCCTCATCACACTGTCTCCTATGAGCTTTTGGCTCAGTCTAAGGCAGAAAGAATAAAAGCTGCTACCAATTCTGGACCACATTCCAGGGACCAGATGCTATCCTAAATACCTCAGTTGCATTATCTCATTTAACCTTCACACCACCACTGCTCCCCATTCCTCCCCTCTCAACGAGTTATAATTATCTCTACTTAAGAATGAGAAGAATAAAGCCTCAGAGGGGCTAAGTAACTCCTCTGAGTTCACACAAGTAATCAGAAGAGTAGGGCAGTTGCTAATGCAGTTTTATCTAAATTTGAATTTTGTGTTCCTCAGTATGTGATATGGCTTGCTAGAAAGAAGCTGGAAACTCCAGGAAGAGGGTGGATGTGGAGAGAGGGCGATGATAGAAAGAAGCAGGAGAAGATAGAGTAGAAAACTGATCTGGTTCAACATGGTAAGAGCCTCACGTTTGGTTTCCTGGAGGTGGCATTTGAGTCCATGCTCCATACAAAGTGACAAGGGGAATACCTATAGACCAAAATCTTGGACAGAGATTCTGCATAGATGGAGATCCCACAGTAGGACCTGTGAGAGCTCCTGCTTTGGAGCTGCATGGAGGATCTCTAACTTATCTAGGCAGAAGTGTACATGGAGGCATGACACAGTGCTCCTGCACTTTTGTGAGTGATGGTAACAATAAGAGGGGACCAACAGCAACAGGGCAATTCAATTGTGATGAACTCTACAACAGCCATAAGCATTGAGGGGATGTGGCTGGCATTCCAATGTCTGTTGTTCTTGATATTTCTGGACCCAGCTTTCTCCAAGTTCCTTAATAAAACAGCCAAGGAAGAAGATGAACATAAGGAAGTGAACACTACCTCTGCTTGATGCAGTCCTCAGAAATATCATTAAGAAAATGAAAGCTTTCATTGTTTTCAATACTGTCAAGTCTTGTTAGGTCAACCCAGGGCAAAATCAATGAAACCCACTCCTTTACACACTCATACGCATTGCACAAAGAAGCATGAGAAATGGTCTCTGCCTTCAAGAAATACACAAATTTATTTGTTTTGTTTTCTTAACAGCTTTATTGAGATAGAATCCATAAAGCATACCACTCACCCAGTTAAAGTGTACCATTCCGTGGTACATTTTTAGTACCACTAAATAGCGTTGTAGAGTCAGATTTATAAAGCCGCCATCACAATCAATTTTAGAACATTTCATATTCCCAAAAGAAACCCTGTTCTCTTTGTGTAGGCATTCTCCATTTTCCTTTAACACCTTCCCCCCCAGCCAGAGGCAACCACTAATCTTTCTGTGTCTATGGATTTGCCTATTCAGTACTTCATCCCTTTTTATGGTGAATAATATGCTGTAATATGAATATAGCACATTTTATTTATCCATTTATCAGTTGATAGATAGTTGAATTGTTTCCACTTTTTGGTTATGAATATTCATGTACAAGCTTTTGGGTGGATATAAATTTTAATTTCTCTTGGATTTATAACTAAAGGTGAAATTGCTAGATTATACAGTAACTTTACGTGTAACTTTTTGAGGAACTGCCAGACTGGTTTCTAAAACAGCTGTACCATTTTACTTTCCCATTAGCAATGTATGAGTTTCCAACTTCTCCACATCTTCACCAGTACATATCATGATCTCTTTTCGACTATAGTCCTTCTAATAGATGTAGTATCTCATTGTATTTTGGCAAGATTTTCTTCATGACTGTTTTGAGTAAATTTTAATGTGTTTATGAAGCATTTCTATGTCTTCTTTGGAGAAATGTCTATTCAGATCTTTTACTCATTTTCAAATTAGATTTTCTTTTATTACTGAGTTATAAGATTTCTTTATATATCTTGGATATTTGATGTCCCTTATCAAGTATATGATTTGGAAACATTTTCTCCCATTCTGTGGGTTGTCATTTCACTTTCTTGATGGTATCATTTGCAAAACAATGATTTTAATTTATCTATTATTTAAATAATCTATTTAATGCCTATTAATAAGCAAAATAATAAATAGATAAATTAAATAGATATTTAAATATCTATTATTTTGTCAATTAGGCATTTACAGTATTTAGTGTCATATCTAAGAAATCATTGCTTAATCCAAGGCCAGAAAGATTAATAACTATTATTTTCTTCTAAGAGTTTTTGGTTATATCTTGTACATAAACATTTTTAAATTTTAATCTTTATTTAAATACAGTTAATTAACATACAGTATATTTTGAGTTTCAGAGGTAGCATTCAGTGATTCATCAATTGTATATAATAGCTAGTACCCATTTCACCATGTGCTCTCCTTAATGACCATCACCCAGTTACCACACCTCCCATCCCTCACCCCTCCAGCAACCCTCAGTCTTTTTCTCACAATTAAGAGTCCTTTATGGTTTGTCTCCCTCTCTGATCTCTTCCCATTTAGTTTTCCCTCTCTTTCCCTAAGATCTTCTGTGCTATTTCTTACATTCCACATAAGAGTAAACCATATGTTAATTGTCTTTCTCTGATTGACTTATTTTGCTTAACATAATACCCTCTAGTTCCATCCATGTTGTTGCAAATGGCAAGATCTCATTTTTTTTTATGGCTGAGTAATATTCTATTGTATGTATATACCACATCTTCTTTATCCATTCATCTGTTGATGGACATCTGGGGTCTTTCCATAGCTTGGGTATTATGGACATTGTTGCTCTAAACATTGGGGTGCAGGTGCCCCTTTGGATCACTGCATTTTGTATATTTAAATTTATTATCACTTTTGAATTCCTTTTCTTGGTATGGTATGAGGTAAGGGTCCAAACTCATTTTTTTTGCATGTGGATATCCAATTTTCCCAGCAACATGTGTTGAAAACACTATTCTTTCTCTCAATGCCTTGGCACCCATGTGGAAAATCAATTGCCAGTTGACCATACTGTTTGAGAAGCAGGTTGCATAACTAAAAAGGACAAGATACTCTATAAGACTTGAGGTAGCCATAGGTATTGCTAATGTTAGATTAAGGGAAAAATATTCAGATGGTTAACTATTTCAAAGACAAATTAAACAATACTAAGAATGGCAGAAGGTTTAGAGGTAGAATAAACTGGATAGCTTAATAATAATAATAAACTGGATAAAAAGGAAGCATAGCAATGTAAAAGGTCTATTGGTTTGTTCATTTTTAATATATCCTAGAGTGGAGTGCCTGGGTGGCTCAGTGGGTTGGGCCTTGCCTTCGGCTCAGGTCATGATCAAGGTCCTGGGACCTCGGTCCCGGGACCTCAGCTCAGGTCCTGGGATCAAGCCCCACATTGGGCTCTATGCTCAGCAGGGAGCCTGCTTCCCACTCTCTCTCTGCTTGCCTCTCTGCCTGCTTGTGATCTCTCTCTCTGTCAAATAAATAAATAAAATATTTTAAAACAATACATATATTTATATATAGAGAGAGAGAGAAAGAAAGAAAGAGAGCAAAAACTAAGGAAAAGAAGGAACGGACTCCCTATTTAGGAACTAGTTTGCATAGTCAATTTATTAAACACTGCTCTTATAATCCTATATAATACAAGTTCTCCTGCATGGATGGTGGACAATTCCTCCTCACTTTTTTTTTTTTTTTTAAGATTTTATTTATTTATTTATTTATTTATTTATTTATTAGATTTTATTTATTTATTTGAGAGAGACAGAGAGAATGAGAGAGAGGAAGAGGTCAGATGGAGAAGCAGACTCCCCACTGAGGAGGGAGCCCAATGCGGGACTTGATCCAGGGACTCCAGGATCATGACCTGAGCCGAAGGCAGTTGCTTAACAACTGAGCCACCCAGGCGCCCCAAGATTTTATTTATTTTTTTGACACAGAGAGAGAGAGAGAGAACAAGCAGGGGAGCAGCAGCCAGAGGGAGAGGGAGAAGCAGACTCCTCGCTGAGCAGGGAGCCTGTTGTGGGAATCAGTCTCAGGATCCTGAGATCATGACCTGAGCTGAAGGGAGCCACTTAACTGACTGAGCCACCCAGGTGCCCTCTTCCTTTAGATGCTACTTCCAGAGGGTGGTATGATGCTCCTGGTTTCTCTCTACTTCTTACTTCCCAGGGGAAAAGGTATAATTTAATTGGGTTAGTGAATTTAAAGATAGTAAACTAGGGATGCCCAGCTCAACTCATTTCTTCCTTTTGTCCTCTTTCTTTTTTTTAAAGATTTTATTCATTTATTCAATATAAAGAGAAAGAGAGAGAGAAAGAGCACAAGCAGGGTGAGGGGCAGAGGGAGAAGCAGACTCCCTACTGAACAGGCAGCCCTATGCAGGGCTTGAGTCCCCAGATCATGATCTGAGTGAGCCAAAAGCAGACACTTAACTGATTGAGCCACCCAGGTGCCCGTCCCTTTTTCTTCTTGAGAGTGAGTTTCCTATGGGGAATTACAGTTCTCTTTTACTCCATGCTAGGTCTTATGTCTTGGAGAAAAGGAAGGGAAGGTTGGGGAGTCCTCATTCAGATCAACATTTTCATTTACTTGTTGGGTATGTGTATATAATTCAGGAAATTAGAAAATTCATTTGCCCACAGCGTAAGCTATGTCTTATGACTTTGTCCTTATCGGTATCAGAGGTGAGGTGGGAAAAAGAGGTACTATTGTTTGAATCCGCTGAGGGACCTCATCATTTTGTACATAGGGCAGGAAATTGAATTTTCAGACCAAAATGACATAAAGAAAGTCTTTTGGTGGGGCCAGGGTATTAAAGGAAAAAATAGTCATTCTGACACTTGTCAAACAATGGTAGGGAAGACTTTAACTTTATTCAGGGGGCCTATTACAATAGGTACGGGGATTACTACAATGGGGGCTTTGCCATAGGGGAGAGAGATTGGGCTCAATTCTACATACAACAGGAAAAAGTGGAGATGAATAGCCAAGGAGCAGGGTAGAGGCTGGCAGATGGAAAGTTACTAACAGGAAACACCAGGCGTAAAGGGAGATTTTGATAAATCATCCTAACAGGATTCTTGCGGAAGATGGCCAGGATGATCAGATATTACCTGGGGGGTGATATATGATGAAGAACCTGAGTGAATATCAGGAGTGATCAGATATCAAGGATGGGGGATTCTGGATTAGCTGATTTAGCAGGATTCTTGCTAAAACTGAACTCTTGAGAACACGTCCAAGGACCAAGCCTAGTTGAAAAAGAGTTCAGAGGAGCCTGAACAGAGATTGATCAAGGAGAGATTATTTGTCTGGGCCTTGGAGAAACAGAAAGTCTATACTCTATAATTAATTGTCTTATCAACCAACCAAGATCTTTAAAACTGAGGTATGTGAGGCTTGACATTGGATTAAAAAAACTCCTGAGGGCCTGAAGGAATCAGAGTAAGGGTGCAGCTGCTGAAGGAATTCCAGTTCAACTCAAACATCAGGAAGTTCTCTGGCTGAGTCTAAGCACAGTAAGAAATTGAAGAGGATAAATTATAGACTTTAACTTCCTTGAACTTTAACTCATAAAAGCAAGCAAATTTGATTATGGAGATTAACTTCTTTGAACTTTGACTTGGCAAGGAAATTTAGTCTTTGAGCTTTAAATTCCCCCTGGGAATTTGATAATAAAGGACACTTATATTCAAATCTAGGACATTCCTAAATAACTGACATCTTGTTATTGAATTGTCTTTATAGAGTTTATAATTGAAAGTTCTCAGTGGGTCATTTAATTTCACTGAAAAACTTCTGATATACTATGTTCGAAAATGTGGTTAGTTATATTTGGGATGAGCAGGGAGTCAATTTTCCGCCATAAGTACAAAGTAATCTTAGGTTTATTTAACTAGGGGACTGTTCTGACCTATTTCAGAGCCTTGGAGGATAAACTAAACTAACCTTCAGAGGTCCCAAGAAGATACTCAAAGAAGCCATAGCTGGTCCCTGGAAAGTGGGGATTAGGGGGACAACACAAATGTCCCGATTTAGTGCTGATCTCCAGCCTCGAAGAGGAAGGCCATATTCTTTGTTGACTCATCTGAATGGCTAAACTCTGTGGGTTAAACATCTAGAGTTGTTAGGGAGAAATACTTCATCCCATTCTTGGTATTTCTTTTAATGTGAAGTGTGGCTTTCCTGATTTCTCTCTATTTCCCCACAGAAGGGTTTCTTCTTATATTAGGAAATACATTTGTCACTGACTCAATCCACGTTCTCCAATCTGGTCTTTGCTAGTAATAAAGGCGGTATGTCAAGTTGTCAACCACAGCTACTTTTTCTTTGTCTTACCAATAATTGGGTGTGATGCAAAGTAAAAAAGAATGGTGCTATTCAAACCCCCAAGAAAACATTATCTTCAAATTGCATAGTAGTTTACATTGCAAATGTAGTTTACAAGGCGTATTTCACATATGCATATACACATGTGTGTGTGATATACAAAATATAATTTTATAAATATTATAAAGAAAAAATATATTTTAAAATATATATATATTTTAAATTATTCATAATATGTGAAAATATATATTATGTTTACAGTTGTCCTTTGAAAAAAATGGGTTTGAGCAGTTTGAGTCCACTTATACATGATTTTTTTTCAATAAGCATAGTGGAAAAATTTGGGTGGATTTGCAAGCAAACTTGCAGATAAACCACATAGCATAGAAATACTGAAAACATTTTTAAAGTTAAGTATTATTGTAAGAATACAGTACATAATTAATACATGTAACATATAAACTATGTGTTATTCAACCATTTATGTTATCAGTAAGGCTTCTGGTCAACAGTAGTCTATTAGTAGATAAGTTCTGGGGAGTCAAAGTTACACATGGATTTTCACCTGCACAGGGATTGGCACCCCTAACCCCCATATTGTTCAAAGGTCAACTGTATATGAAATATATGTAAGAATTATATATGAAATATATTAACGTATATATATACAAATACCATACATATATACACATACATACATGGTTTTGTCATTTGCCATTGTAAACATCAAGAATGTACATCTATTTGACTTTTACCCTGGTTAGCAATATTTGTAAAAATAAAAGTGGCCCTGATTCTCAGACTAAAAGCAGTGATTCTCAAACTGAGCATGCTTTAAAACCACCTGTTAAAACATAGATTGGTGGCCCCTGCACCAGAGTTTCAGATTTAGTAGGTGGGACCTCCTTCAATAAGTGACACCAGCCTGGGAATTTGCATTCCTAAGAAATTCCCACATTTTGAAGATAATGGAACAAACAGTAGGAGTATACTGATACTCCCTAGAAACATCTATCTTTTGATACTTTCATTTCATACTTACAGGACTTCTCTTGCCATATTGATCTTAACATATATCGTAATGTATATAATCAAGTTCCAATTTCATGAAGCCCAGACACTAGTTGATTTCACCTTCATTCTTTGCTTGCTAGCAACCGGAGGAGTAATTGTATTCCACTTCTGACGTACACAGCCAATGAACACTTGGCCAGGTACAATTTTTAATGGCAGTCTTCAAGTTTTGCAGAAACTATAAAGCTTTCCCAAACAAAGAGTGTTGGAATGGGACCACAGCCTCCTGGTACACGTCTCCACCTCTTCAGAGACTCTGAGTCTTCCTTTCCAGTTGTGCTTCAAAGGTTGGATAGAGTGACAAGAAGCAAAACTGAACACCTGCCAGCTCTCCTATAAGTTCTGACTGTATCTTTGTTAATGCATAATGCATTCCTGTTATAACAGCCATCATTTAGATTAAAAGTAGTAAATCTCTTTTGGCTTAAGTGACAAGTGGTTATGATCATGATTCTTGCTTTCAGCACACACATAAAGTGGAAAAGTGAAACTGCTCATTTTGTAAGAAAAGTATCAGGTCTGAAACTGAGACATGAAAGGATAAAACTCAGAAAACAGAAAAAAAATATTTTAGAGAAATTAAATCCCTATAGAGGCTAGGAGAAAATTATGAAGCACTCAGGCACTATTAGTGCCTTTAAGAGACTGTGCTCTGGGGCCTGCATATCTACATCCTTCTTCTGAGAGCTTCCTTATGTGTAGGTAGGTATGCTTGCCCCCATGCAATGCCACAGTCCTGCCCATAGATGATTAGATCAGGGATGGAACCTGATCCAAATAGCCAGGGCCATACAGACACTTGATTCTTAAGAGGAATGGTTGACTTAATCAGATCTTCTAAGTGTCCAAAAGCAGCAAATGCAGTTGACAAATAGCGTAGAAATGGAAAGACACAAAGAAAAGGCAACAGGAAGAAATCAAGAATAAAAAGAAACCACAGGGAGAAATAAGAAGGAAAAGAATAGAGAGTAGAATAGGGAGAAGAGGTAGAGGAGTGAGAATACTTATGTGGCAGATGGGTCCCCAGGGTTGCTCTCACTTTGCGGCTGCTCTGGTCATCTCTTCTTCCCTCCTCTGAGAGCCCTTGGTGGGGGTCTGCAGCAGCTATTCTTATCTTTACAATAAACTAGGATAACCTGAACAAGTTTCTAGTTCTTGCAAACATATCTTTGTTAATAGAAATGGAGACAAGAAGAGATTATTACAGATAAGGATCCTGGACCCAAACCAAGAAGATGAAATGCAATACAAGTAAATTGTGAATTGTCTCATTTCAATTAAAAAAATTAATCAGGTCTGACTAGACAACAGATCATATAGACTTGAGAGACCTCAGTACAGTTCATCTGGTAAAAAGCAAACTCCATCTTACCTTGCTTTAACAGAGGTTTAGTGTGCTGACAGAGAGAGAGAGAAGAGCTGCACTCTGCCTTGCACAAATTCTTGGGTTAATGTGGCCTCTCCAGGGCCCCACACTTTACAGAGACCCTAACTAGACAGCATGTGGGCACACAGCAACACAGATGGCTAGCAGTAGGACAGATTAGGTGTCCTCCCCAGCACAGTTCCTAGACATCCAGGTACCTCCTATAGCGCGTGCTACACCTTATTTCACTTGTTCAATGATCATATCTCCACCAGACTGCATGCTTTAGAAGACATGAACACGTTTGTCTTGTTCAATGCTCTGTCCCTAGTACCTAGCACAGTGATGACTATGGTTGAAATACTTGAGGGGCACCTGGGCAACTCACTCAGTTAAACGTCTGATTCTTAGTAACACTTCAGTTTGTGATCTCATAAGTCATGAGATCGAGCCCCGGATGGGGCTCTGTGCTCAGCAGGGAGTCTGACATTCTCTCTCCCTGCCCTTCCCCTCACCACTCTCTCTCAAAGAAGAAATCTTTTTGTAAAAAAGGAAATACTCGGAATATCTTAAAATGTTTGTTGAATCCATGAGAAAAATCGCATCACATGAGTAATGGTAAGGTAAAATGGGTACATTAAATTTGGAGAGGACGAAACTCCTTTCCACTAGATTTTGGACTTCTTAAACTAGATCGTGGTTTTCAAATATCTGCAAAATTTTCATGTGGAAGAGGGAATAGGATTATTAGGTTCTCAGGTGTGCAGAATTAGCCTGGTATTGGGGATAAGAAAACCAGACTGGCAGTCAGAGCCAGAACTCACTCCCCAACTCATGATAGACTTGTTACCTAGACTGGAGTTATCATTTCATCATTTCTTCCTTTTTTAAAAGATTTTATTTATTTATTTTCAATAGAGAGCATGAGCAGGGGAAGGGGCAGAGAATGAGGGAGAGAGATAATCTCAAGCAGACTCTGTACTGCATGTAGAGCCTTACGTGGAGCTCAGTCTCGCCCCTGAGATCATGACCTGAGCTGAAATTGGGAGTCAGATGCTCAACCAACTGAGACACCCAGGTGCCCCTCATTTCGACATTTTTAAGCCGCAACATTTAATGAACCCGTAAATGATAGGTAGACATTATTGGGAGAGAGATTTTTATTTTAATTTCACCAAATTCCCCCAACACATGCAGATGTCAAAAATAGAATAGTTTATCAAAAATATAATGGTTTGTGAGTTCTCTGTTAAAATAAATCAACAAACAGAATTGGTTAACTGCCTGCTTTGTATATCACAGTTAGGATTCTTGCATTGGGTGAGATGTTGTACAGGATCATTTTTATCCCCATCACAATCTATGAAATTCTAATTACAGGGTGAGTTTTTCAGTTTGGATGTCAAGAATGTGAACCAAAGAAAGAAGTGGCTTCTGTTTTATTCTGTGGTTTGTTAAGTATACAACTTAATCTTATTGAGCCTCCGTTTTCTCATCTGTTAAGTGGGGATAATAATACCTGCTCTTCCTATATTAAAAGGTTGGCCAAGATCAAATGAGATAATCTTTACACTTCAAAAGTATAAAGTGCTCTACAAATATATTAAGACTCTGCTCTGGAGGAAGAAAAGAAAATCCTGCAGGATCACATCTTCTGATGTCCAGGCCAAAATTCTGTCAACCTAAAGCAAGATTGTTTTTCCTCAAATCCCTCTAGACATCTTAGAGACAGTTTTTACCTCTCTCTCTCTTTCCCCGCCTGGGGATAACAAGGCTGTTAATTTGTTTTTTGGTTGTGGTGATTTCACTTGCTACGTACATGTCAAGCTCCACTTGACTAGAAGTTAATATATAATGTCTTCTCTTTCCTCATGAGTACAATTCTGTTAAATTATCTCTTTATGCTCACATTGATTTTTTTTTCTGCTTTTCAGTTTTAAGTCCTATAATAGCTTATTTTACCCTACTGCTTTACTGCTTTCAAGGCAATAACGATGGTGCGTGGCATTATGGGAGTTTAATGCAAATCATAGTAAATTTGGCTGTGCCTCAACATAGCAGGAGTGCTGCCAAAGGGGTGTTTATTAAGGATGCCTGACAACCCCAGGAGTCTAAATTACCTCACGTTTGTAGCCTTTCCTTCATGATTCCCCATCATCTTCATGCAGGCCGAAGGAAACACAAGACATGCTTTGTTATCCCCATTTTACTGAGAGGAAAAACAAAGATACAAAACAATTAAGTGCTTTTATGAAGTCACGAGGTGGATGCTGGATCTGAGCTTAAAGATTTGGTTTCCCATTGGTGCATTACTCTTACAACTAAGCCTTTAGACACCATAAGATATTTGATGATTCTGCCTTTCCCTCGGGTTGATTCTACTTCCAATTCACTCTTATGATATGGCGTGCAAATCTTTCTTTTTTTCTTTTTAAAGATTTTATTTATTTATTTGAGAGAGACAGGGATAATGAGAGGGAGCTTGAGCAGGGAGGAGAGGGAGAAGCAGGCTCCCTGCTAAGTAGAGAGCCAGACGCTGGGGTTCAATTCCAGGACCCTGACACCAGGAGCTGAAGGTAGAGGTTTAACCAACTGAGCCACCCAGGCACTCCGGCACTCAGATCTTTCAACCCCTGGCCAGTCTTGCTAGGAAAGGCTCCGACATTTATCATGGCACATTTCTAGACAAACTAAAAGAGACCTGGGCTAAGAAAGAATCCTCAGGACAAGAGGAAATAACTAGGAAAGAAAGCTTGTCCATGTGAAATTTCAGTGTTTGGCCCTGAAAACTTATCAGAATATTGGGGAACGAGTATATATTAATGGCTTAAAGCCCGCATCTGTAGGGCAGACCTTGAGTGAAATGGATACATCTGCCTTGTGTATACAGTGACTTAAGGTTTAAAGGAACTTTTTTATTATCACCTGATTTGGTCATTTGTAACAACCCAGTGAGAAATATATGACACACATATATATGTGAGGGGCTCTCTGCACTTTACAGATAATCAGCTGAGGTTAAATGCCATCCATGGTCATAGCTAGTAAGCATCAGAGCTGACCATGAACTCTGATTTCCAGACAACACTAGATTTTGTCTTGCCTATAGGTGAATCTCAAGTACTAACTCTCACTTACAGGAGTGTATTTAGGAAAAGAATTCTCTTTTGGTCTCCCAGAAATAATACTATAGAAAGAAGCACTGTCCACTATCGTCCCTCTGTAAAAGGCTGACCCTACATTATTAAGGGCATATTCACACACACATTCCCTTTTCAAGGCCAGGAGGACCTCCTTTCCCTAGATCCGGCTTTTTTAGGAGAACCCCAAAAGACAGAATGTGTTTTTAAACTAGCTAGAGACTTCCCCATGCCCAGAGGGAGAGGCACTTTCCCAGAAAACACTCTTGCACAAGAGCTCCTTCTTTTCTGTCTCTCCCTTCTCCACCTACACCTCAATGGAGAGTTCCTCACCTTTCTCCCAATACCCTTTCATTACCAGAAGAGCCAGCCAGCCAGCCTGCCAGCCCACACTTCCTGCCTTCTCACCAAGCATCCTTTTCCTCAACACAAATTAAGGCCAGGGGCAGGCCAGTAAAATCAGGTGTAAGGGTGGGGGGAGTCTGAGAAGCTCTTCTAAGAAGCTATGAGCCAGCCAAAGTGGCCCTAGAAAGCCCCTTCCCTCTCCCAGCACTGGGCTTAGCCCTGCAGCAGTGGCAGCAGGGAACCTCACCACTGCAAGTTGAAACAGGACTCCCCGCCTCCCCTCTCAGCTTTAAATAGGATTAATGAGAGAGAACATTCTAAACACTGCTCTGAGAGGTTCCAGAACAGGCAGCAGGCTACTTCCTCGCAAGCTGCCATTTTGGACAGGGTCCCCTGGTTGCCTCCCACTTAACTTGAAGCTAGCTCTTTAGTTCTCAGCAGGGAACCTAACCTCGGGATCTCAAAGACAGGATGAAATCCTATTGCCCTCCTAGGTGCCTCCTCTACCCACTGATAGGGCCAGAAAGTTCACTCTTGCCTCATTCATTAGATTATATTCTCTGATAAAATTCAAAGATTTTTGGGAAGGGGGTGAAAAGCGGAGCTGGGAAGGAAGCAATATAAAGCTGTCAGTGTCCATGCTCCATTTATAGCAATTCACAGTATCCACAAGAATTTTAGTAAACATATTCTAGGGTCACAGCTCCAATAAAGCTGGGACAATCTCCCACCTTGCTCTGTGACTCAGTTTTCCTTTCAATGAAAAAGTGGAGTGTACATATTCTTAAGGCAACTTGAGCATGTTAGTGTGAATGAGTTATCACTGGATTGGAATTCTGTTGTCAGCAAGTTCTCCCTAGAGCTCCTAAAGGTGTTTTGTTCCCTCTACAACTTCCCTGGTTTCCTGAATACAGATTAAGTACTCAAAATGAAGTTCCAAATGATAATCTTCCCAATGATAATGAGTAACAATTCCTTGGAGTCATTTAGTACTTTCTAGGAAAGAAAAAACATTACTTGCATTTTATCCTATTTGTCTTCATAACACCCAGAGAAATCATGGAAGAGATGTTTCTCCCAATGCAAAGAAGAGTTTACTGAAATTCAGAGATAAGAGGTGCAAGGTGCCTAGGGACATAGGGGTAAGGAATGTAAACTCTGGCTATAAAAACTGCACATCCAGGGTTATTGTTTTGTTGTTGTTGTTGTTGTTGTTTTGCTTTGCTTTGTTTTGTTTTTGTTTTTGTTTATCCTGAAGGAAGACAGGACACTGGTGGTGCATCCTTTAAGGTCGAGAGGCATTAGGTTGGCCTTCAGGAAAATCAGCCTTCCTATACTTTCCTGGGGTAGCTTAGAGATAGATAGAGTAGGGCTCAGTTTTCTCATATTTTTCTCATCTATTTTTAGAGATTACCAAGCCTCGGTTTAATATAGTCAGCTTTTTAAAAATTTTTTGAAGGTTTTTGTTTTTTTAGGGGCACTTGGGTGGCTCAGATGGTTAAGTGTCTGCCTTCGGCTCAGGTCATGATCCCAGGGTCCCGAGACTGAGCCCATTCGGCTCCCAGCTTGGCGGGGAACCTGCTTCCCCCTCTCCCTCTACTGTTCCTCCTGCTTGTGCTCCTTCACTATCTCAGTCAAATAAATAAATAAAGTTCTAAAAAAAAAAAAAAAAAAGCTTTTTATTTTTTAAAGTAATCTCCACACCCAACATGGGGCTTGAACTCACAACCCTGAGATCAAGAGTTGCATATTCCACCAATGGAGACAGCCAGGCATGCCCCTATAGCCAGCTTTTCTTAACCTCTAACACAGTATCTGGATTTTTTTTAGACTTGACATAATGTTTAATAATTATTCGACATTTTTTACTTTTCTTACCAGCTTCAATCTGTTTCTCTTCATCTTTGCATCATTGCCACAAGATAGGTAGGGCTAATGTTAATAGGCCCATTTTACCAAAGAGCAAATGGAGTCTCAGAGAAGTTGTGACAAGACCACAAATTTGAAGAAGTGGGAATACATGTGAATCTTCTGTATTTCAGTCCATGTCTCTCTCTAAAACATCATTTTTCCCCCCTCCATAGAATTCCTTCAAATACTGTATGAGTGTTTTCTGTATACCAACAATGTCCTGGGAATTCAGTATTGGACAAGAAAGATATGGTCTTTGAATGGGAAAATTTGGAAGAGTTGAACACACAAACAAGATGGACAATTATTTGAATTATAATAGGTGAAAGCACATTGAGAGAGGCAGAAGAATTTCTAATCCAGAGAAAATGTTAGGTTAACTGGTCCACAGGGCCTGGTCCTATGTGACCAATCTAAGGTCCTAGAGATGAAGGACAAAATCATAAGCCAGAATGGTAAACTGCTTGAATCTTGGGTGGTGAACAGATGAGGAGGGTAGGGAATTTTTTACAAAAACATGCTTTGTGACCTAGTTTTCCAGACTCAGCTCAGGCAAGGGAGAGCCTGAAGGAAGCAGAGCTTCAGATGGGACACCCATGGCCCAGTTAGGGCAGCCCTCCTTCACTAGACAAAGGAAGAAGAGCCACATTGAGAATCCCACCAGGGGTGTTAGGAGCAGACACACCCAGTGATTGCATTACCATACCCAACAGCTGAATCAGGGAGCTAATTATTGCTTTCTACTTCTGGAGACCACATTTCTGAGGCTTTCATGAACACACACACACACACACACACACACACACAGACTTTGTACCATAGCAGCTCTCCTCCTCTTATTCTGCTTCCTTACTTCCACCCCCACTTTCAGTGCACCCCACTTTACCTCTGAAGCATCGCTTGCACAGGGTGCTTCTGTTGTTTCATACAATATCCTGGTTCCATCCCTCACATACACACCAACACACTGCCCACACCCTTTGCCTTACTCAGTCATTATAAGAGAGCTACATGTCATGCCTTATCTTCCACCTAGAATGTCTCTGACAGAGAACCACAATATGTCAGTGCCAGATGAGTACCCTTAAAGAGTCTTTCCCAAACTACCCACTTTGCAGATAAAGAAACTGAGGCCTAGCCAGGAGCATGGCTTATCCAGGAGTATTTAAATAATAACCGGTGGGGCCAAAATAAGGAACAGGCTTCCAGGATTATTTTTTCCCTTTCATGGAATTCCATATCTAAAAACACAAAAATGAGTTTGATTGAAATCTGATTCTACCTTCTAAGATTCTCCCTCCCTCCTTTTTTTAAGTGCTGAGATGTTTGTTTTATATTAATCCATTCAGCAAATGTTTCCGAGAAACTCCCATCTGTGAGGCCCCATATCTGTCTCTGGAGATGTAGAGTCCAGTCCCTGACAGACCTGCAGTCACAGCCACCATGCAAGCAAGTATACATATGCTGTGCCAATAAATGGGACAAGAGACATGAAGCTTTAGAAAAAAGAACTGTAATTTTGACTGAGATGATCAAAGATGGTGTGAATTAGGATTGCATTTTAGGTCTCAAATTTTGACAGGTAAAGAAAGGTCTTTCAAACTGAAGGACAAGTATATGCAAAGGTGGAAGAGAAGAGATGATGTTCTGAGAAGGCTAAATAGCCTTTGGAGCTGATACAGAGAAGTTGCAATGTTACTTGTAATAGCTAACATGTGTATGTACTTACCACATGCCAAGGATTCTTATTTAGTCCCTGCAGCAAACCTATAAACTAGGGATTGGTTCATTCAACAAGTAGTTATAGAATGACTATGATATACCAGCCAAGTTCTAGGTGTTGAGGGTACATCTGTGAACAGAACAGATCATGTCCCTCAGCTATGAACAAAAAAGAACAAGTCCCCTCCCTCAGGAAGTTTATATTCCAGAAATTGTTACCCCCATTTCATGAAGGGGGAAAAAACACAACAAACAAACAAAAAAACCCTGAGATATAAGGAAATTAAGGCACTGGTTCAGGGTCACATAGATGATAATTAGCAGAGCCTGACTGTGCTCTTCAACTCTTTGTCGTGTTTCCTTCCAGGAAGCTTGGAATTGAGAATTGGGGTGTTCAGGGTCAAGATCTGGAAGTAGTAAGGATCTCTTTGAGATCTTGAGCAGCCGGGTGACTGAAACAAAATGGTGTTGCTTCTATTTGGGCTGTCTTCCCCTACTCCACTAATATAGTCAATGATCAGCCACCTCTGGCTTCAGTCCTCCACACAGACACGCCTCTTTTGGATGAGGATGACATTCCCTGGGTAGAGCCATGCCTGATTTTAGCGGATTAGCCTAGGTGGACCCTCAGGACCAGCGCCTCAGGCCACGCCCGGCACCCCATTTAACTGGCCTTTTGTCCTACCAAAGCTTGTGAGTTTGGTTTCCTTCCTAGCCAACTGCTAGAAGTTAAAAGTGAGCGTGGTAGAGAAAATGATAGCGTTAAAAAGGTACTGGGTGAGATTTATAGCTATAAACTTGGAACAGGCCCCAGCTTTCACCTGAAACCTAGTCCTCGGGAGGGAGCTGGAAGAGTTTGCTTTTGAAATGTCTTGGAGTGGGAGTGCTGGTATTCTGGACTGCGATCTATAATCCCAGCCTGGTGAGGCAATACCCGTCACTGGGCTGCTCCTCCCGTCTTTGAACCTAGAAATCCAGCCTTTTCGCTGGACTTTGGGTTTGCAGAGACAGTGCTGGGAAAAGGAAACTGGTGAGTAAGAAGGGATGATAAAGAAAGCAAGGAATACGGGTGGGGGGAGGGTGAAGGAGAAAGCGAAGGAATGGATAAAGGAAATGGGAAGGAAGAAGAACGGAGTGCGCGTTAATAAAAGGCAAAAAAAGGAAGGGACAAGAACAAGATAGGAACAGTGGGAGAACGGGAAGGGCTGGCGGGTGGAGAGAAAGACTCCGACAGGGCCCGGCGGGGTCTGCTGGAAGTGAGAGTGGAGAGATGGAGGACGGCGGACCGTGGACACGGAGGAGCCGAGAGGTCTAGAGCAGCCCCAGCTGTCAGCCGGGAACAAAGGCCGCCGAGCGGCAAGTGAGAGGCCGCGGGCCGCGCCCCAGCCAATGAACGGCGCCGGCGCTGGCCCCGCCCCACTCCGCCCCGCCCCGCCCCGCCCTCGGCTCCGGGACCCCGAGTGGAGGCCGGCGCGCCGGGAGCGAGCGGGCGGGCGGCGGACGCGCAGGGAGGCGGAAAGTTTCTCTGGCCGCCTGGTCCAGAGAGCCGGAGCCTCGGGCTGCAACCGCGCCGCGGGACCCGCCGGGCCGGCAGCTCTGGGAAGACAGCCGGGAACACACTGCAAAACACACTGAAAAAAAATTCTCAAGTCAGTCCGAGGCGCAGGGGGGCAGGTAAGGTGCGGTGGACGAGGGGTCTTCCTCGCTCCTGAGAAGTGCCTCCCGCCGCGGCAAGGGCACTCGGGCTCCTGGGGAAACTGCGCTCCCCGCGGCGTGCCAGTGCGTCCGTGCGTCCGTCGGTCTTTGTCTGTCAGCGTCTGTCTAGGTGTCTTTGTCTCCGCATATAACTGTCAGGGTCTCCCCCTTTGCCAGGGTGGGTGCTGCTGCTCCCAGCCTGGAGAAAGGGATGCTGCGTCTGTCCTTCTGTCTTTGTCTCCGTCTCCTGCAGACTGGTTTTATCTGCTCCCAGTCCTGAATTTGATCTCAATGAACATTAAGTATTGGGTGACACTGGTGTCTGAGATGAGGAAAAGGGGAATGTGCGTGAGCCCGGAGGGACCCTGGCCCCCGGCATAGGGTCTGATAGCTGGGATGGGGCCACTACACTTTGCCGTCTGGAACTTTGGAGATGGGCTGTGTCCACGCTCACAGGGTGGCAGGGACACTGATGCAGTTAGAGGTTTGGAATGTCTCGCTGAAGGAATATTTCACAGGGGCTGAGGTAGATAGAGAGGGGGTTGATGAACGTGGAAAGTGGCCCCCTGGAGTTGTGGGCCAAGCAGGATCAGTCCTGGACTTGCCATTCAGCCAAATTAACACACCCACAGTCCCACACCTACACACACACCACATTCACTTCTTTCACCCACCCACCAGAGGCAGCCAGGGCCAGACTCCCTACACACACACACACACACACACACACACACACATTCTCTAACATGCTGAACTCCAGCTTTCAAAGCATACAACTCAGTAGCAACAGGCATCAAAACATCATAGGCCAGGTGATATTTCTCCTTCCTGCTCCAGGTGGAAAGGAGTGAACAGTGGAGCAGATGAATGTTCTGCTGGCCCAGGAGTATGTCGGGCCTAGAAAAGTGCTTGGGACTTGCTAGCTTCAGAGCCCTCAGTTCCCCAGAAACAAAGAGTGCTTAGGGATCTGAGCATCTATATTTCCTGGGTCCCTCTTCTCCCATTCCATTCACACCTTCCTGCAACCGTCTTGGGTCTTAAGTGTTGACAAACTAGTGTGGAGGCACTGAGCTCTGGAGCGCTCTTGGCAAGAGTTGTGCTGGATAAAGGGTCTCCTGCTCTGCTGAAAGTTCAGCCTAATTGCAATCATGGGAGCTGAGGAGTCCAGCCACGGAGAGATAAGCTGTATGCTTGGAAATTCTTCCAGCACCAAAGATCCTTGAGAAGAGTCTGTGGGTGGGGGGTAGAGAGTGTTTGTAACCTGAGCTTCCTCCAAGTTCAAAAACATTTTTCTGTAGGCATGCTGGGGAAAATACAGTTGCTAAAGTGTGTATATATGTACACATATGAAAATGGGCAAGAGAGACAGCGTTTACAGGCAGGAAGAGTTTTTGTGCTCAAGGGTGGAGAAGAGCAGAGTGTGTGGGTGGAAATCTGTGGGCAGGGGCATACACACTAATCAGGTGTGGTATTTACACCTTATACTTATTCAGTGACTTTCTTCTGAGGTGCTTTCTGCACATCACAGACATTATCTCATTTGTTATCTCCTTTATCCTTGCAATGTAACTACAAGGTTGGCATGAAACATGGTTAATTCTCTGTGTTCTACCAATGAAGAACTGAGGCACCAGAGGAGCAGGACTTTCCCTAAGGTCCACAGCTAATGGGAGCAAAATTAGGTTTAGCAAGTGGATGTCCAAGTGTGAGGTCTTAGCTGAGAAAATATGTGAGTGGACATTCACTCTTCATGAAGTGAGAAAAAACCCAGGTAAGAGAAAAAAGGTTGTCTCTCAAGAGTGTGTATATGTGAGCAAGAAGGAGGATGGGACATTTGAGATGCTTGTTATTTAACATTTATGCCCCCCTCTGTGCACCTCATGAAGTAAAACCTGCTTTAACAATTCAGCTTGTTCATTTAGGTGTCTGTAGAGAAGCCTCTTATCTGTCTGTGTGTGTCCCAGTAGATGTATGTTGTTGCCATTAAAGGTATGCTGCTATACAGTGTGTTTTAAGAGCCAATGCTTTGGGAGTATGTGAGGGAAAGACTGGCCAGGGAGTTTTGAGAAGCCATGTTTCTGCCTGTATGGACAAAGAGGTAGATGGGTTCCAGCCATATAAAAATGGCTTTCTAATCCTGAAAACTTATTTATATGCCTTTGCACTTGTTCAACATTCACTTAATAAATATTCATTGGGTGCCTACAAAATACAAAGCTCTGGGCCAGGCAATGAGGCTACAAAGACTCATAGGTAATGAGAGCAAACCTGTGGTTGATCAGCTTATAGAATGGCTTAATGGGTAATATTTAACAACAAGTAATACCATTCACTAAGTACACTATGTGCCCAGTACTCTTTATTCATTATCTCATTTAACGGCTGAGGCACAGCCCTGAAGGGTGTGTATGATTATTAAATTAAATAAGGAGAGTTGAATAATGTGGCTAGGATAGAGAATGAAAGAGCAGGGGTTTGAACTCCACTCAGCTTAACCCTGGCTCTTTCTGTGTTCTTCTCTTATCTTTGAAAATAGAAATACATGTTTCTTTTCTGTCAACTATTCTTGCCCTGTCCCTCTACCTCCACCTAACAAGCTCCCACTTGTACTTCTGGTTTTAACCATGAGAATCAACTCCTCCAAGAAATCTTCCCCTCTTCGTTCCCTAAGTCTTTGTTACATACCTTCCTCTGAGTTCCTACCATCCTTTCACACTATACCAGCATTGACCCACTGGTCCTAAAGAGCCTGCAAAGTTATTAGAGGCAAAGATACCCAACTCAGAGTATACTGTTGTTTGGCTACTATCAGTAGGGCCCTAGTAAATGCTTGTTTAATAAAGTAATGAGAAGGGGAAGAGCTGTCTGAGACCATTGGCAGGGAGCATTTTCCCAACAGCTGATTTCTGCAGGGACATACTTTGTTGATGTGGCCTCTGGCTTTCCTGACTCTGTTACTGGGTCATCTCCTTCAGGGCCTCTACCTCGACAGGGCTCCTCCATCTCAGTTCCTGACTTCAGTTTGGGAAAACCTAGCCCCCACCCATGCTGCCAACATAGGCACTCCATCTCAGGGTCAGTTGACCAACAAATATATACCCGTGAGAGGTGTTAGGTATAATCTAGAATTGAGGTTTTTAAAATTGTGCATTTGGAACCCCAGAAGGACAGTGGTTCTAGGACAGTGATGAGGTGTTTCTAGGGATTTGCCAACAAAGAAGTATCCAACTGTCTGGGGAGTCTTTAGGCAATTTAAGTGAAAAAACTGAAAATTTAATTTTGAGTTTGCTTTTGAATAGATCTTTATGCTGCTGCAGTCTGAAAATCACTGATCTAAAATAGACACGCTGTTGTTTGGAGTGTGAATTGCAACCATGTTTGGGGAGATAACCTGGCCATGATTTGCCCAAGGTCACATGGTTTTAGTCTGGTGACTCCCTTCCCATGCCCTTTACACCACCCCATTATTTCTTATAGCAGGGTTGCCACATGCCTTCTTAGGGGTTTGTGATTTTAGTTTCCTTAAAACTGTACTTCATTATTCATTCGAGGTTTCACCCATGCAAGATGCCAGGGAGGTGGGGGATTTTTAAAAAATGGTTCAATAATGGCTTGAGACTAAAATTTGTGATAAGGGGCGCCTGGGTGGCTCAGTGGGTTAAAGCCTCTGCCTTTGGCTAGGGTCGTGATCTCAGGGTCCTGGGATTGAGCCCCGCATCAGGCTCTCTGCTGGGCGGGAGGCCTGCTTCCCCCTCTCTCTCTGCCTGCCTCTCTGCCTACTTGTGATCTCTCTCTCTCTGTGTGAAATAAATAAATAAAATGTTTTTAAAAATTTAAAAATAAGAAATAAAAAAATATTTGTGATGAGAATTGAGAAGAGGAGCCAGCACACATGAATCTTGAGAAGTACATAGAAAATAGGATTGTACTAACTTTGAACACAGCAGCTGCTCAGCATTAGGGAGGTGAGCTCAAAGACACCAAGGAAGAGGTGGTCATGAACTAAACATTGAAGTTGAGCCTCAAGAAGGTATAAAAATAGTAGACATAGCAGCAGCGAGGTCATAGTTCCAAAATGCAAGCTGAGACCTGAGGAGGTGGAGCTTTTTCTTCCAAGGTGACCCAGGTGGGAGCCTGTTTCCTCCTTCCATGCAGCTCACTCAGCAAGACACCCAGAACAGACAGAGCTGGGAAATGAAGGATGGGACATAAATCACTTCTAACAACTGCCTCCAGCAAAATGAGTGTGCATATTGGCTCTAGATCTCCTTCTCCAAAGATTTGAGAAGTGGGTGGAGATGTGGCAAAATCAAGCATGGCTGCACTGGGCTTTGGGCTAGCTGCCGATTGGCAGTGCTACCTCTGTATCTGCAATCTCCATCCTGCTTCTGTCACTCTCCTGCTTCCTGCCAGACATCAACTTCCACCTGACAGTCTATCACCATCTCTAGGGTTCTGGTAATAATAATTTTAATAGTCCTTTCTAGTTGTTTAAGACTTCACACTTTAAAAGGGGACATTATTATTATTATTATTATTATTATTATTATTATTATTATTTTAATAGTCCTTTCTATTTGTTCAAGACCTCACACTTTAAAAGGGGACATTATTATTATTATTATTACTGGTGTTGTTGTTAAGTATCATCATCCTCATCGTCAATCCCGTGAGAAGATATTTTCCACAATTTGGCATATGAGAAAACTGAACGAGCCTTTCCAGGGTGAAGGAGTTCACCCAGGATTTTAAGTGGAATGCTAGAATTCAAACCCAGCTGTCCTGACTCCCAGCCCGGGGCTATAATCACCCAATTGTCAGGCCTTATTAATTAGCAAACAGAATGTGAGTGTATGTGTTTGTTAGCTAAAAGCTAAAATTAATTGTTGTAGTCAACCCAGCAGACTGGTGATTTTTCTTCCTAAGTGACAGGCCAAATTGGTGTCTAATCAGATGTGATATGGGTTTTGTCTAGTACCTGGAACAAAGACAGTAAAAAGTTGCCCCATCTAGGTCACCCATGATGTGCTTCCATGTCAGTTAATCACTGTGGGAGAAGATGACTGCCAGCACACACACACAGACACACACACACACACACACACACACACACATACCAAATTCATTCATTCATCTATTCCACTGAGACATGCTTTCCTCCTATACCCACACTCATAGTCACATCCCATAACATGGATCCTTAGACATCCCAAGGTGGCAGGACCTGGAAGAGCCGTGCCTATGTCTACTTGGGTTGGCCTCTCTGTGGCATGATCTAAAGTGTGCTTGGGCTACCCCTTCCTTGTGCCACAGAACCTCAATTTCTGCCATGCCCAGAGCAGTCTTTTGAATCGCCATTGGTTCTCCAGAGCTTCAGAAGCTGCCCAGGTCACAGTATCCACCAGACAAAGAGGGGCAATTCTAAGTGAGATTCTCATGCTAAGGGGTACCGAAGGACACAGGTCTCTCAAAAGTGTCAAAGTGGAGCTGAGATCAGGGTAAGAGTGGACATTGCTTTGAAAATCAATTAGTGTTTAAGGATGAACCCTGCCCTGTGCATGAATCCAACTGCAATGCATAGGCTGCCAGGTGGCTGAGGCAATCCCTGCCTGAGGCACCAGGGCAGGGCTGTGCACTTGGCTCACTGGCCTGTTGGCTTTGGGGGCATCTTCATTCTCCTTGCTGTTGCAAAGCCATTTGCTGCAAAATCACCCTCCTCCTGGCACCCTGGACTGCTAAATTGGTCTCAACTTGCTGTACTTCCACCCACTACCTTAGTCATTATTCGCTGGCAGCATTCAGAGAGTGGGTGTAAAGCAGCTGAACATTATATTCCTGCTGAAAAGAGAATTGAGTATAGGCATGCAAGGGAAGGAGGTGAGAAAATGCTAAGGAGGCAGGGAAACAAAGCTTGGGTTTGCCAGCATCTTTCCCCGGTAACTCCAGTAACTCTGGAGTGTTGGCTGGTGGGCAATAGGTGAGTGTGTCCTGGCTTAATAGGAGGAGATACAGGATTCTAGGGTGAGAGAGGTACACTCACTGTTGAGGGGCTGCACCTGCCTGGTCTGGAAGGACGGAAGAAAGGACATCAGCTATGGGGAGAGAAATGCCCCCCACCCCCATCAGCTCCCCATTCCTTAAATTCTTCAACATGTACCATCATACCCATTGAGCATCTGTTCCCGTGTATTAGTATTTAGCTTCTCTATCCTTCCTCCCTGCCTAGATTATAAATCCCTTGAAAGGAAAATGTGTCATATCTCAGGTGTATAGCACCAGGCTCTGCACACTGTCAGGGCTCAGCCCCAAATGCCTGAGGGTAATGGTAATGAAGCCTTTGGTGGCCCTTCCATCTCAGCCATTTCAGATCTCCCTGTGCTGTCCAAGGACCACAGAGTTTGGGAACCCAGGCCGGCAAGAGGAGAAAGAGTAACAGGGGAACTTTCGAGGCTGGATCTACTATCTCAGTGAGAAGCTTCAGGGAGGGAAAGGGTTGTACCACATAGGAACAGATTAGCTAGGGAAGTAGAAACTTAGAGACTTTCTGTCCTGGTGTAGAGGCTACACGTGATCTCCAGCCAACAGATGGGGCACTCTTTGTCAGCTCATCCAGCACCCAGGATCGCTGGTAGGAGGTGGAGAACAGAGTTGGTTCTCATGTCAGACAGCAGAGACAGCATCAGGCAGAACAGAGTGACCTTGACAGGAGGTTCTCTGAGTCACTAATAACATTTGTTTGGTCTCCCAAGGAGGGGTTGGAAGGGGAACACAGCACTAGCACAAGCTGGCCTGGAGCCTTATAGATCCCCCAACCCAGGTTCCTTCCCTCTCACCCTCTTCTCAAGGAAGACAATAAGAAAACCCTGAGCATAGAAGCCACCACACAACTAGGGAGGGACAGGGAGGCAGGGACAATGGGGAATTCACAGAGCATATCAAGGGATAGAAGTCTAGGGGAATGAGTCCCGAGATTACTCTTGACCTTCTGCCAACTGCTAAGAGGCAGTCTGACTAGTGTGTCTGGGGGATGCCTGTGCTGGGTCCACCCTGGCCACCTCAGCAGCAAAGTCAGGGGCAGCATTGTTTCAGAAGGACACTTTAACCACTCAGAGCACCTCCCTTATTTATTGAAACCTACAGACATTCCAGCTTTAGCTTTCTTCTTCTCCTTCCCATTGAAGGGCATCTCAACAATGCACACACAAGGGGGTCTGGGAAGGATTAGAATGTGCTCACATCTTGAGGAGACAGCCTTCCCCAGCTCCAGTGCCTGAGTGGCGCCAGCAGGCAAACTGAACTGCAGGCAGGTGGGGAAAGTGAGAGCCACCAGGTAAAGCCCCAGCCTCCACCTGCACTAAAAACGCAGTGCTCCACTGAAGGGAGCTGCCTGCTCACAGTTACCTGCACTCCTCCCCTCCATGGGCCTGCAGCTGGTCTGTTTAGAGGCACTGTACTAGCAGGGAGTGGGTATGGGCAGGATTCTTGGTCTTTCCTAATACATTTCCTCATCTACCAGAAACACCAGGCTTTCAGCTTCCCCAGGATTTAAAAACTTCTCTTAACTGGAGTTACTTCTATGTGAGAGCTAAAGACAGGACCTCCAAGACCAAGGTTCCAAGATTTATCAGGAAACTAAGGAGGCTGTGTTGATGAAATGTCCAGTACTGTGCATAGAAACACAAAATCTCAGACTTGAAAGGACCCTTAAATTCTATACTGTGCACTCCTCCCAATGCCCCCAAGACCCTTCTTCTCCAAGATGTTGTCTTTACTCACTTCCAAGAACTCCTGCTCTGAACTTCAGGAACCCATTTCTTTCTATTTTAGTTACATTCTTTTAAAGCCAGAGAATGCTGGGTTCATATCAAGCACTCTACCAGATCCTAAGAGGAGCAAAAAATGAGACACACTGTTCCAGACAGGCTTGGTACTGGGGAAGACAACAGATGGATTAGAAAATATCACTCTACAGAGATGAATCGGTCTAAAAATTCTTCATGGAAGACATAGAACTTGGGAAGCACCCTGTGGTCTGGGTGTGACTTTAAGAGATGGAGTGGGGTAGGTGGCAAAGATAGGGGACAATAGGTAGTGGGAACAAAAGCAGTTGAATCAGATTGAGAAAGGCTTTGTACACTCCTTGGGAGTTTGCTTGTTATTTGATAGGCAATGGGAAGTGACTGACGTGATAAGTAGAGGAGTGGCTTATAGTAGACCTTGGTTTTAGGAAGTTAATCTAGCAATGTAGAAAAGAATAGATTTGAGGAAAAAAAAAAAGAATAGATTTGAGGGTGGAGAGGCTTCTTTCTAGAAATAAGATTATTATTAGAATGCCTTTGTATCCTCCTTCCTGTCTCCTGGTTGATAGCCCATGTTCCCAGAGCTCTCACATAGCCTGGAAACATAGTGTAGCCAAAGCTTCAAGGAGAGCTCCTAGTCTAATATCAAAGGTCAGATGTCAATGTGTTTAGAAGATTATTTATGATAGGATACATGGGGAACATGTTGCTTTGTACTGCTTCGGATGTAGAATCACAGGGGGTGCATTTTTCTTGTTTCTTATTGTTTTGTTTTGTTTGTGTGTGTGTGTGTGTGTGTGTGTGTGTGTGTGTGTGTATGTGTTTTAAACAGATGAAGACATGGAAGCCCAGCCTGGGGAGGAACTTGCTCAGGGCTCTACAGCTCATTATTAGTGGCAGAACCAGGACTGGTGCTCCTACTTTACTCTTTTTATACTAGCCCACTGCTATTTGTGGACAAAGACAGAAGGGCCAGTAGAATTCATTCAGTAGATCCTCAAACCTTTAGTGTTAGACATGTTTGCCCCAGAGGACGTATGAGAACTTGTCAATAATGGGGTGTTTTGAGTCTTTGTGGATTTCTCCCCTCAAGTCAAAGGAGTCCCTTGACTTTGGTGACAGCTAGTACTCATGGCTTCCATTTTTCTGTCTTTGTTTCTCTGGGATCTCCAGATGTTTGATTTCCTTCCTTTCCTCTGCTTTTTCCTTTGTTCTAAGAGTTCTGAGAAGCTCCCATCTAATGTGATACTGAAGTTTACTATGCCAGTCACAGTTGTGACCAGTTGTCACCTTTCCAAAATGAAAATCAAGTTTGCGGTCTCTGTCTCATATGTACTCAACTTAAACCAAACCTGAGCAAAATGGTAAGGTTTGGGTGTCAGTGAGGTATGCTAACCACCCAGAGAGTTGGTGCCACATTGGGCCAGGAGGGGCAGGTCTGGTCAAATAGGGACCTCCTTCGATCTCAGAAGAACAGGGTACCAGGGTTCTTCCTGCCCACAGGATCTGCAAAGATCTTAGAACATCACTCCCTCTCCTCCTCTACCTACCCAGGAGCTTCCCTCGTGTTTGATAAAAACTAGACTGGCCAAAGGCAGGACCATAGCAGTGTCTGTGACATCTCTGGTGAAGTGACTGACCCCTGGAGACAGGGCTTTGCTCAGGAAACATTTCAACTCATGCCATGCTCCCTTAGTCTCCCTGAGAAGTTCATCCTCACATGGACAGGAACCTACAGCCCTGGTAGAGAGAGCAAGGAAGCCCTAAAGGTGAGGCTTGGCCTTTGTCATGCTTGTCAACCCTTCCAGGCAAGTTTGAGAGTGGAGAGCAGAAGACCATGGTTTGGGGCATGAGATGGATCAGTGTTTGGCTCTGCTACCTAATAGCTATATGGCATCAGGCAAGTAAGTCACTTACCCTCTCTGAGCCTCAATTTTCTCATCTATTAAATGTATTGTGTCCTGGGGAGAGTTTTTATGAAAATTACATGACCCAATATAAGTAAAGGCATGTGTAACATAACAAGCGCTCTATTTTCATGTTTCATCCCTTTTCTATCAGCTTCAGAGGAAGGAAAGCAGGCATGAGACTAAGGTGTCTGTGCAGGAAGGTCATGAGCCCTCGGTGTAGGACATGCTCAGGAGAGTAGGGAGGGGAAACTTTAGGGTCAGGCAGTGCTGCCTGACAACTACTCTTTTATCTGCTTACTCTGGCAGAGGGAGACAGTTGTAACTAAAAACAACATGGGAGGGGAACACTTCCACCTTTGCCACTCTGGATATCTATCTACCTTGTCAATTTGACTAAACTGATGAAATTGTGTAGAACAGATGAGTGTGGCATTATTGAATGTCCTGAGGTGGGGACTCAGTGTTGAAAGGAGGTTTCTTGCTCACATTGGCTTACACCGAATGTATGGAGGACAGGAGGCAGGAGAGGGGAAATCTCAGAGGCCCTGTGGATCCGCTGGGTTTTTCCTCCACCCTCAGGAAGACCCCATAATGCTATCTGGAACACGTGTGGAACAGAATTAGGGGAGGAAGATTTCTCCCCAGAGTGAACGTCTGGATACAAGGGGGTTTATATTGTGCCTATTTCTTTTTTTTCCCCTCTTGCCTCTTGCTTCAAAGCCAGTGCCTTTCCCATCTGGATCATTTTCTGGATTATGTAGCACATAAGGTCAGGAAAAGGGGAGAAAGCAAAACAAATAAAATGAAACTTCTCTCTGCATTTAGTTTATGAGACATGCACAGATGTAAGAAGGCCCAGGCCTGGTTGAGTCTCACATAGGAGAATGAAGAAGAGTACTTCTGCCTTGGGAAATTAGGGGAACATTATTCTGCCCAAATGGCATTAAACAAGGAGGGCCCAGCCTGGATGAACCAAGGAGAAGCTGCTTCTGTCTTGACACACATTCTATACCAGGGACACATACACAAATCCTCCCAGGTGAAACGAGCAATCTGGCATTTAATTCACCTTCCACGTGCCTTCTTATCTCCTTCTGTGCTCTGCTTTTTTTTCTTTCTTTCTTTCTTTTTTTTTTTTTTAATGGAGGAAATTTTTCCACTTTAATGGCGTGGCCTAGAGAGTTGAGGTGATTTCTTCCATGGCACATAGCACACAGCTGTTAGGTCTCTGATCTGACATTAGAACCTGCATCTTCAGAGTTCAGCAGTTTCTCCATTCTAGCAGGTTGGTATCTGCTGGGGAGAAGACAGTGCCTCCAGCAACACGAGGCTCTCATGGCTTTTAGGAACATCTGGGAGAGGGCATGTTAGCTCAGTTTCAGGGCTGCCTGATTCTAGGGCCAGGACAGCTGGAAGAGATCTTAAAGAGCTATCCAGAAACAAAGCAACCATGGGACCTCTCTCCAGCAGCCTCTGCCCTCCTCCATTAGGCAGTGGTGGGAACCTCCAGCCTGCAGAGAAAGACAGAGGTCAAAGAAGTGCCCTCTGTACTGTCCCTTGGACAGAAGCTATAAACTCCCACTCCACTGCCCTTCATAGATTCGGAGGCTGATGAGAGATGTGGAACCTGTTAGAGAAACACAAGGCAGCCCGGAATTAGCCCTTACTTTCATCAGCATAAAGTGGTTTCGGGGACAATTATCAAGGGGCAAAAATTATGGTGCTATGTTGAGGTCCCTGATTAAGATTGCCTCCACCCGCAGGGCCCTAGACAGGTGTGTCCCAGGACAGGAAAACAGGGTGATTGAATGAAGACAAACTAAGAGCTCTTCTCTTCTTGCTTCCCTCCTCACACATTGTTCTGTCAGCCACTGAGAACCCTACTCCACTGTTCAGCCCTGGAGCAGCTCAGGAATGGGGACAGGAAGGCAGGTGGGGTTTCTGGGATCTGGTCTAATTGCAGCACTCTCTCCCTGCCTTGCCCAGACCTGTGCTGGCTGCACAGCCCTTCCAAGGCAGCCAGGATGTGTCTCCAGGGGTGCAGTGGTAGGAGGACCTCAGGGATCAGCCACTTCTCCCGTGAACCAGAAGGGGCTTTTAGGATCTCAGTCTTTGCAGAAAAATATATTTCCACATTGAATCATAAAAGTGTGCCAGCAGAAGGTAGAGTCTGGTTTCTAAAACTGATGACTGTGAAGCTTTCTCTTGCCAGAAGACCACAGGGTGTTCAGTATGTACCAGATCCAGTGCAAGACCAAGCATTGCTTGGCACAAACCAGCCCTGTACTGCTTCACATTTACTCCCCCTGCTCCAAGCGCCTGAGTTGACGGGTTCCTTTGGCTTCCCCCTCTCTGTCCACCCCACCACACACACACCCCTCCATGAACGCAGGTGAATAGGACTTCCCACAGGTGCTCCTGTTTAATTTTCCTCAAGGAGGTGGTGACAGAAAATGTGGGCTGAACAGTAGCAGCAAGAGACAGGAGCAGACCAATATCACATGCCTCAGCCCAAGAGGAGTTTAGGGCCCGAGACCTACAGAAATGCCTCTGGAGAAAACAGAGGTGTCTGATCTCACCTACACCCTGGGGCTGGCCTGCTATTAGCTGACTGTGACTCAGAGCACTTGCAGGGGGAATGAGATGTCTCTAGCTCAAAACACCCATTCCATAGCCCTCTAAAGGATGGGGGCTGCTAGCTTAAGAGGCTGGACTGCTTTCCACTGTTCATGCCTGTGCTGCTGGCTATCTGCTATTTTGAATGTACTGAATACTGCTGGGCACGGCTCTGTGCTAGGCCCCAAGGATACTTGGCATCCTCAGGGAGCTTGCTATTTATTTGTTAGATTAGTGATTTCTAAACACTTTAAGAGCAATTCCTACAAAAAGTGGATTGATGATTACTCATATTTTTAAAAAAGCTAATCTCTAAAGGCCCCAAATGGAAATGTCCCCAGTTCTTTAGCTAATGAAAGGAAAGAAGTAGAGCCCAGAGACCAGCAAAGTTGGAGAAAAGTATATCAAGATTAGAGCCCAGAAATGCTTTGAGTCCAAAAGTTCCATATGTTAAAAAACAAAAACAAAGATAAAACCTAGCTGCCATTTACTAAGCTCTTAATTTTATCCCAGCTCCTTTACAAATAAAACTTCACTCAATACATACCAGAACCTCGCGAGGTAGGTACTATTGTTAGCTCCAATTTACAGATAGGGATGGAGGCTTGGAGAAGCCACAGCGGTGGCCCAAGACTAGGAGTGCAAAGGACTAAAAAGGATCACAGACTGAAGCCAGAGCTCAGGGGGAGATGATGGAGGGGTGGGGGAAATGGGACAGAATTAGGGTGAGGTCTGGAGAAGCAAGTCTTTGGGGAGAGAGCTGGGCAAGGGGCAGCGGGACCACTGGCTGGTGCTGAGGTCTACAGAGCACTGATGCCACTAGAGGTAAACAGATGGTGTGTATGGGCTAAAGCACTGTTGACCGCAGCCTGGGTTCAAAGCCAGGCATTGCTCCTTGCTAGATATAAAATCTGAGACCTTATTTTCTGCATCTGTTTTATAATAATAATAATAGTGTCCCCCTTCAGTGTTGGGGTACAACTTGCTCCTGATGATGTATGTATAATCCTTCATCCAAACCTAAGGAAACACTCAGCAGATGGGAGCCTAAGAGGAACTCTGTCCCCCAGATTGCCACCCAAGGGGACTGGACTCAGCTAGTTCAGCTTGGGCGTCTCCCTCTGGCCAGAGGCAATAGGAAGGTAAACTGGTAAACTGTCTCCCCACAGCCTTTCCCAGGGAGGGGTGACCCCCTTCTTGAGCCATGGGAGGCTGGCCCTCAGCCTTTCAGAGGAAGCTTTTGACAGCATCCAAGTCCTGACTCTTGAGGTGGAGACTGAAGAATCCCCCAGCTGTGTGGGGGAGGGAACTCTGCTCAAGGATCTGCCAATGGGACAGTTTTATTCCCTCCTCTCTGCAGGAGGGGAAAAGAGCTTCCAGGCTGAAATGAAAGCAGGAGTCTGTCCCCCTGGGGAGAGAGAGAGGTGGGAGCTGAGCCACACTAGTCTGGTTCTCACCTCATCCCTGAGGATCTTTCCAGGAGTAGCTGAGTGAAGGAAACCCCACCCTTCTGGGTGGTGGCCCAGCGCAGGTGGCCTGAGGGAGATGAGGGCACCAGAGCAGCTCTCTCACTCCACCTCTGCACCACATTCTGGGAGCACCACTGAAGCCACTTTGCTGACACCACCCTGCCATCTACACCCTAAAGTTGGCACCACTCTGCCAAGTAGGGGACAGAGTCAAGAACCAGGCAAGCTCAGGAACACTCTCTAAAGCTAGGAAGGAAAACAGTAGAAGGTAGTGGGGAGAGGAAAAGTGTAGGTGGGCAAGTTTGTAGATTTAGCTTCTGGCATTCTTCTCCCTACTGAGTGTCTTAACTTGAGCCACTATAGCAAAATACCACAGGCCATGTAGCTTGAATAATAAACATTCACTTCTTTGTTCTTGGGGCTGGGAAGTCTAAGATCAAGGTGCCAGAAGATTTGGTGTCTGGTGAGAGGCCACTTCTTGGCTTGCAGATAGCTGCCTTCTTACTGTGTCTTCATGTGATGGAGAAAGAGGTTTCTGGTCTCTTACTCTTCTGATAAGGACACTAATCCCATTATTGGGGCTTTACACTTTTGACCTCATCTAAACCCAACTGTCTCCCAAAGGCCCCACCTCCAAATACCATCACACTGTGGTTGGGGCTTCAGCACATGAATTTGGTGGGGCAAAAACTTTCAGTCCGTAGCACTGAGCATCTGTTGGGTTGCCATGTCCAGCTGTGTGCAGGCAGCAAAGGGAGCACAAGGCAGGTAGGATTGCTTCTGAAGGTGCAAAGCCCAAGTGAGGAACTAGATGTAAAGTCAGGAGATGTGTTAAGGAAGGCACACAGGGTGGGTTTGCACAGCTCTCTGCCGCTCATCCCCATCTGACATCAGGTGGGGACCTGTTCTTTGTTCCCCCGAACCTCCTTAGTCATTGGCAAATTGAGAGAAAGAATCATTTCCTGCCTGGGTCATTGTGAGAATTTTTTTAAGTGAAAATCTTATTCAAGTATATAATATACATACAGAAATGTGCACAAAGCATGGATGGACAAACTGATGAATTTTCAAAATTTTTTATATAAATAGAACCCAAAGCAAAAGATAGAGCTTTAAAAGTACCCCCAAAATCCCTCTTGTCCCCCTACCCTCTGTAATTCTGTCCCTCATCCCGACACCATAACTTTGCCCTCTTTATCAACATCTTCTTAATAAGATCATATAGGATGCATCCTTTTGTAAGACACTGGGCTGTGCTGCAATGTGTAACAGTAGCTTCATGGATCTCATTGCCCCACAACGTTCTGTGGTTTGAATATACCGTGGCTCATTTATTTTACTGTGGATAGGACTTAGGTTTCCGGGCATTTGCACTTTGGGGCCCTTACACATGATGCTGCTAGGTCTTTTAGTGAACACATGGGAACATTTCTACTGGGTGTGTACCTAGCAGTGAATTCCTGGGTCATAACTCGTGTATATGTCCAACTTGAGTCAATACCACCGTTTTCCTAGTGTGGCTGAGCATATCTGCCCAGAAGATGCTTCACATCCTCACTAGCACTTGGGCTTTTTCACTTTGTCATTGTTGTGGTTGTATTTAATTATGGTTTGAATATTTATTCCCTGATGACCCATCGTTGTGAATACCTGTTTATATATTTTGGCCATTTGCATATTTTATTTTATGAAGTGGCTAATTAAAATCTTTTTTTATATTGAAAGCTGCTAAGAAAGTAGATTTTATTTTTTTTCCCAAATATGTTTATTTTACCTTTTCAGTGTTACAAGATTAAGTGTTCATGCACCACACCCAGTGCTCCATGCAATACGTGCCTTCCTCAATACCCACCACCAGGCTCGCCCAAACCCCACCCCTCCAAACCCCTCAGTTTGTTGCTCAGAGTCCACAGTCTCTCATGGTTCATCACCCCCTCTGATTTTCCCCCATTCATCCGTCCCTTCCTTCTCACAATGCCCTCCATGATTTTCCTTATGCTCCACACGTGAGGCCATAAGATAATTGGCTCTCTCCACTTGACTTATTTCGCTCCGCATAATCTCTTCTAGTCCTGTCCGTGTTGGTACAAAAGTTGGATTCTTTCTGATGGAGGCATAATATTCCATTGTATAGATGTACCACATCTTCCTTATCCATTCATTTGTTGAAGGGCATTTTGGTTCTTTCCACAGTTTGGCGATTGTGGCCATTGCTGCTATGAACATTGGGGTCCGTGTGGCCCTTCTTTGTACTGCATCCCTTCTTTGTACTGCATCAACCCACTAGTGCAATTGCAGGGTCATAGGGTAGCTCTATTTTCAATTTTTGAGGAATCTCCCCACTGTTTTCCAAAGTGGCTGCACCAACTTCCATTCCCACCAACAGTGGAAGAGGGTTCCCCTTTCTCCACATCCTATCCAACATTTGTTATTTACTGTCTTGTTGATTTGGGCCGTTCTAACTGGTGTAAGGTGGTATCTCAGTGTGGTTTGTTTTTTTTTTCAGTGTGGTTTTGATTTGAGTCTCCCTGATAGTTAAAGATGATGAACATTTTTTTCATGTGTCTGTTAGCCATTTGTATGTCTTCTTTGGAGAAGTGTCTATTCATGTCTTCCCATTTTTTGATGTGATTATCTTGATAGATCTTAGATATCTGACCTTTGTCTGTAGTGTCATTTGCGAATACCTTCTCCCATTCTGTGGATTGCCTGTTTGTTTTGTTGACTGTTTCCTTTGCTGTACAGAAGCTTTTTATCTTGATGAAGTCCCAAAAGTTCATTTTCACTTTTGTTTCCTTTGCCTTTGGAGACATGTCCTGAAAGAAGTTGCTGGGGCTGATGTCGAAGAGGATACTGCCTATGTTCTTCTCTAGGGTTTTGATAGATTCCTGCCTCATGTTGAGGTCTTTTATTGAAGTGGCTAGTTAAAGCTTTCGTTCATTTTTAATTTGGTTTCTTTTTATTAGAGATTTACAAAAGTTCTTTTTGTTGAGAGTCCTTTGTCAAATATGTATATTATAAATATCTTCTTCTGCTCTTTGGCTTTTCTTTTCTCTCACAATGGAAACCTTTGATGAAGAGAAATTCTTAACTGATCAGTATTTTTCCTTTATGATTAGCGTTTTTTATGTCTTGGTTAAGAAATTTCTGCCTAGTCAGGCTCCCTGCTCAATGTGGGGTTCAATCCCGGAACCCTGGGGTCATGACCTGAGCCAAAGGCAGATGCTTAACCATCTGAGCCACCCAGATGGCCCTTAAATGATAATTTAATGTAATATATAATTAAATAAATAATTTAAATTACAATTTAAATAATACTTCCCAGTTTTCAATGTAGAGACCATGTATAACTTCAGTTATTTTTAAAATGATATGTTTTTAAATTTTTTCTATTTGTTGCTAGTATATAGAAGTGCAATTGGCTTTGTATACTAACATTGTATCCAGAAACTTTGCTAAATTTATTACAAGGATTAAATGAGATAATGGGTAAACCCTAAGCATATTTGTTGGTGGCAGCTCACCAACTCTGATCTGTGTGCTGAAGAACTGAAGCAGGTCAGGGAGTCAGTAGGAAGGTGTGGGTAGTAAGGAAATTGTCAGACTAGGAAGGTCATTGAGCTCTGGAGGGAATGATTTGCCTCTTAATTACAGGAGGGAAAATCCTGCCAGAGAAACAATAGGAGAACAAGAAAACCATCTGGAATGAACTTTGAGAGATATTCAAGAGAGCTGAATGGATTCTAATGTTGGTACTGCACTTTATAGTTTGTAAAGCCCTTCCACATCCTCTGTGTCATTGATTTTCACTGCATACCTATGAAATCACCACTTGTGAGGTCTTTATGCCATTTTCAGAGATAAGGAAAGGGGCTCAGAAAGCTAAGGGTCTTGGCCAAGTTCTCTCCCTGAGAAAGTACTGGTAAAATAAGTTTCAAGCACATGACTTTTGATTTTATTACTTAGTGTGGAGGTTTTCTAATGCTATCAGATGGCAGCCTTGGTCCTAATGAGCTAGGCCATGGGAGCAGGAAAAGGTTATCAGGAAGATAAATGAGGCAAGTGTTGAAGTCTGTGTTTAGAAGACCTTTGTGCAGAATGGGTTAGTGGGAAGAGGAAGCAGGCCATCTTGAAGGTTGTCACCACATGTTACGCATGAGATGATGTAGGCCCTCAGGGAGAGAAGGGAGAGCAAATGCAGAGGAAGGAACCACAGTGGGCCAGGTACCCACTGGCTCAGGTCATAGTTCCACCTGAGCAACACATAGAAGTGAGGAACACTCCTTTAGGACTTTTGGATCTCAACTCCCCACTTAAAAAAGAGTGGAACATGGCTTGTGTTTACCCTTTCTTGGCTAATCTCATGATTAAAACCAAAACCAAATCAAAACAATGAATTGTTTTTTCCTCACCTGTTCTGTTAGACACCCCTCTGCTAGCTCCTGTTACACACTGACCTTGGTAACCTTCAGGGGACAGCTCTACTGCAGCCCCCCAGAGGTGGCCCACCCTCATCTGTCTTCATACTGGGAGCTCAGTCCTTTCAGCCAATGACTCCCTTTCAAAGGGCTGTGGTGCAGTCTGCTCTCCCTCAGTGTGAGGCTGAACTTGCTGGTGGGTATGCACAAGAATTCTTTTCTCTCTTCTCAAAACATGTTTAGATGCTGATCTCACCGGAGCTTCTCAAAGTTTCTGCATTGGAAAGAGCAGTTGCAGTGCTGCCCAAAAGCTGATGATCAAGGGGAGCCCCAGAGAGAATGACTCACTCAAGACCACACAACCAGTCAGTGGCCCAGAGGAGCAATTCAAGGCCTCAGGCTATTGTCCTTTCTATTCCATCTTAAAAAAAAAATGAGTTGGAGTGTCTATAGCTTAGACAACTCTGAAATTCCTTATATCAGGTGAGTTTGTCTGTCACAGAAGCCAGTTGTGGACTTGGAAGATTTCCATATATCCTAGGCCTGGATGAAATATTACCCCTGGACACTTCTCTCCTCCCTCTGTCTTCCCACCCCAGTAGAGAAACCTAGAGCTGGGCAGGCGGAATGTGGCAGCTGCAAAGACCAAATGCACTGAGGGCGAGGTGGGCAGGAAAGCTATCCTCTGGGGTCTATAGTTACAGCCAGCTTTCTCTAAGTCCTTCCTTCCTGTGCCCCAGCTCAGCTAGTGTCTCAGTACTATCTTCCACATCCTCTCCTCCCTGGTACAAGCTGCTTCCCTACATGAGACATATTCCTCATCCGGAATGGGCCATACAGCTGCCCCCGAACAATTGGGTGGGGAGGAGGAATGGAAGCACAAATGGGTGGCCTGCTTACAAAAGGCTCTCTGTCAAAACTACTGAACCCATGTCTCTCTGGGCCTCCAGCTACACCATCCCTTTACCCAGCGACACTTCTGAGATATACCCGAATATCCAAGAAATGTCTCCTCTGAGGCCATTGAACACCCTGGAGAGGTCACTGGGCTTAAACAGCTTCTATCAAGCTTCCTTTCTAGAGCCATCCTCACTCCACCCAACTTTTGAGGCCCCAGAGACACTCCGTGATGGGTGAAGATGGAAGGAAAACTGCCAAATTCTACCTAAAATATCTGATAGTAGTAACATTTATCGAGTCCTTGTTATATGCTAGATGCTGTCAGATGCTTTATGTATGCTATCACATTATCTAATCTTTAGAATAATCTCAAGGTGTTCTTCAGTGGTTTTCAACTGGGAATGATTTTAACCCCCAAGAAACATTCAGCAATGTCTATGACATTTTTAATTGTCATATCTGGGCAGGAGAGGGGAGCAGAGAGTGGGTATAATTGACATCTGGTATCTAGTCCAATCTGTCAATAACACCAAGGCCGAGGAGCCTAACTGCAACTTACAAATGCAAAAAGAAAATCTGGTGTCAAAGTAGTGAAGTAGCTTCCCCAAGGCTCTTAAAGGTAGTCAGTGGCAGAGCTCTGCTGCAGTCCATATCTATCTGTTCTTTTACTTACAAAATGCTCCCTCTCCAGAGCAACTGCCCACCAGGTCCTATCTGTCCTGGGAAAGAGCAAATGTCATTGTCTCTGAGTAGGCAATCAATTTGCATTTGCCTGACCAGAAGTCCAGTGAGCTCAGGGAGCAGTGGGTTACAGAGGTATGAGCCACTGCCTCTTCCCTCCAGAAATCTGGGATCTCATCAGAGTAAGTATGGTATGTGGACAAGCAGAGGTCTTCTGAGTGCCAGGGTACTGCCAAGAAGCTCATGGGAATTAGGACTGTGGGTCCTGGTGAGGATCAGGAATGTCTCCTTCATGGAAGGGCAGGGCTAGAGTAGGTCCTTGGAAGGCCAGGTAGTAGGGTTTCAGTACTAAGTGGAGAACTGGGATCCTACACCAGGGAGAGATAATCCCTACACCAGGGATCCTACACCAGGGAGCAGCCCCAGCCTGCTCTGGGGCTAGGCTAGAAGGGTATATTGTGGTAAGTAGACAGAAGACCATAACAAAGCACCACTATTCCACTGACTCTTTTCTCCTATATCTCTTACTTCATGATCTTACTTTTGCTCTTCTTCCTCTAATGATTTTTGTCATAGTCCTAACAACCATCTTATTAACCATTACCTTAAAAAATGTGGAAAAGACGTCTTTTTGTGGAGTTGCTGAGGTAGAATAACTGTTCTCTCTGTTGCCACCACCTGGCCCCTAAGCAGTGGTTGGAGGGAATAGATAAGCAAAGTGTGAGTGACAGAGCTTAGGAACAGACCTAGTTGGTAGGAGCAGAATTCAATTCAAGGAGGACATAGCACATAAGCTTGGTGGAAAGTACTTGAGAACTGTCTTCTGGAGAACCTTGAACAAAAGGCTTATGGCTAAGAGAAAAGCAGAAACTGGATCTCAAGAACTAGCTGGCTCTGGGCAGAAAGGGGGAAGGGGAAAGACTGGGAGCAGTATCTTGGAGTGATGTAGCTGATGGTGTTTTAGGGAATGATGCTGCCAGGAATACCCCCACCCCACCCTCCCTGCCTTCTCTGCAGAGGTCACCAGTTCTGATACTTCTTGAAATAACATTAGCATGGTAGACTCCCCAGCTATTAGAGGAGGAGGGCAGTCCCACATTCAGGCAGTGCTGCTCTTTATTTCAAGTGTCCTTGCTGTTAACAGGATGTGGGGTCTGAACACATGTGCATGTGTCTCTGTGCATGTGGCAGCAGGAGGAATAATCCCAGTGATTATCAATGAATACACAGGGACAATGAGGTACAGTGAATGAATGAGTTGTAAGGGGCCTTTCATGAGGCCTGAGTGACAATTGAACTCCAAAGGAAGGGTGCCGGTGGGAATGGTATCCACATCCAGAAAATTAAAGAGGACTTTTATGCCTGACAAAACAAGGCTGCAGAAGGAGCTGGAGTCCCTCCAATCAGCACTATTACCAGGCAGATAAAAGCAGGAGGAAGGACACACCCTTGGTGTGGGATGCTCTAAGAAGATCAGGGCCAGTTCCTAGAAAGAAAAGACTGAGAGAAGTAGGGACTTCAACCTCATCTTTACTCCAATGACATTTGGTGGGGTGGGGTATGCCTAAGGGAATGAGAACATCTTCCCTGGTCAAAGGGTTTTTCACTCTCCTGTGGTCAGTAGAAGTTCTACTCCTTGGAATGGAAGCTGGCTGGGGAATTGGAAGCTCAGTGCTGATTGCAGCAATTTCTGAGGCAAAGCTAGGTTAGGCATCTGCCATTTTATATTTTCCTAACATCATCCCACTAACATTTCTTCTTCCAAACTCTTTGAGCCTCTCTGGCTTCCCTCACTCCTTCACTTGACAGTCATTTAGCTGAATATGTGGAGACCAATCAAAGTGTGAGTCTTTGAGAAGCCAAAAGCCTAGAGGGGTGGTAGACAGGTAAAGAACAAGTGACTTGAGAGAGAACATGAAATCAGTGCTGCCATAGCTTCAGGTCCTCTCTTGTGAAACCACAGGCAAAGAAGCAAGAAAGACAGGAAGGCTTCATGGAGGAAGCAATATTTTTGTGTCTCCCTGAAGACTGGGTATTCACAGGCTGAAGGCTTGGGTCATCGGGGCAAGTTGTGAAAGAAATTCTAAATTGAGCCAAGCGAGGCTCTGAGGGTATTATGTACTGAGTGGGTATTTAGAGGAAATGGTGAGGAACCAGTGGAGAAGTGGGGAAGAGAACTAGAAAGGGGTGCTGGGACTCAGATTATGTAGAGTCATGAATGAGAGTGCAGGTTTCTGAGGAAGGAAACTAAGACAATATTCCCAAGGGGAGAAGCTGAAAGGGACTTCAACATGAACTGATCAGGTCTGCATTTTTGCAAGGTAATATCTAGGTGCTGCAGTGTGGAAGATTGATTTGAATTAGAAGAAATCTAAGGCAGAAAGTTGTTAATTCATTCATTCATTCATTCACTCAGTGAGCATTTATTGAGTTCCAACTGTGTACCAGGTGCTGTGCCAAATGATAGTGGTGAGTGAGACAATTCAAGGGACTCACAGTTGATGGTATTATTTCTACACTTCTTTCCCGAGGCACACCAGGACACTCGTGAAGGCACTGAGGGGCTTTCACACAATTCTCCTATTGCCAGCTTCCCTCCAGTCCCAGAATTTTCCAATTTTGCACCGAGCCAGAATTGGCAATAGACACACATAACCCTCTGGGAAATTTCCAGGATGCTGACAAATCATGCTGTTTTGGATCTTGTACAAGATTCTAACCTGTGAGGTAGAAATGGAGAAAAGGGTGCTTTTAGGACATTTTTCCCACCTGGGGTTGCCCCTCTCCTCTCTCTCCACCCTTCAACTCTCTGAGTGAAAATCCTCCAGAGTGGAAGCTTCAGAGTGAAAATCCCCAGATAAAGGCCCAGTTCTTAAACCATTTTTTTTGTTTTGTTCTGTTAAAATAAATACCACCCTATACTCACTTTCAATCCTGATGTCTCATCCCTGGAGCCCCTTTAACAGTCGTTCACTCTTCAAGCCATTATATGTTAAAATGTATAAAATAAAACAAATCTATTCCAGGATTGTATTGTTTCTTGATAACCTTCAGGAGTCTTACACTTTTTTTTTTCCTGGTGGTCATGGGGTAAGGGATAGGTGGCTAGTAACTTTGAAGACTGTTTTTCCCATTAAAATATGCTCCAGTCCTATTTCTTCTACCATGCTCAGATGCACTCAGCCACACACCTCCTTGCTACTAAGCCCTGACTTCTTTTAATGACAGCTCACCCAGCTTGTGATGCCTGCACAAAAGAAATCAGATCTCAATAACCAACAGCTATGATATAATCTTTGCCTTCATCTCCACTGCTGTTTCTGCACAGTACCCTCCCTCTCCCTCACTCAGCTCCAGCACACTTCCCAGTCACTGCATTTATATCACAATGAAGGCCCATTCCCCTCCTCCTGCTGCTATCCACTTGCCCTCTTTCCTCCCTCTTCCTCACTGGTCCATTCTCTTCCTCTCTCTCCTGGTTTCCTTTCACCCCTGTGGATCCCTCCCCTCCCACATCCACTTAGACCTCCTCCTCCAGCTCAGGCCCTTGCCCCACTCCCTGCTCACCTCTCTCTAGGTCCGCTGAAAAGCAGGGAATTGAGGAGGAGTAGAGATGGGAGCTAACAGATGTGCAAATTAACTCACCTCTCCTCCAAGCTGTTCTTTGCCCTCCAGGGTGGCTGGACAGACACTTCCCTCCACAAGCCCAAAACCACACCCTTGAGTGGTAAACCATTTGAAACACACATCCAGCCATTCTATCTTTGTTTTCTGTCAAGTCAGTCCAGAAAGCCACCCAAGAAGGAGCCAAGGGCCAGGTCATGGTGTTACTGAGGACTTCAATCTTCTTTTGTGCTAATCCCAATTTCCTGACTAGATAAGACTATCAGTTCTTCTGGGTTTTACTGAGACTTTCCCTGTTTTAGTACTACAGTCTGCTATCCCAGGAATTTCCACAATCCAGGCACAATTGGTCTCTTCACAGAATTCTCTTCACAGACTGGAACTCAGAGTACAGATGACCTAGAAAAACAGTGCCCATACAGATGTTGAATCCAGTGCATACGTGGCCCCATCAGGTTATGTCATCCAACTGTACTCTTAACCCATGAGGAAGTCTAACACACAAACCTACAAATTCCAACATACCCACAGCTCTGGACTAGACACTCAGAGAGGGGGCCACTGAGGCACAAGTGCTACACAGAGAAGCCTTCTTCTCTAAAGCACGGTGGAGCCAAAATTGTCATAGCTGTGTTCCAAGCTACCTTGTGTGTTCTAGGGGTGACGATTAGGGATGAAAAAGTTTGTAAACTCCCACTGTGAAGTGTTTTCTGGTGTTCCAGCTAGGAAAGGGTAGCTCATGGAACCCATGAACCATAACACAAAATATGACTTTTTTTTAGAATATGATTTTTAAACACATGCTTATCCATTTATTCAACAAACATTTATTGAGCTCTGGGCCAGGAGAACAATATATAAAACAGTCTCGTAATCTGTTGAGAAAGAGGTATGAATACAGAGAACCTGCACTACAGTGTGATTAATACTGTTAGAAGAACAAGCAGAGGCTATGTTAAAGACATAGGAAGGCCTCCTAATGGAACCCTTGTCTCAGGAAAGTCTCAGGAACTTAGGCCTAGGGAGCAGCATGGGAAAACCTGTGGAAGAATACTACACATTTACAAAGCTCAAGTCAGCCAAAATGGATGGAGAGAAAGGTCAGGGAAGGAAAGGCAGCAGTACCATATAATATGGAGATACAAAGATAAACAGTTCTCATCATGAAGGCCTTCTCTGCCAAGTTAGGAAATTCTCATTTTATTCCTTGGGCAATAGAGAAGTCTTGAGAGAGGTTGGAAAAGAGCAAATAACAGGCCTATTGATATCCCAGGGGAAGTACGATAGAAACTTAGACTAAGGGCAGTGGAATTGGAAGGAAATACTGGTTTTGAGGAAAATCACTAAGAATTGGTAATTGGTCAGGTATAGGGGTGAGAAGAAGGAATAAAGGTTTGGGGCTTGGTCAAGTTTCTCAGGGTCAGATTTCTGGCTTGGTCACAGTTGTACTATTCTCCAAGACTAGGAACCTAGAAGGAGGGACTCAAGGAAGGTGGGTAACGGCAGGGAAGAGAATGGTGAATTTCGTTTTGCATATGTTGACTTTGAGATGTGGTGGCCCATCCCAGTGAAGATGGCCAGCAAGTAGTTGGATACTGAGGTCAAGAGCTCATAAGAGAGGCTTGGCTATGGACACAGATCTAAAAATCATTACCATGTGGATGCAACTTTAGCCATCTGAAAGGATGGACCAACCAGGAGCAGAGGATAGGGTCCAGGATGGAACCTGGAGAACACCAATCTTTCAGATCAAAAGAGGGAAAAGTGACAGAGAGAGAGGCCAAGGGTATAGGAGGAAAACCAAGAGATCATAATATCATATAAACCAAGAAAAGAGTATCTCAAAAAGAATAGAATGGGGATAAAAAACTGAACAAACATGGAGTGACTAAAAGATCAAGTTTGTAACTGTTAAAAAGTTGGATTTACCAACTGTTAAAAAGTTGGGTTGGATTTGCCATTATCCCTACAGAGCAACTCTAGTGGATTATCAGGGACAGAGGCCAGGCTTCAGTAGACAGAGGACAAGTGGGAGCAAATGGCAATAGTGAGTATGGCCTTGTCTTTCAAGAAGCTTGTTTGTGAACAGGAGGGAAGGCAGTAATTCTTAGGGGGGGAAATCATGTTTAGGAGCTGCTGTGCTGCTTTTGAGTTGTCAGACTTGTACATGTGCAAATGCTCATGAGATGGAATAATAGAAAGCCAGAACTTGGAAAAAATAGAAGGAAAAGAACATAATCGTTAGTGCCAGACCCCTGAGAAGGTTGGAGTTGATGAAATCATGCCATGGCTAGAAGGATTAGTCTAATGTGAAGACATTCCATTGTGACAGGCACAAAGGAGGCAGGAATCACTTCAACTGTAAGTAAGTTTATGGGTTCAGGGAATTGAGGGAGTTTGCTCCCAGTGCTTCTACTTATCTGTGTATTGTAGTGATGAAGTTGCCTTCAGGGAGTAAGAGGTGGTACAGGGCTTACACATTGAAGAAGGCTTAATAGATGTGACTTGAGAAATATAAAAGGCAGCACTAAAAGCCCGAGCTTGCTAGGAGATCTTGATTCTTTGGTGTAGACACTAGAATCCAGGCTCAGAAAGAGTTTATCAATTTAGGTGACAAAATCACTAGTCAGCAAAACATAATACAGAGTAGAAGATAGCAGGGAGGCTGGATCCAGCAAAGACAGAGGCATTGTGCCTCAGATGGGAGGAAGCAGCACAAGCAAAGGCATGGAGAAGGGAAAGGACTAGATGGGTCCCTGGGAGCTGTCAAGGGTACTAAGAAGGACCCTACAGGTCAGATGCAACCCTGAGTGTCCATGACCCTGAGGACTGGGGCAGGTCAAAAAGAGTGCTTAGCTGGTGAAGCTTGTGATAGTAAAAGGTGAGGTGAGAAGGCAGGTTGAGGTTAGATTGTACAGGACTTTGAATGTAAGCTAGACCTGTCATTTTCTATATTACATGTTTTCTGTATTTCTCTATTTTATGTTTGTTCTGCTTACTGCTGTGTCTATAAAGCACTGATAGTGACTGCACATAGTAAATGCTCCCCAACTACTTGTGAATATCAGACAAAGGCAATGGTGCTCCCAGCAGCTTAACTCCACAACGGCAGATCTCTCTACCTGTCAAAGTTACTGCTGATACCTGTACTGGGAGGTGACACTTAGCTTACCTGCCCCACCATGCATTTCAATCCTGCTTCCACCATGCTTGCCCCATGACTAGGCTGTATGAGGCAATAGACAAGCTCTGGCCTTGAACCTGAGTCCTGGGTTCTAGAATCAGTTTTTCTACCTGTGACCCCTGGAACTCTGCTTATAATACCTGTCCAGGATTGTAGTGAGCACAGATAAAATATGAACCTAGTGCAACAAATATTTCTCCAAAGAAGACATACAAATGGTTAACAGACACATGAAAAAAATGCTCCACATCACTTGGCATCTAGGAAATCTAAATCAAAACCACCATGAGATACCACCTCACACCAGTTAGAATGGCTAAAATTAACAAGATAGGAAACAACAAATGTTGGCAAGGATGCAGGGAAAGGGGAAACCCTCTTACATTGTTGGTGGGAATGCAAGCTGGTACAGCCACTCTGGGAAACAGTTTGGAGCTTTCTCAAGAAGTTAAAAACAGAGCTACCCTACGACCCATCAATTGCACTACTAGGTATTTACCCCAAAAATATAAATGTGGTGATCTGAAGGAACACTTGGACCTCAATGTTAATAACGGCAATGTCCACAATAGCCAAATTGTGGAAAGAGCTGTGATGTCCATTGACATGTGAATGGATAAAGAAGATGTGGTATGTATATACACAATGGACTCAGCCATCAGAAAGGATAAATACTTACCATTTACAATGATGTGGGTGGAACTGGGAGGGTATTACATTGAACAAAACATATCAATCAGAGAAAGACCCTGATCATATGGTTTCATTTATATGTGCAATATAGGAAACTATAGAGGCTCATAGGGGAAGGGAGGGAAAATTGAATGGGAAGTCATCAGAGAAGGAGAAAAACCATGAGAGACTCTTAACTATAGGAAATAAACAGGGTTGTTGAAGGGGAGGTGGGTAGAGGGATGGGGTAATTCGGTGAGGGCATTTAGGAGGGCACATGATGTGATGAGGACTGAGTGTTATATGAAACTGATAAATTATTGAAAACTACATCTGAAACTAATGATATTCCATAATTGGGTTAATTAAATTAGGAAAAAAAAAAGAACCCAATGCAAAGGTGATATATATAAGGCCTCATAGAACCCATGTATCACTGTAGGTAAAGCACCTGGTAAATGGCCCATTTAGCTATTTCCTAGTTTCTTCCTGCTCCTTGTTTCTTATAATCAATGAACACTAAGTGGCTGAAAGGAGGGGATGGGAGCCAAGAGATGCCCTTCCTGACATCCTCATCCATGGCCTGGCCCACATAGGAAGAAATACTGACCAATACATAAGGTGACCATATGCCTCAGTTTATGTCTCCTGTCCTGGTGCGAAGAAGATACTAGTGTCTTTCACTTTTAAAAGTGTACAAATTATATGGTCACCCTACTGTAGCCTGTGCTCTGTTCATAGCTTCTGTGTTCACTGAAAAGCTTATGTTTGCAAATCAATGGCTTTAGTTGGACACAGAGAAAACCTAGTCTGGCTGGCAAGTTGGTTAAATAACATGTTTATGCAACATACGTATCTCATTGGCCACAGTCACCCCATATTCTAGTTATATTACCCACAGGGCAGAGAATGGGAGCCCTATAGCCAATATGGCAGGAAGGGGTAGGTATTAATGGGAGTTCTCATACCCTCTGCTCTTCTCCACCTGACTATAACGTAAAGGGTTATAGTAAGCAAGTTGCTCACAGGTGTCCTTGAATGACTCTGTGTAGGGGTTTGGGCCAGACTCAATCTGAGAAGCACCTAAAAGGTTTTTAAAGTTTTTGCAACTTTACTGGGGCAGGGACGATATTTTATACCCCTGATCCAAACTTTTTAATATCTGGCTCTTTCTGACATTCCAGAAATGCTCTCTACCCTTACTCTACACTCACTGTTAATTTCATGAGTGCTAAGTTGGGAAGATGGTAGTGGGAGAGAGTGGAAAGGAGGAAGACAGGAATGAAGGAAAGAAGATAGTCTTCTCTTACTGAAGGCAGCCAAGATTTTCCTCAGGGCCTTGTGTAGATGGGAAGGTTGAGGGGATCAGGAGACAGAGTTTGGGAGAAATGGGAAGTTAGAAATTATTCAGTTGAAATCTAATTAAAATGCTCACCTAACTCAAATACACAAGGATTTATCCAGCATTTCCTCAGAATATAAAACAAGGTCCCTACCCTCAAGGAGCTTACAATGATAATTCGGGTCAGACTTTGATTAAGACAATGATAGAATACAAAGAAAATACCACAACAGTTCTCAAACTTCAGTTTCCTCTGAAAGGCCATTAAAACACAGATTTTTGGTCCCCAGAAATCAGGGTTGAGATGGTATGAGAATGTGGATTTCTAACAAGGTTCCTGATGAAGCTGTTGCTGGTGGTATGGGGGCCACACTTTGAGAACCACTGCCAAAAGAGGATCTAGAGATTGACATACCTCAAATATATGTGAGAAGTTCCACAGAGGAGGCAACATTTGAGGTGGTCTTCAAAAAATAAATAGGATTTGGGAAATCAAATGATGATAGCTGACAGTTTTTGAGCTTATGATAAGCTGGGTGCTGTGTCTAAGTGCTCTACTTGCATTGTTCGTTTAATCCTCAGAGATATTGGATGAAGTAGATATGGTTATTGTCCACAGAGGCACTGAGGAAATAGATGACCCAGTGTGCTTTACCAGCTCAGAATAGTGAAGGGACACAGCACAGGAGATGTTGTGCTGAGTTCTATAAGAGCCCCCAGGTCTCAGCTTCTGTTCTAAGCCCCCCAGGAGAAGCTGCCATGTGCCCAACCCTCCCACTCTTCTAGAGTTCAGGGAATGGATATGTGTGGTCTTGGATTTGATTTCCTAGTAGGGCATAAGACTGGCATTGCTTCCTTACGACACAGTCAAGGAAGCCCATAGGAGGAAGAGGTGTTTGTCACCTTTCCCTGTGATGTAGCCAAGGTCAGGGAGGTCATTCCTGGCAAAGGAAAGTGTATATGGAAAAGCACTGGCTGGCAATTTGGGGAACCATGAGCCATTCAGCATCACTGGAGCATGACAGGGAAGGAGGGACAGGAGCAAAGCTGTAGTAACCCTAGATTCCTATCATCTCCGTGTAGCACTTCAGAGTCTCTTTATGTGTAACCTTTATCAGAAGGTGTCACAGAGGTGATGAGGACAGTAATGAGGGACTTAGGGGCAGCCATGGGCCAACCCTATAGGATCCCTGGGCTTTGGAGAGAGATTATTTATCTCATTTTCAGGACCAGTGGGGGCAGCAGGCCCCAGAAGGGCAGAAGGATTGACTTATGCTCACCAGAGCCTACTTTGTAAGATGTGAGGCTTCAAGTTCACTTACAGGAACACACTCTGAAATAGGAGGGAGCAGGGAGGTTGAGAAGTCAGGGCAGAGGTGACAAAGAAGTCAAAATTCCCCAGCCAAACATATCCCATGGTACTGAGAGAACATTCACTCCGGATATGTGGAGATTCATCAGGAATGGTCACATGTCATGCACACAGATCCTAACAGACAGACCATGCCACTGAGCACATAAAAACACACTCAAGAGCCCACAGGTAATTCCAAATCCCAAAAGCCACAGTTTTTAAGGGACCAGACTGAACTCTTCAAGCCACTCTAGGTCATTTCCAGTGTCCAGAGTCAGGAATCTGAGCTTGACCCTCTGCCAGGGCTTCCCTAATTCAAATCCCTTTCTGAGTACCAAAACCTCCAGATATCTTCCCTGCCCACCCCCCCAGAACACATTTATATATATTGAATATACTCATTGGGTATAAAAGCCAGTCTGTGGTAGAGATGAGGGGAAAAGTGAAGGGGAGCTTCTTTAGGATAAGCACATGCACCCCCCCAGTTCATCCACCCTCCATCACTCTCTCACGCTTCCTTACCTTCTGGAAGAGTCATTGCCTTCTCTTATAAGATCTTCCTATTTTGTTTCCCAATTGGTGCTCTTTCCCAGCGGTCTTGTAGCTGAAAAAGCCTCCGACTCTGCCTGCTTCTTTCTACTCTGTCTTGCTACCTCCTGTTTCTTGTCACACCCTCACACCAACCAAACTCAGGAGCTCCAGTTTTCCACTGATTTTCTGTGGAAAGATACTACTTATCACCTGCGCTCAGCTGCTATTTCTAGCTGGTGATGACCCATGAAGTCAGGTTGCTAGTATATAGCGTGGGGGACTTGATTTCATCTTTGGTCTGACTCTTTTGATCTGAGCATTTTTAAAGAGTATCTCTCTTTAAAGAGTATCTCTCAGCATAGAATAATTCCACTCCAGCCCTTTCTTTTCTCCTGTTTAACAAAGATATAAGTGAGAAGAACACCAACTAGGGAGCCAGGAAGCCAAGTGTCTAGCCCCAGCTCTGCTCCTGCCTTGCTGTGTGGCTTTGGACAAATAACCTAAACTCTTTGGGCATCAGTAGTCTCTTATGGTGGAACACTTAAGCAGCCCCCCAGGGCTTTAAAAGCTTTTTCCCTTCTACTGTTCTATCTATGATCTGGTACCAACTGGTTTCTCATCCTGATTGCCCGGGGCTTCTGCCACCTTAGAAGGGGTTTCATGAATAGGTTCATCCCTGTGATGTTTGTCTCTGTGACCCTCAAAGCCATCTCACTGTTCAGGTGGCCCTTTCCCTCCCCTTGGCTCCTGGGATGAAATGGAGGTAGCTCACCTGTCACATTTTTCTCTGAGCAAGTAACATGATCTGGAGAGTGAAGAGAACCACAGTATGGAGCTGGGGATAGGTGAAGGAAGAGTCAGATTTTGGTGAGGTGGAGCCACAAAGACATCTCACAGAGTCAACTCCTATCCAATTCAAGATGCTAGGTTGTCTGATTTGTTCAAGGCTAACCAGGTGCCAACTTTGGTACCTGGACCAGGGATGTCACATAGCTAAGAGTGTGTCATCACCCCCTTTCCTAGACATGGCTCACATTGCTATTTTATTACAGATTCTTTTCTACTGAACCTAAATTTGGCCTCACAATACTTTAGGCAGCCACAAAGATGGCAAATAGACAAAACTTGTTTCAGTCACTGTCCAAAACCTTTTTGGTTCTGACTGTCAGTCACTTAGATGCAGACCTATCTTCAAATCCACCTTTTCAGGAGGTGCCCTGCTCAGTGTGCACTCTAGGGTGGTAAGAGTTTGGCAGGAAGGGGGGCTGTCTTACCCCTGCATTCTGGCCTTCAAGGTCCTAAGTGTCCTGGGTTCCTTATGTCTGGCCGGGTGAGACGGGAAGGAGCCTAGGAATTTTCCCAGACCTCCTCTGGATATCTCACTCTCTCATTTAAGATCTGACTCACTGTTCTTTGGATGCTGCCCCCTTCACCAGGAGAAGTGGTTCTCTTCACTGGGCGCTGCCCCGCTCACAGGGGCCCTTATGCCTCCTAGCACCTGAGTCATGAATGTGGATGAGGCTTGCCTTCTGCTTTCTCACAGGGGAGCAGCTGCTGCACTAAAAGCAGCAGGGTTAAATTTGCATGAGTTTTGCATGTAACTGTGGGTTTATTTTTGGAAGAGAGAAGGGCAGGTTGGGATCGGTGGGTAATCATGTTCCTGAGGAGAAATGTCAATCATCACAAGCTGCCCACCGGGATGGAGGAAGGCTCTGCCACAGCTGAAAGCTGACAACCTGCACACAAAAGGCTGCTAGGCAGAATGGCTTTTGATTCCTCCTGAGCAGTGGGAAGCAGAATTGCTTCCGATTGTTCACCCCGATGGAATGACTCAGCCTGCCAGTGATTTCCCTTTCACTTTCTGCCTTTTCACAGACCCAAGTGCACTTAATTGAGAGCTGTGTGGGCTTCTGCTCCCAACCCTCGGGCCACATGCTCCCCCTCAGACCTCAGCCACTCCTCATGCAGCCTACACTCCCCCACCCTTTTCCACCTCCATTCTCTCCTCCTTTTCATTCACCCATTTACTAAGAAAATAAGTACTGAGCTTTGCACATGGAACCCTCCAGGCATAAGCAAACCAAATTTGGGGACTTGCAGACTGAGCTGAGATGACTAACCTGTTCCAGCCCTGGCCCCACCCCCCGACCCTCATCTAGAGCAGTAAATTGGAAGAGAGGTCAAGAACAGGAATATAAACACTGGAATTCTAGATAAGAAAACCTGAATCAGTCAGTGTACTGGGGGGTGTGAAGCCAGGGGGAGAGTCATCTTGAAAGGAGAGTCAATTAACTCTGGGCACATGTCCCATTTTAGCCCCAGAGAGACCTTTGCTGGGGAGCGGGCTAGGGGCCCACCCCCCAGCCACCCCTCAGGCCCTGCCCCCTCCCGTCCCAGCTGGCAGATGCCACAGAGCTGCTCTCATATCTCTGTAAGTCCCAGCTGCCCTCTTGGAGGCAGAGAGGCAGGTCTGGCTATGGCAAATCCCCACGAATCCAGCCATGCCAGCCACAGGGAGATGGCAGTGGGGGTAGGAGTAGGGGTGGTAATATTTCCCTAAAGACCTGCTTTTTTTTTTTAATTTTTTTATTTGAATTTGGCTCACACACAATGTTACATTAGTTTTAAGTGTATAGTACAGTGATTTGACAAGTTTATCTATACTCACCACAAGTATAGCTACCATCTGTCACCATACACTGCTATTACAATATCGTTGACTATATTCCTTATGCTGTGCCTTTTATTCCCATGACTTATTCATTCCATGACTGGACGCCTGAATCCCCTTCAACCATTTGCCCAACCCCCCTCCCCTCTGGCAACCCTCAGTTTGTTCTTTGTATTTATAGGTAAAGACCTGCTCTTTTAACTTCAAGACATGTGAGGCACTAGTTCTAGCATCTTTTCATACTGACTTATAATTTCACAAGCACTGGCTTAAATTCATCTCCTGTCTACCATTCTTCTTTCTGGGGCCAAGCATTATCAAATATGTGACTTCATTTAATCCTGTGAATACCTGCTCTGTGAGTTAGGTATCAGCTGTGCTCATCTGACACATGAGGAAATAGAGATGCTGGAAGGTTAAATCTCATGTGAGATGACAAAGCAAATCCACCAATGTGTGATCCTTTGTTGGGGGCCTAATGCAATAATGCATGTAGAACATACCAGCATGTAGGGGGCCTTATTGAATGGTATCTGATGGCACCTCCAGTGAACCCACTACTGTGCAGGCACAGGTCCCGTCTTTGGGGACTTTGCTTAAAGGAGCAAAGAAGTCCTAGCAGGTAGGTCCAGAAAGTGAACTGTTTGTTTATCTCAGAGCTGAGGTGAGGCAGAATTAGAACTAGAACTCAGCTTTCCTGACTTCCCACCAAGAATCTTCCCATTACAGAATGCTCCCCAAGACTGTAGTTCTCTGCATTTTGGGGCTATCAACACCATGTGGGCAGAGAAGCAGGAGGGAAGACTATGAAGACAATGCCAGAAACAGGGTAACCTGACAGCCCAGGCAGCGTCTTCTCCCAGGGTATCTGGTGTGTGTATATGTGAGGTGGTCTTAGATCAGGCTGCTATGACAAAATACCACAGTTGGTATTGGGCTTAACAACAGACATTTATCTCCCACAGTTTTGGAGACTAGAAGTCTAGGATCAAGGCACTGGCAGATTTTCTGGCTTGCAGATGGCCACCTTCTTGTATCCTCACTTGGCAGGAAGAGAGAGGAGGAGAGAGAAGGAGAACAAATGAACAGAGCAAGGTCTCTGGTCTTTTCTTCTGAGAGCACCAATCCCATCATGAGGGCCCTATCCTCGTGCTCATTGAAACCTAATTACCTCCTAATACCATTAGTCACATTGGGGGTTAGGGGCTTCACCATGTCATTTTTATGGGGGACACAAACCCTCAATCTGTGACAGGTAGACAATACAGTGAGAGCTTTTACCTTACTTCCACACAAAAGAAAAAATATTAAAAAGCACTCATGTGCTGGGGGTAGAGAGAGCCGGGTCCAATTCAGCAAACTCCTGCCAGTCCCTCCTGTATTTTCAGTTAAACCAGAGGTGCTTTTTAAACTCTTTATTTAGGTGTACCTTTCTTGTCTCTCAACCTGATCCTTAAAAACAGACACTGCCTTCCTTATATTTCTTTGTCTTGGCCAAAAACTTGGAACAGGACTGGGAAGTGAAGGAGGGGGTAAACTGACTTTGCCCCAGTGACCAGTTGACTCAAATAAAGTCTAAAAGATAGAAATTTGGATTGAAACTTGATTTGGATTCTAGTTTTAAAGACTTGCCTTCCTATCTACCCATTGTGGGATCTCAGTTTAAGTCCTATGTCCTCCCTGTGCCTTGCCTTCCATTTGACAAGCTTGCTCAGTAAATCCCTATGTTCCCTGTGAGCTGATTTTATGTATTGAGCACCTACTGTATTCTTAGCACTGTGCTCAATACTGTGTGGGATGCAAAGAAGCTTCAGCCCGTCCTGCCTTCAGGAAGATTTAAAGATAATTGGAGAGATAACCGTTCATCCCTGAAAGATTAAATAATGCAAGAGCCTTGAAATAATACTAGGCCTTGAAGGTTGAGTGCCTACTGAGCCTAGCACTGAGTAGCAACTGTGGACCCAGCAGAGAGGTTTCTTGTGGTCTGCAGGTCTTCCCGTAGGGCCACACTAGCCAGGCCTGGAAGAGGGCCATATTCTTCCTTTGAAAGGAAGCTACAGTTTCACTACCAAATCAAGTTCCTTGTGAGAGGCCTTGCTCCTCTTCTCCTCAGCACCCAACACATTGCTTGGCATGTGGTCCAACTTGAGAGACAATGTAAATGAGTAACAGTGTGAAGTTCTCCAACTTCCACAGATGAAACTAAACATGAGGATGCATAGGTATGGTTCCCATGGCTAAGATTCAGAGTTATCCTAGACTAGTGATATCCCACCAGAAGGAAGGAGGCAGTTGCAAGCAGAGTTCTGGCCCCAGCCCAGCAACCACCAGCCATTCCTGGAGGCAGGTCAGCTCCCCCATCTGTAGCTGGAACCCATGTGGAGCTTACAGTGGCTTCCTCTGCCTTCTCAGTCACTATGCCAACTGAGTGATCCTCTCTGAATGGTATAGTACTGCCAGCCCACAGGAGGATGGAATCTCATTTGTATCAGGCAGCCTTACACACATGTGCGTGCACACACACACACACACACACACACACACACACACACTCCAACAGCCCCTCTTTATACATGTGGCCTACATACAGCCCCACCCCCAGTCTGGAAAATGGAACCTAGTTGTCCATATTCTATTGGTAAAATGGGAATTTCAAGCCCAGGACTCCCTGCTCTGGGCTTCCATGTAGCCTCTGTGTAGTAAAGGAGTTGGGGGTAAAAGATCTCTGAGGTCCTGCTATGTCTAACATTTTGAAACTTTGACCATGGAAGATGCTGCCCTCATTGTCCAGACTACCTCAGAGCAGGGAGGCCCTCCATCACCTGCAGCAGGATGATCCCTCTGTTTTGTCAAAACCCCTTTACCCATCCACCCCCCCATCACAAGTTTGCTGCCTCTCACCTCTGCTCTGCCAATGGCACCCTCTTAATATCAGCAATGTGCCACTTCCTAACCTCAGGGTAATATGATGAAGTGTAATTTGGGGTCCCTGCTCTACTCTTACTGCCCTCTTGTGATGTATTGGCCAATAAAGTTCTCAGATGTCACCTTTCCTAAAAACTAGACATCTAAGACTCAAAGACAATAAATCCTAGAAAACTTCCCACCCATGTGGAGAAGCAGTTATATACAAGAGGATTTTAGCAACAAAATGGAAACATCTGCGTAGAGAGCAATGAATGAAATGTGGTAGGATACTACTGCACAGCAGGAAAAAGAAGGAACATGAACTGGTCCCAAATATATCATGTTGAATAAAATAATCAAGGTTGCAGAATGATACAGCAGGATACCATTTATATAAAGTAAAAAAGCAGTACATATAGTATTCTTTATGTGAAGAATATTTAATGATTTTTTAAAAAAAAAGGTACACAGGAAATCTACGATACGGACTCTCCCTGTCTAGAGAGAAATGGGGGAAAGGAGAAAGGAAGAATTAATGGGGATTTTAACTTTGAGATGTTTTATTTCCAAAACAAGTAGCATTTTAACAATTGTCAATTCTGCACAAGTTACTTCGATTATTTTTATAGTATTTCAGTATTTTACAAATGGGTTAAAATTAAATTAGTAGATGAAGAAGGCTCTAAGAGCAGCATGTCAGATACCAGAGTAAGCCTTGGTGAGATACCTTGCCTGGAGGGAGCCCTGTCCATCACAGTCTAGGTGGCTGCCCCCTCCAATGCCTGCTGCCTCTCACCTCATGAATCCTCTCTGAAGCAGTTCCAAAGTCTGTTCAAGTCTTAGGAATCAGGTTGGCAGGACCCTGGAGTCTGAGCATGGGCCACTGGGGTGGAGGAGGAGGTACACTGGGTGATACAACAGCTTCTCTAGTTTCACTTCCTTTCCTTGATCCCGATCCCATCTCCCCAGACCCTGAAGGGAAGCAGGGAGTCATCATTTAAGTCAGTTATCTAAGACCAAGCAATTTGTTCCTCCCAGAGTCTCCAGTGAGCCCTGGGCTTTGGCATCTCCATGGGAGGGTGCCAGGCCAAGTGCAGAGATGCCCCATAGCAGGGCAGTGGGTTCCTGCTGGACCTTCCTGCAGGACCACTCCCTTGGCAGTGACTGGGAGGGGAGGAGAGACAGGAGGGAAAATAACCCTTCAGAGGCTGAGCATGCTGATCTTATGAGTGACCTCTCCAGACTGGGCAAGGAGAGAGGAGACAGCAGGCATAGATCCTCACTCTTCCCAAGCCAGAAGTCTGGATTCCCATGGGCAAGCCATAGCTGCTTTTCCTCGGGGTTTGGGTTGGGAGGGTGAGTAGTATTCTTTCTCACCTTCCCGAGTCCAGACAGACCCCTTTCAACTCCATGTCTCCATCTCCACATTCCATAAAGGGGTCAGAGAGGTATGTCACTCTGGCAGGAGCCCTGGCTTCCTTTGGGAAAGAGAGTGCAAAATGCCACAGGGGAGGAGCAGCTGTGCTGGGAGTAGAAGCAGCTCAAAAGGGAGGGCTTCCCAAGAATCCAAGGTCTTCCTGGTCCTGTTGTAGTGGCCATACTGAGGGCAGGCAGGGGTGGGGGGTGTCAAGTAGGGGATAGAGGGGACTGGCCTGGTACTGGGGGTAGGGGGAGTGTCCTGAATTCCCTGGGACCAAATTTTGAGAAGTGTTGGCTAAGGGGTCCTTTTCTACCAGATGTTTTTGGCTGGTTTTTTTCTTTTCTTCCTTCTCGTAAACCTGTAGTCTAATTCTTGCTTGACTCTTTCTGGAAAGTCAGTAGAAGGTCATGCAAGAAAAGGTCGCTATGACACACTCAGTGAGAGGTTCTGAGGCTCCTTTATTTTTCCTCTCCCCTCTTTCTTTCCCCTTCTTGAACCTCCAGGATCTGCATATTGCTTATTTTTACCCCAAGTACCTACAGTAATCTGGGCCAGTAGGGATTTGTTTCCCAGGAACACAAATGTCCCCCTTTGCCTTGTCCTTCCTGGGTACATAGATAGCAAGTCTGGCAAGGGTGGGTGGATGGGAAGACCTAGGGTTTGGGAACTAGGATGGATCACAGCCACATTTTCTGTGATGCTCTCTCCACGTTGGTAACAGAACAAGTCTCAACACTTAAAGGTAATTAGTTTAGCTTCAAGTGCATCTGGGGATAATCTCGAACTTCAAAGCTCTTCTCTGAGTCAAGACCTAGGAAGTGGAGAATAGGGATCTGGGGCTATGGGACGGGAATGCACTCACAGGACCAGAGGTCACCATCCTACACCCACTCCTCTCCTGCACTCCCTGGCATCCTTTGTCTTCCTCCTCTCAATCCTCTAGGGCGTACCACAGTATTCATGCATCATATCCACATTGCTGCTTATGTGAACCAAGAAGCTTACCTCTTCCTAAAACCGTGTTGTCATCTTCCCAAAAGAGAAATGAAGCTATGGCTAGAGGCCATGGACCCTGACTTCTCCTACAGGCTTTCTCTTCCCCATTGCTGGAAACTTACTTTGCTATCCAGGGCAGGAGCCCTAACATCTCTGAGCCTTACCTGCTATCCCCAGCATTGTGCTGTAGCATTGGAGATCCTGGGATTTGGGTCTAGGTTCAAGTCCCAGCTTAGCCACTGGCCAGTTAAATGACAAGGGCCACATCATGTAACCTCATGCCTCACTTCCTCACTTTGTTCAAGGAGCTATAGATTTGAAGTATTTGCTTTCATAGAATTTATAAATTCTGGTAAAGATGCACATAATAAACAGATTAAAAAATAAGAAATTGCAGGTTAAGCAATTGTTTTGAAGGAAATAAACAGGCTGGTATAATAGATAGTAATGGGGGGCATGGATTTTTTTTCAAGGGTAACCATTGGTCACATTGCAGAGGTAATATTTGAATTTAGAGCTGGAGGATGAGAAAGATCTGTGTGAAGAGCTAAGAGAATTGTCAGCAGAGGCAACAGCAGGTGTAAAAGCTCCTCAATGGGAATAGGCTTGGTGTGTTCACCAATAGGGGAGAGATAGGTCTGGCTATCCTTGTGGATGTGAGCAAGGAAAGAATGTGAGCAAGAGATAGGTCTGGCTATCCTTGTGGATGTGACAAGAAAATCTTTAACACTGAAAAAGGAGCAAGGAAAGAATGAGGTGAGATGAGATTGGAGCAGTAGGTAGAAACCAAGTCCTGCTCAGGACCTTATTCTTGGAACAACTAGGAGCTTTGAAGCGTTACCATTAGGGAGCATGACACTGACATTTCCGATACTTGGGAAGAACAGACCGGGGAAAAACAAACTTAGAGGTGGTTCCAAGGACCACATGAGAGGAGTTGGTACTGGAGCAAGAGAGTCATACACAGATCCATGTAGCATGTCTGCTGGACACTATAGTTATACTCCAGCTCTGTTGTATGCTTCTTGAGGGCAAAACCCTCATCTTGGCCTTCTGTTGATCACACATACATCTGTAGAACACTTACCATGTGCCCAGCACTGCCTTTGACTTGTTTGCTTCATCCTGATATTGGTCCTATGAAATAGTTATTTTTTCAATTTTGTAAGCAAAGAGACCTCAGGGAGGTTAATTTTGAAATCCATATCTTTCTGATGCCGATGCCATATCTGTTTATCTCTACAACATTGTATATATAAATTTTCATAGAAGTGTACTGGATGGATAAAAAGTAAGCCACCCATTGCCCAAATGGTGTAATATGCAGAGTGCAGCAGAGGTTTTTGGCCAAAAATAGCTTTCCTACATATGGACAACAGTAGAATTTTTGTTTCTTAGGATCTGAAGGCCCAGCTAAGCAAGAGATGGCTGATGTGGGGGTGAAAAACACATTTTATCATTGTCAACTGGTAAATTAGCAGAGGAACTCTGTACTCCTAAGTAATATCACTAGGGAATGGGATACAGGAAAGTTGCATGCATCCCAATGGAATAGAGAGCACTAGTTCTGGAAAATGAGGTGAGGCATTGAAGATAACAGGGGGATGATGAATGCTGCAGAGAACAATGATAGATACCAAGGAAAATACCTGCCAGTTATGGGGTGCCTATTATGTGCTGGGCATTGAGTAAACGTACCAGACCTATTAGCTTATTTTTGGTGCCTCATAAACTTCTCTTAACAATCCTATAAGGTAGGCATAACTGTGTTTCCTTGATTCTAAGAGACCATCAATTTAATAAAGCATTTCAAAGAAAACATACACTGCACTTACACCTGATGTTTTGTTGTGCTGTGCCTCTACTAATGGAATATAGAATGCACTTATTCATAACATAACCACTGTACAGTTCAGGCTAACAATGCAAGTTTGAATTCAAGCCTTCATATTCAGAGTCTGAAGAGTCATCTCTTTCACTGTGCCCCTATAGTGCTCTGTAACCCTCCTGGGACTTCTTTCACACCTTTAGGATCAATGGTGTAAATTAGAGCAGAATAAAGAATGCAAGGTTTCTTCTGTACTTCCTATTTTATTAAACTTATAGTTCCCCCCATCATCTATCTTTTAACTAAGAAATACTCCTTCACACGCATGACAACAACACAGATTTTCCCAGCTTTGAAAGTCATATGACCTATGTTTAGAGGTTTGTAAAATTTGCAAATGTGCTGGTAATGACATCCCAATGTATTCCTCTGTGTGGTGACTAGCAAGGTTGTTGTTATTTTCAGTATTGGTTATAAAATGCATTCCTATTACTTTTTTCAATTTTTTTTTTAATTTTAATTCCAGTATAGTTAATGTACAGTAGTAATTTAACACTTTCATACATCACCTTTTATGAGTGAAATCATATGGTATTTGTCTTTCTCTGATTGACTTATTTCAGTTAGCATAATACTCTATAGCTCCATGTTGGAGAGGATGTGGAGAAAGGGGAACCCTCTTCCACTGTTGGTAGGAATGCAAGTTGGTGCAGCTACTTTGGAAAACACTGTAGAGATTCCTCAAGAAATTAAAAATAGAGCTACCCTATGACCCTGCAATTGCACTACTGGTATTTACCCCAAAGAACAGGTGCAGTACAAAGAAGGGCCACATGTACCCCAATGTTCATAGCAGCAATGGCCACAATCGCCAGATTGTGGAAAGAGCCAAGATACTCCTCAACAGATGAATGGATAAAGAAGTTATGGTCCATAATAGGACTAGAAGAGATTGTGTGGAGTGAAATAAGTCAAGCGGAGAGAGTCAATTATCTTATGGTCTCACTTACATGTGGAGTATAAAGAAAATCATGGAGGGCATCGTGAGAAGGAAGGGAAGGATGAAGGGGGGG
>CM052800.1:120771929-120798404 GCA_028533885.1 Nasua narica | reverse complement strand
TGGAATATTATGCCTCCATCAGAAAGGATGAATATCCAACTTTTGTATCAACATGGACGGGACTGGAAGAGATTATGTGGAGTGAAATAAGTCAAGCGGAGAGAGTCAATTATCATATGGTCTCATGTGTGGAGCATAAGGAAAAACATGGAGGACATTGTGAGAAGGAAAGGAAGGGTGAATTGGGGTGAAATTGGAGGGGGAGATGAACCATGAGAGACTGTGGACTCTGAACAACAAACTGAGGGTTTTGGAGGGGAGGAGGTGGGGGATTGGGCGAGCCTGGTGGTGGGTATTGAGGAGGGCACGTATTGCATGGAGCACTGGGTGTGGTGCATGAACAATTTTGTAACACTGAAAAAATAAAAGTATTTGGGGAAAAAATACTCTAAAGCTCCATCCCTGTCATTACAAATGGCAAGATTCATTCTATTTTATGGCTGAGTAATCGACCATCATTCATATATATATATATATATATATATATCTAAGAGACCATCTTCTTCATCCATCCATCCCCCTTTGACTGCTTCCATAGTTTGGCTATTGTAAATAATGTTGCAATAAACATAGGTTACATGTATCCTTTTGAATTAGCGTGGTTCTATTTTTAGTGAAAATACCCAGTAGTACAATTCCTGGATTGGGCATTCCTATTACTTTTAAAAATATTTTAAACTTCTCAACATTTGGGGATACAATTATTTCCCTCTTCTTTCTCTGCTGAATCCTCTCTAGTCAGGCCTTTGTTTCCACCCCTCCACCCAAACTACTCTTGTCAAGGTCAGTGACAACCTACCTCCACATGGCCAGACCCATTGACCAACTCTCAGTCAGCAGCAGCAGCACCTAACACCATCCTTATGGAACAGTTTCTTTCTTAGGTCTCCTCTATCAATCAGAGCCTTCTCAGTTTCTCTTCCTCATTCCTTCTCACCTTCTGACCTCCAGGAACCAGTCCTCTGACTTCCCTTATCTTTCTGCCTTCACTTCTGTAGTTATGTCACCTAGTTGCATAGCTAGCTTCTATAATAAACAGCTTTACATGGAAATCTGCAGCTCTCCACCCATCCTACTACCTACTCTACAGCACTCCTTGGATGTCTAGCAGGCTCTGCAAACTTAATGTCTTAAACCAAACTCCTATTTTCCACACCCACCTCATCCTAAACTGGTTCTTTTTGTGGTCCTTTGTATCTTGATAAATGGCAACTGTGTCCTCTAGTTGTTTGGATAAAAATATCAAGGTCATCCTCAACTCCTCTCTTTCTCTCATTCCCTGCATCCAGTCCTGTAGCAAATCCTATCAGCTGGACTTTAAAATTACATCTAAAATGTAATCCACTGCTACCACCCTGCCCCCGCCATGTTAGTCACTCACCTAATGTAACTGGCCTACCACTTCCATCCAAGCCCATCAGCAGCCCCTCTTCCACCCCACATGGAGAGTGACCCTCTGCAGCCCAAGTCAGATCAAGTAATCAGCTGCTTAAAGCCGTGTAGGGGCTCCTCATCTCAATCAGAGTTAAATTCCAGCCCTATGGCCAACCAGGCTCTATGTTTCCTGGTACCTGCTAGTTTTGACTTCTGCCTGTTCTATGCCCCAGCCAGGGGCATATTCTATTCTCCAGCCAGACTGGTCTCTTGACTGGTCTCATCTATGCCAAGCACAGACCACCATAGGGACTTAGGGCTTATGTTCTTGGGGCTTCTGAGCTTCTTTTCTCTTCCCTCAGATTTCCACCTGGCTTGCTCACTCATTTTTTTGAGGTGTCTTCAAATGGTACCATAACAGAGAGGCCTCCTTTGTGCCACCTGTGTAAAATAACCACTTCCCAGAATTCTATGCTACTCAGTCTGCTTCATTTTCCCCCATAGCACATATAGCACTAAGGATAGCAGACACTGATTTATTGATGGTCTATCCACACTACACTAAACAGAAGCCCAAGTGCAGGAACTGTAGCCATATTAGTCACTACAGTATCCCAGGACTTAGAGGAAGACCATCCTAAAGGAGGATCTCAGTGAATGTTTGTTGACTTAGCAGACAAAGGAAGAATGAGCAAAGAGTCCAGTAACAGTCAGGGCTGAGCTTTTGTTAGGAGAAGCATATATTTTTCTACATATATTTCTCTAGCATATATTTCAGACCCAGCAGTCAGAACCAACTCCTCTCCATGTCACCATCGAGGACTATGCAATGAACGGCCCATCTCAGGCTGACTTTTGCCTTGTGTCCCCTTCCAGGTGTACAACTCTCCCAGGCTCTGTGAGGCTTCTGCTATGACCACAGTTTCTTCGTGGTACCAGGACTGCCCTTTGCTGCCACAGCCACACCAGATCCCCATTCTACCCTATCTGTCCTTGGCCCCAAGTCAGCATGGGTAGCGTCAGTAGCCTCATCTCTGGCCACAGCTTCCATGGCAAGCACTGCCGGGCTTCACGATACAAGCTGGGCAAGTCTTCCCATCTCAAGAAACTCAATCGGTATTCAGATGGGCTGCTGAGATTTGGCTTCTCCCAGGATTCAGGCCATGGCAAGTCCAGCTCAAAAATGGGAAAGAGTGAAGACTTCTTCTACATCAAGGTCAGCCAGAAAGCCCGGGGCTCCCATCACCCAGATTACACTGCACTGTCTAGTGGGGACATAGGCGGTCAGGCTGGGGTGGACTTTGGCCCGTCCACCCCACCCAAGCTTATGCCCTTCTCCAGTCAGCTAGAAATGGTAAGCAAGGGTCTCCGATAAGGATGGGTGGGTTGGAAAACCACTAGGGAGCAAAATGGGGGTGAAGAAGATGGAGGCAAGGAGGGAAATGGAGGTGGTCATACTAACATTTAAACCTCCAAGAGGCAAAAACAGGGGTGGTGAGGACAGAAGTGCTCAGTTACACCACAGCGATCAAAGGCTGGACCAGGGAACTGAAACCCTGGTCAATCCCCTAATCTGGAATATTACCCAAGGTGTGAACCCTAAGCAAAGAGCGAAGGGAAAATGAAAGCCTTTTTGAGCTCTACTAGAATGTAACTGGTTGTCAAAACAGGACCAACAGCAGCATTTTCAAGTGTATGGCAAGAGGAGGGAGCTCTGTTATATCTGGAAGAGCCGATGGAGACTCCACTTAGAGAGAGGTATCCGAGAAGCTGCTAGCAGACTCCTGGAGATGGGCCTTTCCCTCACTCACTCCTCCTGTGGTGCAGCAGCTCCTCACTCAAGTTGGACCTGGAAAATGTCTGGCTGGAAAAAGAGCTAAGTTTGTTATCAAAAATGTCTTTGGCTGGAAAAGAGCGAAGTTTGTTATCATCAGGTTAGCAAGGGTGAGGTTAAAAGAGCCCTACATACTCAGAAATCCAGCCATCTCAAGCTTTCATGGGTCCCACCAGTGGACCTGAAAACAATTTTCCTAGTTAGTCCTCTGTCCTCACCCAGGCGGATCAATCCATGGCTTTGATATACTAGGAAGAGACCCCCTTAGTTTGCATCGAGCTTTATGTTTTTCAAATTAAAGGGCTTGTAGACTGTAGTGTACTCTCCAATGAAAATGACAGTTTTCAGAAAAGGATTGTTATTTCAAGTGATTCTCCCAGCCTTTCGATACTGGTCACAGCCAGTTTTCTTACTCCTGTTCTACTGGAAGGGGTAGTGAAGGCAAAGAAGGGATTGACATCTCTAAAGACACCATGCTCATCCAGCCCAATGCCCATACCCTACACCACATGGAGACCCAGAGCCAGAGCCCTGGCCCAGGGATCTCAGCCAGTGAATCTAAAAATACTGTTCATTGTCTCAGGAGGGCTGGGACAAGCTCATGACAGGTTGGTAGTTTATAAAGCAAAGTACCTCAGTGATCCTTAAGGATATGTCCCAGACACAAAGGAATTTCTCCTTCTTGAGAGAGACTCACCATATTTGGCTGCTTCATAGCAACAGGCAAGGTTACCTATGGCTATGACCAAGAAGGATGCTGTGTGGCTGGCACACATACCCAGGCAAGGGAGGGAAAGGCGAGAGGGGAGTTGAAGGGACACATGGGATCAATATGGTTGTTTTCCTCACCAGGGCTCAGAGAAGGGTGCAGTGAGGCCCACAGCATTCAAGCCTGTGCTGCCGCGGTCAGGAGCCATCCTCCACTCATCCCCTGAGAGCTCCAGCCACCAGCTGCACTCTGCCCCTACAGACAGGCCCAAGGAACAGGAGCCCAAGCCCAGCCTGTGCTCTGGGGCGCTGTCTGACTCCGGCCGGAACTCCATGTCCAGCCTGCCCACACACAGCACCAGCAGCAGCTACCAGTTGGACCCACTGGTTACGCCAGTGGGGCCCACCAGCCGTTTTGGGGGCTCAGCCCACAACATCACCCAGGGCATCATCCTCCAGGACAGCAACATGATGAGCCTGAAGGCTTTGTCTTTCTCTGATGGGGGTAGCAAGCTGGCCCACCCAAGCAAGGCGGACAAAGGTTCCTCATGTGTCCGTTCCCCCATCTCCACAGACGAGTGTACCATCCAGGAGCTTGAGCAGAAGCTGCTGGAGAGAGAAGGTGAGCTCCAGAAGCTGCAGCGCAGCCTTGAGGAAAAGGAGCTGGCCTCCAACCAGGCCTACGAAGAGCAGCAGTGGCGCTGCAAGGAGGAGCTGGAGGGCCTGGAGCAGAAGTGCAGCAGCAAGTTGAAGCAAGCCTCCCAGAAAAACCAGCGGACGCAGCAGGTGCTGCACCTCCAGGTGCTCCAGCTCCAGCAGGAGAAGCGACAGCTCCGGCAGGAACTTGAGAGCCTCATGAAGGAGCAGGACCTGCTGGAGACGAAGCTCAGGTCCTATGAGAAGGAGAAGACCAGCTTCGCCCCTGCTCTTGAAGAGACCCAGTGGGAGGTGAGATTTACCGTGTGGGCTTGGGGTGGTCAGCTGTTTGATGCCAGTTCCCCTTTCTCCAGGTCCTAGCCCATGGTGTGTGAACACAGGTTGCCTAAGCAAATCGAGCCAAAGTGCCAGCCTTGGGACCCAAAAAAGGAGCTCCATGGTAAACCATGTTGGGGATACAATTAGTGTGAGTTTCCTACTCTCTCCTACCCCAGGGCCTCATGCCCTCTGGAATTAAATTTTCTAACTGAGTCATTGACTGAGAAGCTGGAACCAGCAGAACAGAGGCCTCATGGGGCAATCTGAGGGCTTACCCACTTCATCTTCCAGGAGGCTCAAAAGAAGCATAGGTCATGCTTGAGTCTAAGTTCACACTGGTTCAAGACACCACAAGAGAGTATAGACTTTGTTACTTTTGAGAGAAGGGACCCCCTTACTAGGTATGAGCTACAGTGGAAACATAGAAGAGCAAGAGAAGAGCACACAACATCTAGAAATGAGACTTTGCAGGAGAGCCTGCTTAACCTCCACATCCTGCTCTCCAGAAAGTAACTTTCCTGACCTGAAGGGCCTCTCAAGGTAGTGGGAGTGGGGCGGGAAGGTAGAGCTGTGGGCATAGTCACTCTGTCATTCTCCCCAAAGACTCCTACCCTGGAAAGGAACTGAGGAAGCATTGTGTCTGCTTAGACCAGCGCCACCCCCAGGTCTGGCGACCCATGTGCACGGGAGCTTTCTGTACTTACTCTAGAAATTAGAATGACAGTGTTATCAGGAGTAGAGGAAAAGGATCCCTTCTGTGGCAAAGATGAATGGGGGACTGGACAGGTGAGAAGGGAAAGTCACTTGTGTTTGCCAGGTCTCCCAAAGAGGAAAAGATGCTGGCAGTGGGAACAGTGCCTTTCCTCTCTCTCATTGATGTTGGGATAGCAGACCCCACACCCCAGCTATTGTTTTTCAGCCAGGGCTCAGGACACTTTGGGGCATCTCAGAGATATAAGCTAGGCCTGGCACTAGGCATCCATCCTATTTGCCCAATCCCTAACTAAGCGGGCACTGCTGTGACCTCATTCCCAGATTGTCCAGTCAGACTATATAGCAAAACAATAAATAAAATAAATAGTTATAATAACACAAAAATATATTACAAACATATTTAGAATAATAATAACTTATTATTATAATAAATAACATATTTATTATAATATAATATAAATATATTTATTATAATAACATAATAATTTATGATTCTAAATATGTTTATTTAGTGCCAAGTGTTTATTAAGTGCCAAGGCCTAGAGTCTCCCTTAATCCTTAAAATAAGCCTATGAGGTAGATACTGTTACTGATTCTTAATTTAGTTAAGGAAACTGAGGCACAGAGAGGTTATAGTAGAAAATAGATAGTTAAATCACTTGCCAATGGTCACCACATGATAAGAATCAGTGCCAGGATTTGATCTTAACACTTTGGCTCCAGAGTTCCCATTTTTAATCACTACTCTATAGTGCCACAACACTAAAGTTGTGTATCACCAGGATTCGCTGATCATGTTATACATGATCCAGCCAGGATTCAAAGGCAGGCCCATGCCTCAATCATGACTCCATGTCGTTCCCTCCATGAAACAAATATAGGCTTGGTCTTAGAAAGGCATTCTTGGTCCCACACAAGCATTGTGGGTCCGGAGCTCTGCATTGCTTCATAGTGGTTAATAAGAACAAAGAGGATTGTGGGTTACTACTGTGAGTGAAGTGAGGAGAAATTAAGGTGGCTTCTGGGTTTTTTTTTTTTTTTAAGATTTTATTTATTTATTTAACAGAGAACACAAGCAGGCAGAGAGACAGGCAGAGGCAGAGAGAGGAGCAGGCTCCCTGCAGAGCAAGGAGCCCAATGTGGGACTCGATCCCAGGACACTGGGATCATGACCTGAGCCAAAGGCAGCCGCTTAACCAACTGAGCCACCCAGGCATCCCGGCTTCTGGTTTTGATCCAAGAATCCATTCTATAGAGGCCCAGGCCATGATCTTCCTTCTGTCCAGCTTTCTCACAGGCTGGCAGGAGAAAAGTCAGTCTTGTGACACAGCCGGCCAGACTGGTCTTGATCTTCTTTTGAGCCACCTATGAACCCAAATGGCCAAGACCCCAGAGACTCATAGATCTGAATCAGTACTTTTGGTTGTGTCTGCTTTTGGTTGGCCAACTTTTGAAAAGAAATAAGAATAGAAAGGTTGGAGAGGTGGGACAAAGGGAGAACATAGTAGCTCTCCATTTGGCAGATCTGAATTTGACGCTCTGAGCCAGGCATGTTGCTAGTCACTGGAGTTCAGCGGTTAATGATTAAAGACAGTCTTTAACCTAGTAGGGAGGGAGGTAGCTGGGTGTGTGCAGGGTTGAGATCAGAGGATGTGGGCACAAACACGAATGATAGAAGTTTGGCAGACATGGAAATCAGTATCATTGATGTTAAGTGTGGAAGATGGAGCTACCAGTAGTGGCTATGGATTTACACATAGCCATGGGTTTGGGTACAGATTGAGATTTAGACTCTGATTTGGGATGGAGGCAGCATGTGGGCAGACCAAGTCAGGCTACAGAATGAAAGGAAGCTCAGAGAGGGGCTTGGGCTTCATGGGTTACCCAGACCATCAAGCTCTTGAGATACTGTGTCAGGACTAGCCTAATTCTTCAGGCAGTTAAGATATTCCTTGCCCCAGGTAAGGATCTCTTAACCTCTTAACACTTTCTCTTCTCCCTGAACCAACCCTTGGCAGGTGTGCCAGAAGTCAGGTGAGATCTCTCTCCTGAAGCAGCAGCTGAAGGAGTCCCAGACAGAGATCAGTGCCAAGGCCAGTGAGATCCTCAGTCTGAAGGCGCAGCTGAAGGACACACGGTGCAAACTGGAGGGCATGGAGCTGAAGACTCAGGATTTGGAGAGTGCTCTGCGTACCAAGGGCCTAGAGCTAGAGGTCTGTGAGAATGAGCTACAGCGCAAGAAAAATGAGTCTGAGCTTCTCCGAGAGAAGGTGAACCTGCTGGAGCAGGAGCTACTGGAGCTGCGGGCCCAGGCTGCCCTGCAGCGGGAGGCTGTGTCTTTGGGGTCGGGACTGGGGCCTGGGCCAGGCACTACCTTCTCTGAGGACATCCCCGCCCTGCAGCGAGAGTTGGAGCGGCTGCGTGCGGAGCTGAAGGAGGAACGGCAAGGCCATGACCAGATGTCGTCAGGCTTCCAGCATGAGCGGCTGGTGTGGAAGGAGGAGAAAGAGAAGGTGATCCAGTATCAGAAACAGTTACAGCAGAGCTACCTAGCCATGTACCAGCGGAACCAGCGCCTGGAGAAGGCTCTGCAGCAACTGGCCCGTGGGGATGGAGCAGGGGAGCCCTTTGAAATTGACCTTGAAGGGGCCGACATCCCCTATGAAGACATCATAGCCACTGAGATCTGAGGGGCCTGCTGGGAGAGGGAGAGCCAGGGATCTGGCATTGGGAGGCAGGAGTACAGAGCCTGGCAAGGAGGGCTCCTCTCCCCACTCCCCTGCTCAGTAACTCAGGCCTCTGTGAGAGGCCTTCCCCAGGGCACAGACCTGGGATTCTCAAGGGGAGGGAAGAGGAGGAGAAGGACTGCTACCTAACTTTTCCAATCCTTGCCCACATTCTAGCATTTACCATCCCTGCAGCCCACCAGACCTCTAGCTTCCTTAAGAGATGAGTTCAGGGATCTCCATCATTTGGTTAAGAGATCTCTAAACCTTTCCTTTTGTTCAAAAATACTTAGACCCTCTCCCAGGGATGGTAGTAACTGCTGTATCGGCCAGTGGCCGCCCCAGGACAGAAGCTCCCTTCTGCCTCTTCTCACAACCACTTTTTTGCCCCTGGACACATTGGGATGCCTTGAGAGTAGAAAGAGGCCATCTGTGATCATAAACCTTGGAACTTGACCCGGTCATAACCTGAGCTGTTTTTCTCTGGCCTCAGAGCTGTAGGGTTGGATTTTGGTATGGAGAACCTGGCTTAGCAACATCAGAGCTGTCCCAATCCTGGAAAGCCATAAAAAGGAGGGGAAATCTGGGGCAGCCCAGGAATGTCTAGACTCAGCAAAGCCCAGAGGGGGTCAGAGGGAGAAGCCAGGTAGTAACGACCAGACCTTGCTGGGCCCTGCTAACTGGAGGTAAGCAGCCTATGGACAACTGGTAACCTTTGACCTCAGTGACCACTCTTCTTAAAGCCATAGACACTGAGGCCCTGGGGAGGGGAAGATTGAAAGCACTGTGACACAGGGAAGGTATGGCTTTCCAAATGTCCCTGGGGAAGCCTCCAGATGTTTCTTCATGGGGCTAGAGGTAGGGGTTTCCCCACCTGGTTTAAATTGACCAGTGACTACTCTGAACTTATTTTCTTCTCAAGAATCTAGCCTTTGCTGGATCCAGAATAACCTATACACAACTAAAATGGTGAAGGGATGATCCAACATTTCCCTCCTTTGCCTGTGGCTCAGTTTACTGAAACACCCTTTCCTCTTTGCATTTCCAGTGCTAAAGTCAGACAAGACTCCTTACAGGTCAGGAACAATCCTCAGAGTTTAATGGGCCAGAGCCCCAGGCAGGGAGAAGAGACACAAATACGGCCTTATGAACAGCTCCAGGACCACTGACTAGCCTCCCTCCACCCGGGCCCCACAGGAGCCCCCAGCTATAAAGAATCCTAGAGCTTCAGTTTGCTGGGGGCTTGGCCAGTGCCTGGGGTAGGCTGGTGTTTCTCTTCTGAAGATGTGCAGAGCTGGGGGAGGAGGGAATGGTGGAGTTTCTTAGTTGCTTGGTTCAGAGAAAGGAAAAAAAAAATTTTTTTTGTCTTCTTTCTTTTTTTCTTTCTTGTCTTTTCAGAAGCAAGCCAGATCTAGCAGGCAGCCAGAACTGCTCCATGTTCTATTTTTGACTCAAGCTACAGCTGTTGTTCTTTCTTAAGACAGCCAAGCCTTGCTGGATTCCTGAGCTTCATGCCTGCTTGCTGAGAGGGGTTCACTGAGGTAGAAGGGATGAGCGAGTCTGGGTATTTAGCAGTCTGGGACCAAAGCCCCTGGTTCTGCCTACCTGACCACAGTCTTTGCAGGACCCAGAGTGGGAGCTGCTTCTTGTCACTCCCTAACTTCAGAGCCACCACATTCTTTCCCTGAATCAGGCTGAGAGCAGGACCATCTTCCCTGCAGTTGGCTCTGCCTTGTGGTCCCTTGGGTTAAGCTGTGCCTGTGACAGAAGAGTTTTTCTGGAATTTCAAGCCACTGGTCTTAGTCATAGGCCAAATTTAAACCTGAAATGGATAGGCTGAATGCCCCCTTCCTGCCTGGAGGGCAGTACCTTCCACTGGGCACAGTGTAGACCCTCAAGTCAAAAATGTCCCCTTCCCTGTGCCATGCTGTGAGAAGGTGGGAGAGGGATGGTAAACTTTCTTTCAACAGAGAAGGCACTTTAAGACCAGAAAACAAAGCAGGTGACTCCATACAGTTTACACAGAGTTTTATTCAGGATAATTTGTTGATGGGAGAATCGGGTGGAAGATGACCCAGGCTCTGCAGGCAGTTATTCTCCACAGTCTGGACCTTAGTGCACAGATTTTATAAAGCTATGGGACACACGGAAGGGCATTATAGTGAGATCAAAGGGCTTGCATGCCCCTAATTGACAGCTAACCTTTAATTAGATCTGTGGCACCACCTGTGCCTCAGGAAGAGGAGAAAGACTGTGTCCTAACAGATTCTCAGGAGGCCAAAACAAGCCTTCCCCAATCCCAGCCTTGGAAGGCATTTCTAAGGTATGTATGCTAACCTCCCAGGGACCCAGAACACAGCCCCAGGAGAGGTCATCCAGCGAACACGAGCAAGATGGAGGGCCAAAGATGGAGTCGGTATGGTCAGCACTCCTACATATAGCCCTCGCTCCCTCTGTTTCCACCAGCCTGTGCCTTGTTTGAGTTCTTTTTCCTAGTGAGACTGCCATGAGATAAAGGGCCTCCTGTTCCCTCCCCAGGATGAGATAACCCACTATTCCTCACCCCCAAAGAGCAGCCAAAAGCCCTGTGCCCTGCCCTCCAAACCTTGCTGGGAAGAGATGGATGCTAAGTCCAGGGAAGGACACTCAGGGGCAAGGTCTGTGCTCCACCATGGTGTGACCATACCAAGCACTCTGCATCCCTGCCTAAGGCCAACCCATGGATGACCCCCCTCTCCCCGCCCCAGGCGGCCACCAGCTGAAGGCCCCAGGGTGGTCCACAGTGGCACCTGAGTACAACAGTGTCCTGTAACATAGTGACCTTACTGCCATGTGGTGTTTCTTCCCTTCCCTATGGAAAAACATCCTTACTATTCCTGGACCATGCCAAACCAAGCCTCTCCGGAAGGAGGCTCTGAACAACAGAGGCTGAGTAAGGACTGAGAAGTCAGATGATGGGGCTTCAGAGCAGACGGCCTGGCCCAGGCAGCCATCATGAGCTCCTTGACCTTCGCTCTGAGTACTCCTGGGGGCATGCTTGCTCATTCAGTCAGATCGACCTGCTCTGCTCTTCCAAAGGTTGCCTGGCCTGAAGGTGCTCTGGCTGCCTACACAGAGACAGCAGCATCCAGTACCGCTTCACCAAAAAGGGCACTCTGCCTCCAGGCCTTGCAATGACCAGACTCTCTCAGGGCTCCCCCTGGGAGTATGTCTTCTGGCTGCTGTGTCATTCAAGTAACTCCTGCTGGGTGTACTCTGGCCCCCATAGGCTCTGAGCTCCATAGGGCCTGGGGAGGTTTAGCTCTCCCCTAAGAAACGTTTACTGACCCTTTGCTCCCTGTCCTGGCCCAGCCTGGACCATCTCTTGCTGATGGAGCAGCAGCTTTGTGAGAGGGCTTCCCCTGTGGGTCCTGAGTTCTGCCAAGCCAGAGCTGCCGTGGCAGGAGGCTGTGTACCCTGTACAGCAGATGCTTCTTGGGTGGTCGGTCTCATGCTGAGTCTGCAGCCAAAGCTGGAACCTCCAGCCAAGGCTGGCTTTGGATAGACCAGCGTTTGGAAGAATATGTACATAGTTATTTTTCTCTGGATTGTTTCTTGTTGTTTTGTTTTTTTTTGTTTGTTTTTGTTTTTTTTGTTTGATTTGCTTTTGACAGCTTCATTTTATTTTTGATGCCCCTTTTTGGCCATGTAAACTATTTCTGATAATTTTATGTTTCTATTTATGAATAAAGAATGCCATTTCTCATGCCCTCCAGAGCTACTTTTGTCTCCTCAAGCTACCCTGCTTCTCCAGGCTGTGGCATGGCAGCTCCTCAGGGTGCCTCCTCTGAAACAGGAAAGGTGATGTCTCTCCCTGCCAGTGAAGGAGGTACAGACAGCCTTGGTGAAGGCAGTGTTGGCTGGGGAAAAGCATGGGCCTTGGCATCAGCTAGACTTATAGGCAGTCTGTACCACTCTCCAACCCTGTGGTTTTATCTATGAAAGATAGATATGGAGCCCTACCCTGGCCCCAACCTGAGGCCTCCCCTCCCTCACTCTCCAATTCCTTGGCCTATTGAAGCCAGCCTCTTTGTCAGGAGCCCAGAGTGGCTGTTGTTGTTACTACCTCAGGGCCCCCCAGCTGGGAAGGTTCAGTCACCATGGTGGCCATCTGTCCAGCCTTCTCCATGCCAACCTGCCTCGTTTACCTCGACAAGCATTCCCAGCTGCTCTGGGCTCAAATCCTACATTCAAAGGGCTTCAACTCAGGTGGCAGGAGACAGAAGGGACTTGTAAAAAGGAAATGGAACACATGAGGGATAAATGGTAATGCCTTTGAGGTGCGACAAATCAGGGTCTCTAAGGAAGGTGGCAGGCAAGAAAGGGTCTGGAGGCAAGTACGGGACAGAAGAGGAGTGGGCAGAAAGGGAAAGACAGGAAGCACAGCCCAGGACAGGCATCCACGCCAACCTAGGGCTCCCTGCCTGTCTATACAGGTGATAGGAGAGGCAGGAGGCCAGAGTGTGATGGACCTCCAAAGCTCAAGGAAGGTCGGGCAGCTGAGAAGTGACCAAGCCAGGGCAGGAGCCTGCATCTGTCTAATTCCAAGGTCCAGCAACAGGACAAATGGGTTGTATCAGCCCTAGAGTAACCCTTCTTGTTCTCTGTCCTAGACCTGGCTCATGGCGGCATGCTGCATAGGTGGCCCCCATTGAAATGTGCCTCCCACTAATCATACCCCTATGCAGCCCCCTCCCCTTTAGTTCTGGCAGGACCTGGGATCCACTTTCTTAAAATTAATTAAAGTTGGCAGAAATGATGCTCCACCAGTTCCAGCCTAAGCTTAGAAGGCAGCCTAAGCTTGGAAGTTTCCAATTTTATATTCCTGGGGGCCCTGAACTGCCATGTAAAAAGCCCCTCTAGTCTGCTGGAGAGACCCCCATAGAGCAGGAGGGATCCTGTTGTCCCAGCTAGGCTCCAGCTAGGTGCAGCTGATCCATCAGACCCCATGGAACAGGGATTTGCTTCTCCTACTCTGCTCTTCCAGAATCCTGACCGCAAAACCACGAGCACATTAAACGGCAGTGCTTTTAAGCCACTAAAATTCAAGGTGATTTCTCATGTGGCATAGAAATAGATAACCAGCACTCTCTGGCGACCGCCTTACTTGCCATTTCAACAAGACTCGGTTGGGCTAAGAGTAATAGAAAGGCAAGACTCTTGGAAAGGGATGGGGCCATGGAAAAGACTGCTTTAGCGGCAGAAAGGACAGCAAAGTAGGGAGCAAAGGCTTCTCCTTACCCATCTTCTCCTGGGCTGCTGTTGAGGACATAAGCCTTTCTTAAACCCCCAAACCTACTTACTATTTTAGGAAAGAAAAAAAAAAAAGAACAAAAGGGAAATGACAGTGGGAGAGAAAGAAAAAGAAAAAGCAAGCTAGGGGCTCCTCCTCCCCTGAGACTAAGAAGCTGAGCCTCAGCCTGGCCAGTGCTGGGAGCAGTCCCCGGGTTCTCATGATGTCATAAACAGAGTGTGCACACTTGTGCCTGTGAGGTGGGAGGCAGAGTGGCCACCATCCCCAGGTGGCCTCCACAGCAGGTGCTTTCTGAGTTAAATGAAGGTCAAGCTGCCTCCAACTTTCTCTCCAACCCAGGCATCAGAAGGCCGGAAATATCACCATTTCATGGCCTCAGACTCATGTGTGCATACATGTATTCATTTAACAAATATTTATTGAGCTTCTATTTTATTCCAAGCCCTTTCTAGATACCAGAAATACAGAGGTGAGCAAAAATAGTGAAGGGTCTTTCTCCTTATGGAACTTTCACTCTGGAAGTAAATAAATCAGGTGATTTTCAATTTAGTCAGATAAGTGCCGTGAAGGAAAGAAACAGGACAATACAAGCTGGCTGGGCACAGGTGGTGCTACATGGAAAGCTGGCATGGGGAAAATCAGTACAGGGAAAGACAGGTTGGAGAACCAAAATGTCCTCTTATTTCAACATTTTGGGAGACTGTCCCAGTCGTCATCCCTTCCTGACTTGGGTCTCCCACTCCCACCCCACATTTCCTCCTTTGGCTCTCACTCTTGCTAAGGGCCTCAGCAGACACCTTTTTCACAGGGAAGTGGCAGTGCTTCTCCCTCCTCAGCTTCTCTTTTGCTGCCCTGAACCTCTCACAGCAGCCCTGAGCAGCCTACAACCTCAGCTTCCTCTCCCTCAGAAACAATTCCTCCCATCACTTCCAGTGAAGAACATGGAAAAATTTAGCATTAAACACTGTCCTTCTGCACATGAAAATTAAAAACAAAATTTTGTGAAATGACACAATCCTTATATGGATGCTAAAGCTAAAATAGCATCTTTCCATGTAACATAATTGAGAAATGCTACATTTCAATTATTGTATTCATATACATATTTTTTTAATGTCTGTTTTGGTGGGAGGTATCTGCTTTGCTGGGGCCCCAAGCAGTTCATTCAGCCTAATCCAGATTGTTCCCCCCAGGTTATCTCTCTTCTACCAATCTCTCCTTACAGTTTGGAGCCATCCTTGACCAACTCCCTTTTCATCATCCTCTCTATCCCATCAGATCCTAGATCCGATAGAATCTCCTTAAAGCCCTTCCCTCGATCCTCTTTTCTTCCTGCATCTACTGGCCAGCTAAGGTCACCAAAAGACTCCCAGAGCACCCAAGACCTCTTGGACATCTTCTGATTACAACCACCCCACTTTTATAGATGACAAAAGAGATACCCAGGGAGGAGAGAAGACATCTTTGAGGTCACACAGCTAGTGAATGATAGAGCTAGTCAGTTCGACAATCTAATAACCCCACTGATTTCTTTGCCCCTACTCTGGTCCATTAAATCTGTTGACATGCAAGATGCAGGTTTATCACCAACCCCCAACCCAGTGCTGCTCCCACCATGTCTCTCCCTTGTTCAAAACCTTCAGGGGTTCCCCCCTGACCTCCAAATAAAGTTAAATCCCCATACCTGGCCTCAAGTCTTTCCACTTCATGGTTCCTACACCTACCCTGGCAAACCTAAAGTACTTTCCTGAAATATCACATCTACCATCAATATAAGTTCAACAAATGCCAAGTTATAACTTGTCAGTTATAATCTTTATGAAAAAATCCTGTTCTGCTGCCCAACCCTGTGTTCAACCCTAAGACCTGGTCAGAGATACCTCAATGGAAGGCAGTGTGACAAGGGATCAGTGCCCATCTGCAGAATCAGAGCTGAGTTCATGTCCAGACTCTACCACTCCTGAGCTCTGACATTGGATAAGTTACTTAACCTCCCTGTGCTTCAGAGGATTTTTTTTGTAATTAAATGACATAATGCCCACCGAAAGGTAGCAAAGGTATTGCTATTATTTTTATTACCACTATCATAATTTATTGCTACCATTATTTGTTAATATAATGTCACTCCTTCCAGCTGTGCTGAACTACACTAGTGCCCAGGACTCCAGCAGCCTCAGCAAAACCCCACCGCTTGGGGAATAGCTGACTATTCTAGTCAACCCCCCACCTAAGCTTTTCTCTCCAGCTCTCAACTCTAGAAGGCTGACTTGTGGGGCAAAACCCCTGGGAGAGAGAGAGAGAGCACACAGCTGGGAGAAGAAAGGAGCAGAGAGGGTTTTGCTTGGTGGAACAGGGCTGGGCTGCAGCCAGCCTGCGACACTGACCAAAACCCCATGCTCAAAGGGAGCCAGTTAGGGTCTGATTCACAACCCCCTAAGTGCAGCCTTTCCTGTCAAACAGACCTCCTTCAGCCCTGCCACACAGTCCAGCTCTAGCACACACATAGGCACACATGCAGAGTCCCCACTGTATTGTCCCTTCAGTGCCCACCATCCCCCACTGCCTCAATTATGGCTAACTGAGCTGTAAGTAGGCTTACAATGGCATTTGTAATCAGTGACAGGTGAAGCAAATTACATTCCTCACACCAAAAGTAACAGTACTATTTGCCTGCCACAACCCATCACCGGCAGTCACCCTCTTGGGCTGCAGGGCCCCAGAGCCCCGCAGTACACCTCTAGTCTGAGGGTTCAAGGTACAAGGTTTCCTTTGTTTGATCAGTTCTTCCAGGCAAGAAGATAGGGGCACAATAGAGCAGGCTAGGGGGTGAGGGCAAGGGGGGACACTGCTCATGCTGAGGAGAAGGGTAGTTAATATTTACTGGGATGGGGAATTCATGGCTTTTCAAGCTGGTATCTGCATTTCTCACTCACAACAACAGTGCATTTTACATATGATGGAGCTGTGGCCCAGTGTGTGGGGTCTGTGGCCACAACACAAGTTCTCACCGACACTAGGCTGCTTCTTTTTTCTACCTCTATTCCAGCCCTTGGATCCAGCTGTCCCTGACTAGCCATAGAAAGTTGTACTCTGAGCTCCTATTCCTCACTGTCCCCCAGACTGAGAGAGGCCCCACACTCCCCTCAATGAAGGCCTTTTCCATCAGAGTCCTGAAATTCCACTGTTAGAAATGCATGTCGTTGGGCTGAGCTTTCAAAAGCATTCATGTCCTGGGACATGAATGTCCCAGGAGAGGTGACCCCTGAGTAAGTGAACGAGTTTCTGAGGCATTTCCCAAACTGGAGAAGAATGAGGTTACAGCAGAAAGCTGGGTTCCAGGCTGGGGGTGGTAGGGAAGAGGGTACAGCAAGGAAGTGGACAAATGTCAGTTGGTTCAAGGTCATCTTGCTTTTCTCCCCTACTGTCCACAAGAGTGGCCCAAGCTTGCTAGACCCACCCATCCTCCAGCCCCTGAAAATGCCATTGAGCAGCTTAGAGCTTGGTCTGCTCTGGCCCCACCTTTGATCACCACCAGGCTGGAAGGTCAGCCTGAGAGGAACCTCAGCACAATCTACCCAAGCCCTTCATATAAAGACAAAGAGCCCAAGAGAACCCTGCCCACTCCAGGAAAGAAGAATTGAGGAGGGGGCTAACACACCCTCCAGTCCACCAGCCTTCTGTACCATCTTCCCTGGCCCTCCCCTTGCAGAAGCAAATGATTTCCAGGGAATTTCTGGCTCTGGCTCTCATTTGGCTTAGCCTCAAAAACTGTACTTAGAAAGCAGGAGGGGCCATGGTGATGCCAACTGGCCAGCTCCAAGCAAGAGCTAGCATCACAGAAAGATACAGCTACAGGAAAATGAAAATAAAAGCCTTCACCCCAAAGCATTGTTTCCCCAATCTCATTACCACCTCCCTCCTCCTGCTTCCTGAGCCCAAGAAAAGCAAAGCATTCTCAGGTTCAATTTCAAACTACTATCTTTAAAATACCTTAGTTTGGGAGCACCCCAGTGGCTCTGTCGGTTAAGTGGCCAACTCTTGATTTCAGATCAGTCATGATCTCACGGTCCTGGGAATGAGCCGCACGTCAGGCTCCAAGCTCAGTGCGGAGTCGGCTTGAGGATTCTCTCCTTCTCCTTCTGCCCCTCCCCCTGCTCGCACACACTCCCTTTCTCTCAAATAAATAAATAAATCTTAAAAAAAAAAATCTTGGTTTGGTAGGGTGTTTTTCTACTTATCGATTCCCAAATAGCACAACTATATCAGAAAAGGAAAAAGCCTAGGAAGATAAATCATTTACTTTTCTTCTGCACATGGCTATGCATTCACACACGTGTGAGCATGCACGCACACTCACACATAACATACACACACACATACACACACACACACAGAATAAGCCAATAAAAAAAAGTGCTCCTTTTCTCTAGTTTCTGGATATTTTTTAAGTTGATGTTGAAATTTAGGGCTCGAGGGAGGACTTCACCTTGAGGCAGTCACAACAGAGAACTTAGCAGATCCTCACGCAACGTGGGCTGAGAGGGCTGGGTCTTTACACAATCCTCTCACCTATCCCTCCATCCTAGCCATCACCTGGGGACCCCTGAAAAGTAGTGTGGCTATGGGCTAGGAAGATTTCTGGAGCCCAGGGCAAATCTCAGAGAGGGACTCAGCTGAGAGTTTCAGCCACTACACTGTTAGTGGGTAGGAGAATGAGTCTCTTCCTAGAGGGGGGAATCTGGGCCACCCACCATGGCCTACAGCATGTCCCCTACGCTCTCTTCTCTTCCTCCTCTCTGCATCCCTATAATTGCCACCCCCCAACACTGCACCACAAACCAAAGTGCTATAGATGGGGGGGGGGCGGATCCCATCCTGGCTTTAGCCACCCTCCAACCCCTCATGGACAGCACCAAGACCAAATCAAGGGTCTTGGGCCAAGCCAAAGTACAGGCTACATTCACAACTCCCCGCTTTCTGCTTCCAAAATACAATTGTATAGATGCTCAGTGATGCTTACTGCCAAGAACCAAACTTGTTTATGAACTTGGACATATTACAGAGGATAGAAGGAACATTTGTTGAATATTTCCAGTGTGCTTGGTTGATACAAGGATCCTTGGATGTCTCCAGTAATTCTCCAATGGCGGAACTTCAGGTGCACAGAGGACAGCTAGTCAGCCAGAGTTAGAGTTGGCGAGGGAAGGAGGGCTGAGGGGCTTGTGCTGTGTTGTGCTCTATTGAGCTGTGTTGTGTTGTTCTGTGGGTTGCCCAAGAGCCAGCCTGACAGTTCAGTTGTAGTTAACCTATGATCGGTAGCCCCAGAACCTGGCCCAGCAGCTCCTCGGCCACACTGAGTGTTTAATAAAGTTGGCAGAGGGCTATGGATGTGGAGTCAGACTTCCCATGGATCTCTATTGCCAGTGTCCCAAATGACCTTGAACAAATCACTTAACTCCAAGGGCCCGGCTTCCCATACCCACATGGTCCTGGTGATCTGGAGAGTACGTGACAAGTCTCTTACCCTTGGGCTGCCTGGTGAAGCCATCCCACATAGTAAATGACAGAGGAAGTAGGCATTTCCAGACTATTGTGCTCCACACAGAGGACAGGGAAAATGCCTGGAGACAAAATGACTGTGACAGTAGGGAGACTGGCCTGGGGAGGGCTGGCTCTCCACTCAAAAGACTAATGAGGTGGAACAAAAATCATGGGCTGCTTCAGCATCCTGGAAAGAAAGCTGGGCAGGACCTGGCTGGGGAGGGATCCTCTCCTTTGTGTCCCAAAAAGGACAGGCACACAAACTGTCCCTCCTTTCTCTCAGAGGCACAGAAAGGAGGGAGCCCAGAACTGTGGACCCTGAGGAAAAGCATGTTGGCTACATGGCTTCAGGTCCATGCCCCACGGAAGCCATGGTAACCCTGTACTGTGATGTATGCTATCCCCATTTCATAGGCATCATGAATGCCTGGGACACTGCAGAGGTCATCCATGTGGCTAATGACCTTTGGAACAACACTTTCTCCTGGCTCTGCCTTGGTTGTCTTTCTCCCTTACTGTGCTCCAATCTGCATCTCCTGAGCTTATCCAAACTGGATTCCCTGGAATGCCAATGGCCAACATTTCTGAAAGGAAACTTTGGTAAGGGCTGCTCCCTGGTGATGGGGGTGGGGGGGTGGGGGGAGTTTGGGGGAGAAGCAGGTTGTGGGTGGGGATGTAACCTCCCCCTTGGATCCCAGCAGCCTTCCCTCTGACCCATTAAGTCACCATGGGTGATGCTGCACCTTAATTCCCAGGCGGCCCATCCTGTGGGGGGCAAGGAGGGGCGCCAGGGCTTGTCCCCTCCACAGCAAAGTGCTCTGGGCTTATAGGGAGGTTCTTGCAAAACTATACCAAGAAGGCTGGTGTGTGGACACCAGAGACCCCACAACTTCAGCTTCCTGCTCCTGGGGAAGTTAGGGAAGTCAGGGGGCCTCTGGAGCTTGTTTTCTCTTTAGTTAAATAAGGATAATGCCACCTACTTTTCAGGTGTCTGTTATTGTCCTAGGGTTGCCTAGCGAGCCCCACACCACCACAAACCTGGTGTTCTGAAAGAGTGGACGTTTCTTCTCTCATGGTTCTGGAGGCTAGAAGTCTGAAATCAAGGGGTTAGTAAGACCTTGCTCCTTCCGAAACCTCCAGGGGACCATGCTTCCTTTTCTTCCAGTGTCTGCAGCCCCAGATGTTCCTTAGCTTGAGGCAGCATCACGCCTCTGCCAGCATCTCCCTGACCTTCTCCCCATCCCTCCGTGTCCCCACAGGGCATTCGTGGTGTTTCTCTGCTCTTCCTTGACGACACCAGTCATATCTAATGAGGGGGTACCTCACCTTAACTAATTACATCTGCAATGACCCTGTTTCCAAATAAGGTCACATTCGAAGGTAGTGGGGGTTAGGATGGCAATATATCTCTGTGGTGGACACAAGCCAGCCCATAACAAGGGCTCGTTGGGAAGCCTGAGATCAAAGGGCATCGATATAGCCTGGGGGCTAGTCTCTGGAGCTGCTCTTGCCTACTGCAGACTGAAATAAACCCCTGTCCAAGCAGAGCTGCGACACAGAGGAAGGCCCAGGAAGTCTCTAGGGAGTGCGCCTTAATTCGGGGTTGGGGGGTCCTTTAAAATGCCCCCCCCCCGTTAGTAAAGGGGTGGGCCCCAATGGTTAATTCACTCAAAGCAACATGATTTTCCCCAGAATAGATCCAGGTCCCAAGAGTGGAGAACTGGGGCCTGTCCCCCTTTGAAGTGCTAATGCGGGCCTCTCCAGGCAGCCCACCCCCCCACCCAGAATAATCAGTGCCTAGCATCTGCCACCTGGTTCCGCCCCTGCCGGAAGTGCGCCCCAGCCAGCTGCTCTGCGCTCCCCGCTGCCCCACGGGCTGAAGTCAGGTGGCTAGAAGGATCAGCCCCCAGGCAGTCTTGGTAATCACCACTTAGTGGGAGAGGGAATTAAGAAAACAGTGTTTAATGTGCTGGGCGGCAGCTGCGGTCCTGCTTTGCCCTTTGCTTAGATACCTGCTCTCCCCACAGGGGCTGTGGTGATGGGGGAGGGGAGGAAGGCAAGAGAGACTCTTTGTTTCATCGGCTGCTTTCTTCCAGGCAGCCTTGGGGGCATCTGAGCTAGTTTACAAGAAGGGGACAGAACACTGGATGGTTTTGATAAGAATCCGTGAGTGAACTTGGTGATTAGGAGGCACAGAAGTCCCTTTGGCAGAAGGGGCGCTACAGTAACACCATCTGGCTCACCTCCAACCCTGAAGCCAAAGCTGGCACCCGAGACTAGACAGGGCTCTGCTCCAAAAGTTGGGGATTGGGCATCAGCACGGATATGGTGACTGTGGCTGGTACTTAGCTTCAGTGGGGCTGTGGTCAAGACAGCTATAATACAAGCCTTCGTTTTCTCATCTATACAATAAAAGTCGGTGTTTCCTGCATGGATCATCCGGCAGGCATGAGAAAGTATATATCACACAGCACCCACCAATAATATCTAACAGGCTTTTTCCCCACTAGGATGCAGGGGGCCTTGGGAAAGGTTAAAGTCCCAGCACCACCCCTGGAAGGTGGGCTAAGGGACGTGTGAGAAAAATATCAGGCATTCTAGCTCTCAGTGCATCCTTGGTGCTCAGACATGCGGGAGATATGATTGCTCCCTTCCTTCTACCTCCTTCCACCCTCTTCGTCTGTTCCTTCTCTGCCCTGGTCACTTTACTACTTGACAGGGTCACTTGCCTCTTTCAGGGCCACAGTGCTAATCTCTCTTGGCTGAGGTTAACAGGGCATGGTCCCCTAACAGCTTCCAACCTGAGAATGAACCAGGCATTACGTGGAATGCAGGGCCCACCCAACATTTGACATCTTTGATGATCAAACCATGAGTAGCGGTGGCTGGGTCTTGTGGTCCAAGGACCTAGCCAGACCTGGGATTGGATCTTCCTCTCTCAGGCATGTCCACTTGCTACCTGGGGCTGTGTCAAGGCTGCCTTCTGAGAACTTCTTGGGGCAGGGCACCCTCTCTTGGAAGGGACAGGCCTGTGCCACTGAAACTCTCTGAAGCCTGTAGGGTAAAGGCTTTCTGGATCTGGTATCTGCTCCTGTACCTTCTGGGCACCTCAGAAGCTGCAGGATCCTGTCCTGCCCTGCAGCTATGAGGGCTCCCAGTCACTGCCTCATCTGTCCTCTGAGACCTGGTCCTTGGGGGATATCACATAGCCGCGATGAGAGATCTTCTTGGTCAGTGGGATAGTCGGATCTCCCAGGTCCCATGCTCCCACCCCCATGGCCTCTTGAGGCCTTTCTGCTGATCTGTTTGGGAGCAGTGGTGGTGGGTGGGGAGAGAAGGCAATACAGAGTCACTATGTGCTATTTTGTTTTGCTCTTTGGCAAAAGTTGCCAGTCCCGACCCCCCTCTTCCCTCAAACAGTTTTGTTTAGGAATACTACAATCCTGGTAGCCCACTGAGAAACTCGTATGACTCAACTTTATGGTTATAGTCTTCATTTCTCTAATAAGACTTAAGGTCTTATTCATGACCTTCTTATTCTAAAAAACATTGTCTTTGGGGAACAAACTCTGAGTTAAACCCAGATCAATTGTGTACTATCTGTATGATCTTGGGAGAGTTACTTAACATCTAGTTTCAGTGATGGCATTAATAAAAAGGAAAGTATCTCACCAGCCACCACACAAGACACACGTTAGCTTCCTCTGAACACTTAAGGCTTAAGATCACAAACTCTTTTAAGAAACATGAAGTCTTAATATTTCTACCTTGTTTTGAGATCATGCATGATAAGTAGTTTTCATTTACTTTTGATTTCTATTACCACCAGATGATTATAGGGATGACTCCTGGTCAGACTGATTTCTAGCTGAGGAAGCTAAAATTAACTGATATTCATCGAGGTGTGGGCATTAAATTTCTGTGTAACAGTGAATCACTTGCTCATCAATAAAAAATGTTTTTCTTATCTTTCCTTTAAAAAAAATAAAAGTCATACTGTTGTATATATAGAAATGAAGGGTGAGACATGAAACAATATTTCAATCAATAAGAAAGAGGCAAAGCAGGGATTTAAACCTAGATATTCTGCTAGGTATTTGGTGGTGTTTTCAGTTAATCTAACAGTTTAGAGTAGGTGTTGTCCCCATTTATATGATAAGCAGGGTCAGAGGTGGTAAATAACTTGTCTAAATTTTCATAATTTGGTAGGAGAATGTAGATTTTCTCTTGGACCTGTTGTTCTCCAAAGCCCATGATTATCCACACTAGGCTGTCAGAGTCTGAGGACTCCTAACCACAGCCAAGATACAGAATGCCAGAAAGGCACGCAACTAGATTTCAGGATCCCTGAGTTCCAGTCCCTGTTATACCAGCAAATCCAAGTAATTATTTGACTTCCCTGCTTCTTGGATAAAAGAGAATAATGTTATCCTGGCCTATCTTGGGATGGTTGTAAAGAACATTATGACATGGTGGGTTTCAGTGGGGTTGGGAGATAGTGCTAAAAACAGCAATACACTTGGATCTTCCAAGAGTTTCCAAGGAAAACCCTATCTTCTTTATTCCTTCTCTTTACATGGTAGCAGCAGAGAAGTAAGTGTTCTAATCTCCTAAATTTGTGGTGACATCACTCCTGGTATGTTAATTCTTGGGTTTCAGTGTAAGAGGAAAACCAGGAAACAGAGTAGACAAGGGAGGGCTGGAGAATCTTCTGAAAAAAGTATCCTGTGTTCCCAGACCTGGAAAAACAGTTCTTCCATTCCAGGCTTCTGCCCAGGTCTGTGGGGGAAAGAGCAATGACTTCCAAAGATACTTATTCTATCCTGTTATAGAAAGGTGTTCACCACTTAGAGAAAAATTGATTAGGAGTAGAGCTTAGCAGTGGTCTTTTCTTGGGTAAAATGTTTCATTCATTGTGTGAAAATTCTGTTGCTGGCTTAGAATCCTGGAGTGGCATTCTCTGGAGATTGGTCTGATGATATACAAGGAGCAGGAAAAAACACACATTACCTAAGCAAGACGATAACAAAGTCCCACTGGATTCCCAAGAGGGATACAGGGCACAAGAAGCATGGTACACTGGCCCAGGTCAAATCTGAGATCCCGGGATTTAGAAATCATGTGGGCTTTTTGGTTCCCCACCCAATGGGTGACCTTGAAATAAATATATCTTTGCAAATTATAAGCCCTGGATTTCCAAAAGAAACACAAATGGCTAAAAAGATTGGGAATTTTGTGGTAACTTGATTCACTTCAACTATTAATGTGTGTGTATATATATATATATATATATATACACATACATACATACATTTTATGCATTAAATTAGCAAAGCTTCCCCCACTCCATTGTATCAGGAGTTAGGATAGTGGTTTCCCTGGGGAGGGAGGGGGAATGGTTGGGTCACTGGAAGGGAGCATGATAGTAACTTCTGAGGTGCTGGATATTTCCAGTCTATTGAGTTGTGTCTGGTTATATAGGTGTGTTCACTTTGTGAAAATTCATCAAGCTATATATACATTAGTGATTTATGTAATTTTCTATATATGTTACTTCAGTGGAATTTTTTCTTAATAAAATTAAGGTTTTGCTTTTAATTCTGTTTAGAAAGAAAGAACACCCAGTTCTGGTGAGGGCACAATGAAATGAATACTCACACACTGATGGTGGGACCATAAGTTGTTATAAATATTTAACACAGTGTGCCAATACAAGTCAAGAGCTTTAGTTGTGTTCATATTCTTTTTCCTATACTTATGAAAATATCTTAGGTATCTCAGAATAGACAATTATTCACATGACAACAAATTCATCACAGCATAAGTGAAAGTTAAAACTATCCTGAGTGTTAGACAATAGAGGAAATATGGTCTGTTTATGATAAAGTGCTATATAGTCATTAAACTCTCTGAGTGCTTGGTAAGTGCAGCTTCCTAGGCAACTATGTGAAAAGGCAGGATGCAGCATTTCTACTTCTTTAGTTTGGACTGTATTGGAGCACTTGATCTCATAGTGAGAATTCTGAGTTCTAGAAGTTACTCACTTCTCAAGCAAACTGAGTTCTTTCTCGTTAAAAAAAATCCCACCCTCACACATGGCTGGTGGGAATGTAAAATGATGCAGTTGCTTTGGAAAACAGTTTAGTAGTTCCTCAAAAGATTAAACACAGAATCACCACATGTCTCAGTAGTGCAATGCTACTTCTAGGTATATACTCAAAAGAAATAAAATCTATGTCTACACAGAAACTTGTACATGAATGTTCACAGCAGCATTATTTAGAAGAGCCACAAAGTGGAAACAACCCAAACCCATCCATCAACTGATGAATGGGTAAATAAAATGTAGTATATCCATACAATGGAATATTATTCAGTAATAAAAATAAATGAAGCATTATACATGCTTAGACATGGATGAACCTTAAAAATATTAGGTTAAGTGAAAGAAGCAGTTACAAAGGACCATTTATAACATAATTCCATTCATGTATAATGTCCAGAATAGGCAAACCTGCAAGAACAGATAGGGTTGGGGGAAATAGGGAGTGCTTTCTGATTGGCACAGGATTTTTTTTGGGAAATATCAGAATGTGTAAAATTGATTGTGGTGATGGCTGCACAACTCTGTGACTACACTTAAGAACACTGAATGGCTCTATTTTTAATTTCTTGAGGAATCTCCACACTGTTTTCCAAAGTGGTTGCACTAACTTGCATTCCCACCAACAGTGGAAGAGGGTTCCCCTTTCTCCACATCCTCTCCAGCATTTGTTGTTTACTGTCTTGGTGATTTGGGCCATTCTAACTGGTGTAAGGTGGTGTCTCAGTGTGGTTTTGATTTGAATCTCTCTGATGGCTAAAGATGATGAACATTTTTTCATGTGTCTGTTAACCATTTGTAGGTCTTCTTTGGAGAAGTGTCTGTTCATGTCTTCTGCCCATTTTTTGATGTGATTATCTGTTTTGTGAGTGTTGAGTTTGAGGAGTTCTTTATAGATCTTAGATATCAGACCTTTTTCTGTAGTGTCATTTGCGAATATCTTCTCCCATTCTGTGGGTTGCCTATTTGTTTTGTTGACTGTTTCCTTCACTGTGCAGAAGTTTTTATCTTGATGAAGTCCCAAGAGTTCATTTTTGCTTTTGTTTCCTTTGCCTTTGGAGACATGTCCTGAAAGAAGTTGCTGTGGCTAATGTCACAGAGGTTACTGCCTATGTTCTCCTCTAAGGTTTTGATAGATTCCTGCCTCACAATGTTCATAGCAGCAATGGCCACAATCGCCAACCTGTGGAAAGAACCAAAATGCCCT
>CM052800.1:120738130-120771429 GCA_028533885.1 Nasua narica | reverse complement strand
GAATTAAAAAAATTCATGGAAACAAATGAAAATGAAAACACAACTGTTCAGAATCTCTGGGACACAGCAAAAGCAGTCCTGAGAGGAAAATATATAGCAATACAAGCCTTTCTCAAGAAACAAGAAAGATCTCAAATACATAACCTAGAATCAAGTCTTAAATGCACAGAGTTGTGACAGTATGATAACTAGGCTAATAATTTAAATCTTAACCTATAATCATTCCAACTAGGTTGACAGAAAAAAAGTTGTATTTTCCTTTTGATTAAGTTATTCTACCAATATATGAGTGATGAAGCTTAAACACAATTTAAAAAAAATTAAAACATTCTCATAAAGACACAAGATAACTCTGCAAAGAAACTCATTTTGAGAAAAAAGTTACCTCTCGAAGTGCTTCAGCATAAGAACTCATATCTGTTAGGATAACCAATACATGTTTCTCACACTGATAGGCCAGAAATTCCGCTGTAGTTAGAGCCAAGCGAGGAGTGATAATTCGCTCAATACTGAAATGGAACATTAAGTCCTTTGTTACTCCAATAAAAAGGCCAAAGACAAAACAACATGATTCTGGAAATTATAGTCTCCTTTCAAAAGTTTTAAATAAATTGAGGAAATTTAAGTTTTAAGTAACTAAATAAATTTATCTTAATAAAAAAGCAAAAAAAAATAAAAAATAAAAAAGCAATTATTACTTTAGAATAAGTTAAGCAGTCATTTTTTTCATAATAACAACTACTTAATGCTACAAAGTTAGGTTATTTTAGAAATGGACTCATAATTTCTCAGAAGTATATTCCTCTCAAAATCGAGAGAGAAACAGGAAGAGAGGGAGGGAAGAAACAGGGGAGTGGCTAGATTTCTCAGGTAAGAGGAAAAGATCATTTACTAAGTATGGTCTGGGTCCTAGGTAATTTATATGTATTATCTCATTTAAAATGCACAACAACAGTATGAGACAAGTATTACCTATATTTTCTCAAAGAGAAAACTGAACTTCAGAGCCTATGTGATTTGGCCAAAGCCAAGTAACCAGCAAGAAGTAGAGCTGAATTTAATTAACCACAGCTCTCCCACTCCTAGCCCCATGTTGCTTTCATTGTCACATTTCTCTTCCTTGTCTTAGGTAACATTTTTGATCTGAAGCCGGAAGGAACAGAAATAAATAGCTCTATTTACTTACGTTGGGTCATTAGCCAAGTTCAAAAAGAGGCAGACATTGTCCATTGAGCCATTTTCTTCAAAGTCAGATTTGAAGAATCGGGCAGTTTCCATGTTTACCTAAATAGCAATGACTTCATCAGTGCTGGGAGAAGAAAAATTCTGAGTATTTCTGATGAAGGCTAATCTAAGGATCTACACTGTTCCTTCTTTTGAAGTTTCAAGTACCCCCAAAATTTCACAAAAGCCAACAGAGTAAACAACCTGCTTTGGGCATAAAGAAAATTATTCTTAAATTTTGGAGTCAAATGTTAAATTTTAATCCAGAGTTTACCCAAAATGCCAAGTGGCAACTTCTCTGCCTAGAGATAGATTCAATGATGTACGTGTGGTTTTCTACATTGTTCTAATAAACAATCTTATGATGTCATACCAAGACAAAAAAAATTTATACTTACACCCATAGCAGCAAATACAATTGCAAAATTTTCCTCACTGTAGTCCACTACATCTTTGGATTTCTTTACCAAACCAGCCTGGCGACAGATCTGAGCTGCAATCTGATGAGAAGTACAAAAGAACTGAGTTGAAATTTAAAATAACACTTCTGTAACAAAATAACTTCTATCCTAAACTTTCTGGAATTGCAATTATATAAATGAAATTATGTTCTAAAGGACTTACCCAAAAAAGCTACTTTGTACTTTTTGTAAAGATTTGCAAGAGTAAGCAAAACACAGACATGAGGCATAGGTTAAGATTCAATGTTGTTGGATTATATAAACAATAACATCGAGTATTGTTGAAATGGGTATTGGGTACAAGTGAGTACTGTTGAAAACCTTTTATTTGCCTTCTTATTAACAGTGAAGTGTTTAGAAATTCTCCCTTGTTAAATTTCACACCAAACAGATCCTAGCTCTCACCTCATTGTGTGGTAAGCCAGCAGCAGAGAAAATTGGAATTTTCTGCCCACGAGCAATACTGTTCATGCCATCTATGGCTGAAATGCCAGTCTGAATCATCTCCTCTGGATAGATTCGACACTGAGGATTGATTGGCTGGCCTAATACATTTCCAAAAGAGAAAATTTTAAGACATTAAGACTACAACTTATAAGCCATTTCTTTCTTCTCTTAAAAAAATCAGCGACTTTTTAAAATCAAATTGTTTAAGAAATTTTCCCATTACTCTTCTGTAGACTCACAAAATATATGGTAGCAGAACAAGTTCTTAAAATGAAATAAAGGTACAGTAAATAAGAGAAAAATCCCAATTTAGAAGCCATTTACATTTCAAAGCAATTTTCTTTTCAGATATGCCATAGTCATATTTTATAATACCTTAAAATATTTTACATAAAATTTTAAGATGATTTCTAGAAAACATAAATTTATTAAATAGTAAAGCAATTAATAGGGACATTGGTTATCTACTTAAAATATCACAAAAATCACTCTCTATTTGACAAAGATATAAAACAGAGGCTATTTTCTTAAAACACAGAAACCCATTTATTATCCTACCCATGATGTCAAGGAAGTCTTCAGCCAGTACAACAGGACCTCTGTCGATGGGTTTGCCTGATCCATTGAAGACCCGACCTGTGAAACAGTAACAAAGACAGTACAGAGTAGAACATGACTCAAATACGTAATTTTTATGAAAGACTCCATGGAAATACATTTATAAGAAAACAGATCTCTGCTCAAAATACATAACAACATCCACTTACCAAGCATATCCTCGGACACTGGTGTTCGGAGAATATCCCCAGTAAACTCACAGGACGTTTTCTTGGCATCTATACCTGATGTCCCTTCAAATACCTAGTGAGAAAGAGAAGTAAACAGGAGGGCAAAAGAAATTTAGATTGTAAAAAAAAAAAAAAAAAAAGAAATTTAGATTGTAAATACTTAAGTATTATTTCTGTCTGTTCAATAGCCCATATAAAGTAAAATACATAAATGCAAACTATTTTCAATATAACAAACAAAGAAACGTCCATGGTGATGAACCAAACTGCCAAACTCTAGACTGGGGATCATGACTTTAGTCAACTCCATCAAGTTAAGAATGTTTTTTACATTTTTAAAGGATTTAAGAAAAAAAAGAAAGGAAGAATATGCATCAGAAACTGTAGGTGGCCCCACAAAGCCTAAAAAATTTACTATCTAGCCCTTTACAGAAATCTTGCTGACCTTTGCTCTAGATTACTTTTTAGGGGAACATGTTATTTGAGAAAACTGGCATTTCCCATAATTGGTAACATTAAAAACTAGGTATTTTTTTTAAGATTTTATTTATTTATTTGACAGAGAGAGAGATCACAAGTAGTCAGAAAGTCAGGCAGAGAGAGAGGGAGAGGCAGGCTCCCTACTGAGCAGAGAGCCCGATGCGGGGCTCGATCCTAGGACCCTGAGATCATGACCTGAGCCGAAGGCAGAGGCTTTAACCTACTGAGTCACCCAGGCACCCCAAAAACTAGGTATTATAAGAGACGATTTAAAGAAACAGGCTCAGATCTGCTTTGGTTTCATCCCATAAGTTGTAAATTTTGCCTTTCATCTCTCTCCTTCCATGTCATTATCTGCTTTCTTTAAAAAAAAAAAAAGCCATTTACCAATGGCAGTGGAGCTACTTGGACTAGAATAGATATAGGTGGCTAACATTTGGCAAGATAACAAGAAAAAATAATTTTTTCTCCCCACAGTCAGTAATAGTCAATCTCTAAAGATAGACTTATTCAATGATCTCTAGAAAAGGCAAGAGGTGTTCCTTACGCTTTTGTTCAACAGGCCAGGTTTTGAAAGTGATGCTTACCTGAACCACTGCTTTGGAACCACTAACTTCTAGAACTTGCCCACTTCTCTTCGTGCCGTCTGGTAATGTCAAGTGGACGATCTCAGCATATCTGGGAAACTATACCGGATAAAATAAAGGATCAATAACCAATATTTAAAAGTTCCCCAAATTACTCTATGTGCTCTATCACTATCATAGCATGTATGCAGGTAAAATCTCCCCCACCTCCCTAAACCACACGGGTATATACTGAGAGTCTGTAACATTCTCAGGTCGTTTACGTACTTAAAACACTTACACTGGCACATATAATTTGGTAAGCACAGCATAAGGTAGAGAGAAAGGTCTTAAAACCATAAAACAGCAGCAATTAATTTTTTCTCCTGTGTATAGGTTTTAAACTCTGAGACTAAAGAAAGGCACAGAACTTATAATAACCACATTCCCACTACTCAGAACTGATGTTTGCTTCTGGGCTGTGTGTATACTCACCTGTATGCTTTGCGAGGAGGGAGGTAAAATGTCAATTAAGAATACAATAATCACTACTATAAAAAGATAAATGTGTCCTCAAATTCCTCCAACCAAATACATATTCCTCTTTCATTTCTAATATTTTAAAATTCAGGTTTCCAAAAATAGATTTTAGTATTTTATTTACATAATGGCAACATACTAAATATATCATCCTACAACTTTTTATTTTCTTCACGACCTGTTTTTAGATATGTTTGGATTTACATATGTAAATATGTTATTTACCTCATTTTATCAACATAATCTATTAAAAAGTACATCACTACTTTGAGTTATTTGAAGGAAAATATCTTTCAATCAAAATACAGTGCACCACTGATTGTAAAATTCTTGATTATGGAAATGGTAACATGAATAAATAGGCATGTTAGAATCAATGTTAAAACAAACGTAGTTAAAATGATACAATTTATTTTATAGTTCTCTACCAATGGAGTTCAAGGTTGTTCCAAATTTACACTATTACAAACATGCTACAAGAGCATTCTTGCATGCAGCTCCTCAGGCCAAATGTGTTTTTCCTAAGGTATCTGGTTACCAAGTGGTGGGCTATATACAGGCTGTGCCCATTCTACAAAGTTTCAAATTACTCTGCAAAGGAATTGTATTAATTTACAATCTCCCTAGTAGTATACAAAATCATCTTTTCCCTACACCTATGCCAACCTTACATTATTAAACTTTAATTTTTGCCATTTTGATAAAATCTTATCATACAGAAGTTTCAAAACTTTTTAAGTAATAAAATGACTAGTCTTCCTTTATGATTTGTGCCTTTTGTATCTTGTTTAGGAAAACCTTTTTTTTTTATTTATTTATATTTTTTATTTATTTATTTAACAGAGAGAGAACACAAGCAGGCAGAGAGGCAGGCAGAGGCAGAGAGAGGAGCAGGCTCCCTGCCAAGCGAGGAGCCCGATGCGGGACTCGATCCCAGGACACTGGGATCATGACCTGAGCCGAAGGCAGCTGCCCAACCAACTGAGCCACCCAGGCGTCCCAGTTTAGGAAAACCTTTTAATTTAAATTTATACATTGGTTTTTGATTTTGTCTTCTAACAGGTTCTTCAGGTTTAGGCCTTTAATTCAATTGGCTTTGTTTGTGGTATGCAATTTTATTTTTCTCATTTTCATTCTTTTTCATATAGAAAACCAATTACCCCAATAATATTTACTAAGCAGCAAAACATGTCCCCTATTGACCTGTAATCCTGCTTTTATCATTTACCAAGTCAAATATCCAGAGTGACAAGAACTGGTTTCAGAGTGCTTAATTTTGCTCCACTGGTACAACTGCTTATGTCTATACCCAATCTTTAATCTTAATTACTGTATCTCTAACTGATTCTGTTCCCTGGGTGAAATCAATATATTTACTCTGAGTCTTTTCATTCATAAACATGGAATCTCCATTTATTTTAAGAGTTCCAACAAAGTATTATGGCTTTCTGTAAATAATGAATTCTGGCATATACAACACTCCTAATTTCTGTAGACTGATTCTTGTATCTAGCAACTTTGTGTTAGATCATTGTTTCTAATAATTTGCCCACTAAATGACTTGGGCTTTAGTTAACTGTATCACCAAGAAACGGTGATAGCTGTGCCTTTTCCCTTCTAATAGCTTTATATCCTTATTCCCCGCCCCCCCCCCCCCACATTGGTTAGATTCTAAGTACAAAGATGGGTAGTGGCGGTAACAACCAGGCATCCTCATCTTGTTTCTGACTTAAATGAGAATGTTACCAAAGTCTCTTCTTAAGTATGTTGTTTGCTATAGGTTATGATAGATATCTTTTAAGAGGCTGAAAGTTTGTTCTACTATTTCTTTTTTTTATTTAAAGATTTTATTTGACACAGATAGATCACAAGCAGCCAGAGAGGCAGGCAGAGAGAGACAGGGAAGCAGGCTCCCTGCTGAGTAGAGAGCCCAATTCAGGGCTCAGTAGGGCTCAACCTGAGCTGAAGGCAGAGGTTTAACCCACTGAGCCCTCCAGGTGCCCCCTACTCTTTTATTTCGAAGAGACCCTTCCTTCCTTTCTTTCTTCTTTTTTTATGGAAATGAGTAACTTTATCAGATACTATTTATTTACTGAGAAGGCCATAAGCTTTTTCTAGTTTAATCCATGAATGAGCTGACTTAAGCTAAGTTACAGTTATAGTTATGTATTTCCTAACATCAAATCATCTTTGTATTACTGGGATAAATTCTACTTTGTCAAAATTCTATTGATTTTTTTACATGATTACTTTTGCTACTTTCCAATACATGAGTATAGTTTTATAAAGAATTTTGTAACTGTGCTTTTAAGTGAGGATTATTATCTTCCTTCTTTTCCAGTGTTGCCCCTTGTCTGGTTTGGAAATTAAAAATATGCCAGTTTCAGGGACACCTGGCTTAGTTGGTTAAGCATCTACCTTCGGCTCAGGTCATGATCCTGGAGTCCCGGGACAGAGTCCCACATCGGGCTCCTTGCTCAGCAGTGAGTCTGCTTCTCCCTCTGCCTGCCACTTTCCCTGCTTGTACTGTCTCTTTTTGACAAATAAATAAAATCTAAAAAAAAAAAAAAAAAAAAAAGCCACTTTCATAACATGACTTGAGTAGCAGTCTCCATTTTCTATTCTGAGACAATTTGTGTAAGGTTATCTGATCCTTGATCCTTTAAGTTAAAAAGCCACTCTACACCTGGTGTTATAAAACCATTCCTACAACTACATATCATTTATTTACCAGTTTTTCCTCAGCTGGAGCTCTACCCCAAGCAAACATTCCATGAAACTTTCTGAACCCTCTTAAGTTATTTCTTCAAAGATGGCTTCTAAAGTCCTTCTCCTTACTCTCATAGCACCCCACACTTAGCCTTCATAGCACTTCCTAATTAGATGTTTATCTGCATTATATTTGCTTCTCCCCTACCTGATATTCCACTGGGGGAGGACTCACTGTTCACCAACATATCTTCTGTTCTGAGCTCAGTGCTTAACATAATTGAAACCTGAATATTTTGGGGGCACCTAGGTGAGTCAGTCAGCTAAACATTGACTTCAGCCCAGGTCATGATCTCAGGGTCCTGGAACTGAGCCCTGTGTTGTGTTCTGCTTGTCCCTCTCTCGGTGCCCCTCCCTCTGCTTATGCTCTCTCCCTCTTCTCTCTCACATAAATAAATAAAATCTTAAAAAAAAGGCAAATATTTTTGTTTTCAGTAACATATTTACTAACAAAAAAGTTTCACGTTTTTAAAATGTAAGCCAAAAATCTAATAAAGATTATAGAAGAAAAAAAAAAGCTTCCTTTCTTTTCCTCAAAAAGTGTAGGCTCCACTCTTTTACAAAACATTAATGGGCAGCAACCTAAACCTCAGAGAAATTGAGTACCCTATATTCAGACTTTGAATCAAATTGCAGACTAGTATGAGACTGTGGCCCATAGGTAAATTTGTAATCCTGAGGTAAATTTGTATAGGTACCTTGTCATGCATAAAAATATAACCTTAGTGATAAAACTGAAGAGACAATGCATTTTGCCCTTTCTTTCATGAAATGTTTTTCAATTTATTTTCTGCTTTCTAGAGGGATCACATGCCAAACATATTTCCATCATTACTTTTCTCAATAAACTCATAATTGTGTGCCTTTCCCCTAAACCGCCCCAACACCAACCAGTACATAATTACTGTTCTAGAGAGCATACTATATAAATTATTTTCTCTGAAGATATTTTGATCATAAACCTCAAGTAGAAGGCTTTCCCTAGGGTATTCAATTATGGTCTATATTCTACATCACTTCTTCTATGATAACAGTCATAGTGTTTATAATTCTGATGTATAGATGTGGCTAAAAAACCAATATAAAACTCACATCCTTACAACAAACTACGTAAAAACTATTCTTTGCTTTAGGGCTATAATCACTGTTGAGATAATCCGTTCTTATTTGTTACCTGAATACCAGTATCAGGCCCTCAAAGATAAAAGTAACTTTGTTTATTCACTCAAAGACCTTAAAATTTAGTAAAAAAAAAAAAAAAAAGACAAAACTATTAGCAAATAGTTACAACACATGGCAGTCCATGACAAGAACCATAAGCTACCACAAAGCTATATAATAACCTATAGGTTATAAAACACACTCATATTATTATTGTTTTTCCTCAGTAAACCTACGAGATAGGATTGACCAAAAAAAAGAATTTGCAGATGAGGTAGTTTAACAGAATCCATAGTAATTCTACCACTCGAATCCAGTCTTCTGACTTTTGATTTAAAACCCATCTGCTATACAGCACTGACATTCGGACGAAAAAGTGGGTTAGAAAATCACAACATAAACTTTAAAGTGTACTGAACAGGAATTAATGCCATGTTTTTACATAAATGGTTAAATGAAGATCACAGTGGTATTACCTTAACATGATCTAAGATCACTAGTGGACCATTGACTCCTGATACTGTCTTGTATGCTAGAAAGAAACAGAAGAATCAGCTTTAGACAGACAGGACAACACCCTACAATTACCTCTGTAGTATTACCAAAAAGTTCCTCTCTCTACAGCACCTATTATAATACAGAGCACTCGAACAGAAAATTTTTAAATTGAATTTATAAAATATACCTGTGCCTGTACAACTTTTCATTATCCATCTTCATCCAACCAAAAACATTTTGCATTCTTACTGTAAGTTACTTTGTTTTAAGGACCCAGAATACAAAAACAAAGAAGGCACAGAGGGGCAGAGTTCTTTCAAGAGTTCCCAGTTTTATATGGAGAAGGGGGAAGAGTTAAAGGCTGTAACAGAGGTGTACAGAGGGTTTGTGGGAGCAGAGGAAAAAACTAGCAGTAGTTCTTACCTAGAAAAGGAAATGCTTTAGGGAAGAGATGGCATTTAGCAAAGGAGATAAGGGAAAGGAAATTCTCAACAACTTTAAGCACAAGTGACAAAACTCACAAAGGAAATCTGAGAAAATGTCATCTGTGAGGTAAAAGCCATAATTAAATGATGTCATAAAAACTACAGGGAAAAGAGCTTTAGAATAGGGGAGTGGGCAATGGAATGAAAGGCCAGAGGTCAAATATGATCCTTAAACAAGCAAAAAAAAAAAAAAAAGTCAAATGTTACTGTCAGTTTAGAGGCTTCTAATTTCTACTGCACATTAATCTCTGGGAATAAACTATTAGTCTCTAGGGCACCACTCAAAACCCATTTTAGAAAGGAGGTAACCATCCTGAAACCCTACTACACCTACAAACATGTCAAATGTAATGGTAATTAGGTATAAAACAGAACGTTCAGGAGACAATAATTCTAACAATGTTAGAATTAACTAAACTGCATAATCAGAACAGCTGAAAAAAAAAATAAATGAAAAAAACTTACTACAAGGCATTGAACACATGGTGAGAAACTGTCCACTAATTGAGAATTTTTTACTTGCTTGATTTCTTCTGCAGTCTTGGGACAGAAATTTCTGGCACAAATGTAGACTCCCAAGAATGAGGAAACCATTTAATATATCTAGTCTGTCCACTCAAAGGGCTTAAGAACTTAAAAACAGGAAGCAAGTGCCCTGGTACAAATGCTGCAAGTAGGAAAGCACTATCAGGGGCGCTTACTTGTCGTTCATACTCATAGTACATTTAAATCTGATACCAAATATTTGCCTGAATATCTATAATTTTAATTATCTCAAAAGAGGCTCCTAAATAACTTTTTTAACCTTAGATAATAAAAAGCAAGTCACAAATTTAAAAACTTAAGTTACTTAAATGGATGGTAATGTAAAAGAATTAATCATCTGTTCCCTTTATAGAAAAACCTCAGCTGTCACATTTGTTTTTATGAAAATCCTCTCCATTGTATGAAAATAAACTAACTCTTGAAAATAATTCCTACCCCTAAAAAATTTATTTGTTATTCTCATTTTTAGTGTTCAATTTTTTAATGACTTTCTAAAATTGCTACATAGAAATGCAAAGGGAACTACATTTAAAACGTTTTCTTAGAACCCAATTTTTAAAAATATAGGAACAACAGCTCAAAACCTTCACTTAAAACAGGGATAAGATAGGGTGTGGGCTGGTGGGGTTGGGGGGAGGATCTAATTTTGAGATTTAGAAAAGACTGTTTTGAATAAAATGTAACCAAACAAAATCCTTCAGGTTCTGAAAATTCTACTTTTTCCACCATGATTTCACCTCCTTTAACTTTAACCTCTACAACAAAGATGCTTCAGAATCTCATGTTTAAATTCAAGCTCATTTAAAATTAGGAAGTTTTGCCAGTCAGGAGCATAAGCATGACGGAAAAAAAGAAACACTACTCATTGTTTTTGCTGGAAACAGTGAATCAAGCTGACTTCTATTAAGATTCTACTTCATCAAAAGCAGTCTCTAAATTTGCAACAATGTGTATATCCTTTAAAAAGCCTATAAACATTCAAATTAATTGATTAATGCTGACACCACCAATATACATTTAATAAGTACTTGTCAGGAATTCTCACTTAATCTCCATAAAAGATCTACTAAGTTATACAAGAGAAAAATGACACTCAGAAATCAAGTAAATTGCCCAAGGATCTAAACTTACATAGTCTGGCTCCAAAGTCACTTGTTCTTTTAACTATGTACTGCAGCTCAAATTCCAAAACAAACTGTTTTTTTGTGTGTGGTCTGATACACTCTTGTAATTATTTGCAAGACTTACATAGCTATACTAACTCAGAATAATTTTATAAGTGCAACTTTAACTATTAAAAAATAAGCTATTTTCACTATTTAATGCAATACATAGCATTTCCTTTGTGTCTACATTTTGTTACTACCGCTAAACAATCTTTCTCTAATGGGAGTACAGCCACTGGAAGTTTTTAAGCAGAAAAGGGAGACTCTAATGGAGATGCTTACTTCAGCAGTTTCCCCTCACCGCAAAACACACACACACACACACACACACACACACACACACACACACACACACCACAAGACTACTCGGATACAAATCAGAGCTTAAGGAACATGCTTGATTTAAATTAAACTGACATATACAAACTGAACTAATAAATGTTACAACCCAAACCCAAACAAAAATATCATCAAACCTTACATTTGGAGAGTGCTTCATACTTACACAGAATGTCTTCAATAGGTTACCTCATTTCAGGCTCACACAATGCTGGGAGATAGGTAAGGCTGATGTACCCACTCTACACTTAAACTAAGGCTCTGAGAAATTTGTTACTAAAGGGGAGAACCAGACTTAGAACTGGTTTTTTGTTTGTTTGGCTTCTCCCACCCCTTACCCCAACTCTAAGGTTGGTTTTCTATGACCTTATAATATTTCTGAACTTAGTCTCCAATATAATTAAAAAATATAGATGACACAGTTCCTAACATTTGGATTACAAACAGGTACTAGAAGACAGTTTACATAGCAACTATAGCTCTTTTCCATGATAATAAAATTGCTTTAAAAATTACAAGCAGAGAAAATGATCTCAAACACTATTTAACTCTAAACAGTATTTATCCAGCCTTCCTCACCATTATCATTAACAGTCCAAAGCAGAGAGAACAGTTGAGTAAGGCTGCCAAAGACATTATAGCTGCTCTTCTAAAAAGTCAAAACCCATTCGCAAGTTATACAAACACTTCTGTTTACCAAAATAATGAACACTCTTCTTATGAAAATTTCCAAATGAATTAGAAGTTAGGTCGCAGGGAATATTCAGAACTTCTGACAATGACACGTTTACATTACATGGTGAACACATTTTATGACCAAAAAGTTAAATCTTTTGATTCTGAACTATCAAGCAGGCAATAAATATTTATGGAGTAATATTTCAAAACCAAAATCTACAAAGGTTTTAAGAAGCACATGTTTTGTAAGATGATATCCTCTTCCTCCTGCAGGATATGAGATTGTTCAACATTAGTAAGGCCACATAATGATTGTGAAATTTTAAAAGAGAAAATTAAACAGTCATGGCACAAGAGCTCCAGTCCTCTAGACTCCACCTTATTAGCAAAACAAAAAACCCCAGCAAGCATCTTCTATTGTGCAAGAACAGTAGAGATCCACATCCTGACAGGTGGACAATAAGGGAGGGGTTCTAGAAAAAGTAGGCCTATGAGTCCTTTACTTGACTTTTCATTGAGACTACCTCTGCTTTATGAAATAAACTTAAGGTTAGTTCTGATCTAAGTTCTCAAGAACAATGGAGATTATCTAATTCAATATGTTCAGTGTCTAAAAGTTCAGTATGTATTACTGAACTTGGCTCAAAGTTTAAACAATTAAGTTTTCTTTCCTTGTGAATTTAGAAACTCAACTAAAGTGCTCAAGATTATTCTAAGGCTGTGCATCTCATTTTCCATTTCTTGTTAACAGACCCAATATCGTGAAGTTAAAACAGGATCCAATTTGTACAGTAGTACTGCCAATATTATCAGTCCCATTCCTTCATTCAAAAGCATACATTAAATAACTACAATAATATACCACCTAAGACGGTATAATCAATCTTTAGAAAAATTAAGAGGTTAATCAGTATTTATTCAGAAACAATTAAAACTATTGGGCTAGAATAAAGAATGTGGCAATTTAAGAAAAGGATGATATTCAAGTGTAGTTAGCTGTTAGTCTAAGAATGGTATCATTTATGCTTTTCAGAATAACACAGATAAGAAAAGCAACTCAACCAAGTGTCCCAACTCCCTACTCTGATTCCAGCCACATTAAGAATCTACTAAACTATGAGAACGAGGGGTTTAAATGCAAGTTAAAAAACAATTACAAGATATCTTTTATGTGTCAAGCACTGTGGTATGCAGTGAGAATACAAAAAGGGTTCCAGAGGTTCAGTTTTAAGCATTATATTGCAACAATTTTGTCAGGAGGAATCTCATTTGGAATTCTTCAGCCACTGGCTAAGCACACAAAGAATACTGAAAAAGCATACTCATCTCCCTTAAGGGTTAACAATCATGAAGTACTCTTGAAACAATTTTATTATTTCTGTTGATACTCTTCGAATTGACATAGAATAATAATTATATGGAAACTGACTATTGCACCCCTACAATCTTTTCCTAGAAACACCACTAATATCTGTCTACCCAAAGAAAAGTAAAGCATGCAAATGCAATTCATAAAAGAAATATGAACTATTAGGTATAAATTTATTGTCAGAATCTATAGAAGAATGCAACATCTGTTAATTTCTTGAAACATTCACTTCAGCTCATATAAACCTCCAGTAAATATTCTCAGATAATTCAGAGAATTCCCAGTGTAAAAAGCACATCTCAGCAAACCATGGAATCAACTGTGTTTTTCTTCTTCCTCACACTGCAGTGCTGTCATATGACCTCGTGACAGATCAGGATAGGATTAGTCAGACTGGAGGGTGGCTAGACTGAAACCCTTCATCTGAAATTCTTTTGAACCAATGAGCCACCCACAAACAGGCATTCTGGCAACTAACCAGTGCAAACACAGTCTCACCACCTGGGGAAACACAAGCTTTCCCAAGTTTTAAAAAGAGTCTATTTCCAGGGCTTATCCCAAATTCCGAAGGAAGCTGTGAAGAGATCTGTTGCTGCACAACTGTATTGGTTAGTTATAAAAAAAATTTCTTTTGGAACTACTGGATAGTCCACTTAAAACTGCACGTATTAAGGCAGGTTTTGTGTGTGTTGTGTTTTTTTTTGTAAACACTTAAACATGCACATGATATATTTTGCACATAATACTATGTAATATGGGCAAAGCTGCTTGGCTTCGCCAAGATAGCCTTGCACTTAATTGTCTTAGTTTTAACTTGCCGGTAAATGAAGAGAAAATGCTAAAAAAAAAAAAAAAAAACAACAAAAAACAACCAATGAGAAATTAAACGGAATTTCAGAAGCGCCTGCATGCTCTAGTCGGTTGAACAGGTTGACTCTTGATCTCAGGGTCGTGAGTTCAAGCCCAGTGTTGGGCTCCATGCTGGGCGTGGAGCCTACTTAAAAAAAAAAAAAAAGGAATTCTAGTTTCTGCTTTGCCAATAATTGTTTAAAATCTGGCAAGTCCTGTCCCTCCCAGAACTTTAGGCTTCCCACTGTAAAATGAGAGGGTTAGACTAGATGACTTGCAGGGTACTTTCCAGCTGTAGCTTCTCTGATATCAACGTGTCCTCCTGTGGGGCAGCCCTTCCACAGAACATCTCCCTCTGGCTGCCGGCCTAACCTTCATCAACGAAGGGCCACACCACATCAGCGATGGCACAACATAGTCTCCCTCGGAAGAACTCCTGACCACCCCTGAAGATCTACACTGGTGGGAGGAGATGGGAAGGGGCGTTTCCCTGACCTCCTACATATCCAATTGAGATCAAGGGATGACTAAGATTGAGGTGACAAGAAGCGGCCTTCCTTTAGACAAGAAGCAAGAACCCAAGGGTGCTCCAGTCAAGGAAGTTGGAGAGGGCGCGGCAATAGTCAGGAGCCCACCAACCCCAAGAAAAAGTTCTCGTCGAGGCTCTTGCCCTCCGCCCACCTATGTTACGAAAACATCACGTACACTCAAATCTCCTTCTAGAGACAGACTAATGAGTCAGAAAAGGTGGGATGAGAAAGGGAAAAATAAATCCCCCCTCCCCCGCTAAGCAGGTGAATGGAAGCAAGAGACTGAGCTAAGAAGCAAGACAGGATTCGTCTTGTTCTCTGATACTCACTGAGGCGAGGCTGGGAAAGGTAGTTCCGGCTAACTGCCAGCGCTTGCTCCCGAGATCCCACCACAGGCCCACTGGTGGGCACCGGTAGCTCGGGTGCGGCCCCGTTCACTATCCCCCGCATCGCCCGCAGCGCCATCTTGTCTCCTCCGTCCCGACTGGCTCCGCAGCTGCGCCGCGCAGGCGCAGATATAGCAGGGGCGGCCCGCGCTCCCGGCTCCGCCCACGCCTGCTGCAGAGCGCCGGCCTCGCCCCGCCCCCTTCGCAGAGCACCTCCCGCAGCCTCGTGACTCGAGTTCCGCGTGGGCGGGGCTGAGCCCGCGCACTGGCCTGAGGAGCTGACCAGCGTGCTGCGAGGGAGGGCGCTGGACTAGGGACCGAAAAGACGCGTTAGGAGGGTCTCTGATCGAAAGAAAGGCAAGACTTAAGAGAGAAAGAGCAGAAACAAAGAAAAAAGGATGCGTATGAAGGGAGGGAGGCAGGGGTAAGAAAGGCTAGCACGTACAAGAAAAGGTCAGCTGGTGTCCATTTTCATGACACTGAGGAAAACACTGAAAGTTCTGAAAAAGCACTTTGAAAAACAAAAAACGTTAAACCTATTCTAGTGATTAACATAGGGTAGTACTTGCCATCATTTCTTGCACTTTACTATCCTCCTATCCAATTTATTCACTGATATATCCATTCAGAAAACATATAGTGGACTATTTAGGGCGGTGTGAACACAAAGTGTAACATATTTCAATATTACTTTAGAGATAGAACTCATACAAGAATGACTAGGTGGTTGTGGGAGGTGACAGTCCAGGTGTAGGGCCTGAGTGATTGAATTGATTGTGGTACTGTTTATAGGTAGAGAATAGAGAAGGAAGTAAAAAACTTCGCCGGTTGTAGTGGAGGAAAAGAAAAGCTAATTGGGGATGTGTTAAGTTTCCAGTGGAGTATTCTGAATGAGATTTCTAGTGGATTATATAGGTCAGTGCCTCACAAGAAGGTATCTAGACTAAACTGAGATCAAAATTTCTGACTTATCACCATGTACGTAACGCAGAAATAAAAGAGGTAAGTCGGAGAATGTGTGTACTGTTGGGGACATGCTAAAGACCACATCTAAGGGCTCACTAAGATTAGGGGATGAACAACTGAAGATTATCCTGCAATCAAATTCAGAACGATATTAGATTATAACACATGTCCTAGATGCAAAATGAAGAGAAAATATTTAGGACAGATTATTGTGTAATGCCAAAAACCGAAGAGAAGGCAAGTGATAGAAGTATTAGAAATATTCATTGTATTTGGCCATTAGAAAATCATTGTGATATGATGGGGAAATGGATGCTTAATAGAGAACAATAAACTTTTGTACGTATGTGAAAATTTTAGGATTTGAACTATACATCTGTATGGTATATAAAAAAATTAAATGAACATTACTTGGTTATTTAAAGTCTATTCTACATGAATTTTATTTCCACGCCCTTTGGTATAAATGTCCACAGCTCTTTTGAACCATATCACTGAGGCAAACTTTCCTTAATTTTGAGTGATATTGAGCATCATTTAGTATATCTTAGTAGTTGTAGAAAAGAATGGGAAAACAATGAGACACCATTTTTGTTTTGTGAGACTGACAAGTTGGCAAGAGTGTAAGGAAACAAGAATTTTCATATTTATTGTTAAAAATATAATTGGTATATTATCTAGAAAAGCAATTTGGTGGTGTCATATTCATCTATTTATCATGTATTATTATCTATCTATATGTCAGTATATAGATAAATATTTTCAGTTACATATTAATTAGGTACATATATATACATCACATATATATGATATGTGATCTATATTAATCTTTATACATATACATGGATATATACAGTCATATTCATTGAAACATTTTGAAATATCAAAAACCTAGAAATAATCTAGATGCCCATTCATAAATTACAGCCTATCCAGTCAAAGGTATTCCTTAACCTTTGAAGAACTCACCATAGCCTTAAGTGTTGGAATTAAAGATAAAAAAATTCTTCAAAATAGGGATGCCTGGGTGGCTCAGTTGGTTAAGCAACTGCCTTTGGATCAGGTCATGATCCCAGCGTCTTGGGATCGAGTCCCGCATCGGGCTCCTTGCTCCGCAGGGAGCCTGCTCCACTCTCTGCCTCTGCCTGACTCTCTGCCTGCTTGTGTTCTCTCTCTGTTAAATGAATAAATAAAATCTTAAAAAAAAAAAATCTTCAAAATAAATCATTAAGTTCTTAAAAAAGCAATTGCAAAGTAGATTAATTTGTATACATTTTAAGTAGTATGTAAATATGTAGTATTATAAGTATATATGTAAAAGTTTATATAAGTATAAATGTAGTTATGTGTATAAGGAAGTATACATGTAGATATATGCATATATGTGAAAGAATTCTACTTTTTTAAAAAAGATTGTATTTATGTGAGAGATAGCATACAAGTGGAGGGGAGGAGCAGAGGGAGAGAGAGAAGTAGACTCCCTGTTGAACAGGGAGCCCAACATGGGGCTCAATTCCAGACCCTGAGATCATGACCTGAGCCAAAGGCAGATGCTTAACCAACTGAGCCATCCAGGCAACCCAAGAGAATTCTACTTTTAATTTCATACCCTGTCTGTGTAGTTTCAATCCTTTAATAGGTTTTTGCACTGAATTTTTTTCCATATATACAACAGCTTCTTTTTTTTTTTCGTATAAAAATACAATCTGGTATTCTCATGTTAATTTTCATGATCGTAGGTATGTTTCAAATATGAATATCAAACTATCAGCTATTGTTACACCTGTTTTTCTTGTTTTCTTAAATTTATTTTCAAACAAGTAATACAGTAATTTATTCTTTTTTTAAAAAAAAATGTGCACAACACAAATAAGTCAAAAGTTTCTCTTGATTCCTATCCAGTTCCATCCAGAGGGAACCACTCTTTTCAATTTGCTAGTTATCTATATAGATTTGAGGTGTGTGTAGGTATTTAATATAAATAGGATGATGTACATACCATCTGTGTTCTATAACTTGCTCTTTTCATTTAATAATAAATACTAGGCATCATTTCATATCAATGCATAAAAATTTACTTCATTGTTTTGAAACTTTACACAATATTCCATAGTATAATCTACTGTAGTTAATTTAACATTTCCTTTTTATGAACATTTAGGTTGACTCTACATTTCGAATAACAAAAAAATACATGTGAATTAATATAATTATACCTTTTATCTTTTTATTTTAGGAGTAGTTCAAAATTCTTAATTTTTAATGAGTTTTGTGTAATTGTTATTCTACGAGCAGGAATCAGTTGTAGTCTACAGTACATAAGCAAGGTATTAACTTCAAAATTTAATTTTTTAAGTTTAATTTAAATTCAATTTCACTAACATATATTACTAGTTTCAGTGATTCATCAGTTGCTTGCAATACCCAGTGCTCATTATGTCAAGTGCCCTCCTTAATGCCCATCACCCAGTCACTCCATCACTCCACCCACCTCCCCTTCAGCAACCCTGTTTGTTCCCTATAGCTAAGTCTCTTATGCTTTGCTTTCCTCTCTGTGTTCCTCTTATTTTATTTTTCTTCCCTTCCCCTGTGTTCATCTCTTTTGTTTTTTTTAAATTCCACATATGAGTGAAACCATACATTATTTGTCTTTCTCTGACTGACTTATTTCTACTTAGCATAATACCCTCTACTTCTATCCATGTCATTGAAAATGGCAAGATTTCATTCTTTTTCATGGCTGAGTAATATTCCATTACACACACACACACACACACACACACACACACACACACCACTTCTTTATCCATTCATCTGTTGATGGACATCTGGGTTCTTTCCATATTTTGGCTGTTGTGGACATTGCTGCTAGATACATTGAGGTGCAAGTGCCCCTTCAAATCACTATGTTTGTATGCTTTGGATAAGTACCTGGTAGTGCAATTGCTGGGTCATGCTCTAATTTTAATATTTTGAGGAACCTCCATACTGTTTTCCAGAGTGGCTACACCTGTTTGCATTCCCATCAACAGTGTAAGAGGGTTTCCCTTTCTCTGCAACCTTGCCAACATCTCTGACTTATTTCCTGACTTGTTAATTTTAGCCACTCTGACTGGGGTGATGTGGTATCTCAGTGTGGTTTTCATTTGGATTTAACTGATGCTGAGTGATATTGAGCATTTTTTTCATATGTCTGTTGACCGTATGTTTTCTTTGGAGAAATGCATGTTCATGTCTTCTGCTCATTTCTTGACTGGATTTTGTTGTTGTTATTTTTTGGGTGTCGAGTTTGATAAGTTCTTTATAGATTTTGGATATTAGCCCTTCATCTGATAATTCATTTGCAAATATCTTCTCCCATCCCATAGGTTGTCTTTTAATTTTGTTGACTGTTTCCTTTGCTGTTCAAAAGCTTTTTATATTGATGGAGTCCCAATAGTTCATTTTTGGTTTTGTTTCTCTTGCTTTTGGAGATGTGTCTAGGAAGAAGTTGCTGTGGCTGAGGTCAAAGAGGTTGCTGCCTGTGTTCTCCTCTAGGATTTTGATGGGTTCCTGTCTCACATTTAGGTCTTTCACTCACTTTGAGTTTATTTTAGTGTACGGTGTAAGAAAGTGGTCAAGTTTCATTCTTTTGCATGTTGCTGTCCAGTTGTCCCAACACCATTTGTGGAAGAGACTATCTTTTTTTCCATTGGCTATTCTTTCCAGTTGTGTTGAAGATTAGTTAACTACAGAGTTGAGAGTCCATTTATGGTCTCTCTATTCTGTTCCATTGATCTATATGTCTGTTTTTGTGCCAGTGCCATACTGTTTTAATGATTACAGCTTTGTAATACAGCTTGAAGTCTGCAATTGAGATGCCCCCAGGTTTGGTTTTCTTTTACAACGTTCCTTTGGCTATTTAAGGTCTTTTCTGGTTCCATACAAATTTTAGGATTATTTGTTCCAGCTTGGTGAAAAACTTAATGTCAGCATTTATTTAACAAATATTTGAACAACTTATGTGTACTGGGTACTGTTCTAAGTTCTAGAGATATATTAGTAAATAAACAAAGTCTCTGTCCTCATGGCACTTATAAGAGTGTGAAAATCAGAAAACAAACAATAAATTAATAAAGTGCCTTTAAGAGTTTGTGTGATGAAAAATAAGAAAGTAGGGTGAAGGACAGAAGATTTTAAATGGTGTAGCCAGGGTCTCAGCCATCTGAGCCCCGAACAAAAAAAAAATGTCATGGAAGCTCCAGAAGATGTGTGATCCAGGTAGACACAATAGTAAGTGGAAGGTCCTGAGGCAGAATTAAAGTGGAGTTAGAATGAATTAAGCTAAGCAGAGAGCAGTAGGAGAAAGGGCTGGACCAGGTCAGATAGAGCCTTGGAAGATATGGATAGGGGTTTTGAATTTTATAAGTGTGAGTACAGAGTTATTTGAAAGAATAATGTGATTAGGCTTTATTTTTTTTCCCAAAATATGTTTATTTTTTCAGTGTTACGAGATTGATTGTTCATGCACCACATCCAATGTTCCATGCAATACATGCCCTTCTCCATACCCATCACCAGGCTTGCCCGACCCCCCACCCCCCCCTCCAAAACCCTGTTTGTTGCTCAGAGTCCACAGTCTCTCCTGGTTCATCACCCCTCCAATTTCCCCCCATTCACCCTTCCCTTCCTTCTCACAGTGCCTTCCATGATTTTCTTTATGCTCCACATGTAAGTGAGACCATAAGATAATTGACTCTCTCCGCTTGACTTATTTCACTCTGCATAATCTCTTCTAGTCCCGTCCATGTTGATACAAAAGTTGGATGTTCATCCTTTCTGATGGAGGCATAATATTCCTCCATATTAATAATTGTATAGATGTACCACATCTTCCTTATCCACTCATCTGTTGAAGGGCATTTTGGTTCTTTCCACAGTTGGGCGATTGTGGCCATTGCGGCTATGAACATTGGGGTACAGGTGACCCTTCTTTGTACTGCATCTGTTTCTTTGGGGTAAATAACCAGCAGTGCAATTACAAGGTCATAAGGTAGCTCTGTTTTTAATTTCTTTTCTTTTTTTTTTAAAGATTTTATTTATTTATTTGACAGAGAGAGAGAGAGAGAGAGAGAGAGAGAGAAATCACAAGTAGGCAGAGAGGCAGGCAGAGAGAGAGGGGGAAGCAGGCTCCCTGCTGAGCAGAGAGCCCGATGTGGGGCTCGATTCCAGGACCCTGAGATCATGACCTGAGCTGAAGGCAGAGGCTTTAACCCACTGAGCCACCCAGGCGCCCCTCTATTTTTAATTTCTTGAGGAATCGCCATACTGTTTTCCAAAATGGCTGCACCAACTTGCATTCCCACCAACAGTGGAGGAGGGTTCCTCTTTTTCCACATCCTCTCCAGCATTTGTTGTTTATTGTCTTGTTGATTTGGGCCATTCTAACTGGTGTACGGTGGTATCTCAGTGTGGTTTTGATTTGAATCTCTCTGATGGCTAAAGATGAGGAACATTTTTTCATGTGTCTGTGAGCCATTTGTATGTCTTCTTTGGAGAAGTGTCTGTTCATGTCTTCTGCCCTTTTTTTTCGATGTGATTATCTGTTTCGTGAGTGTTGAGTTTGAGGAGTTCTTTATAGATCTTAGATATCAGATCTTTGTCAGTAGTGTCATTTGCGAATATCTTCTCCCATTCTGTGGGTTGCCTGTTTGTTTTGTTGACTGTTTCCTTTGCTGTGCAGAAGCTTTTTATCTTGATGAAGTCCCAAAAGATCATTTTTGCTTTTGTTTCCTTTGTCTTTGGAGACATGTCCTGAAAGAAGTTGCTGTGGCTAATGTCATAGAGGTTACTGCCTATGTTCTTCTCTAGGGTTTTGATAGATTTCTGCCTCACATTAAGGTCTTTTATCCATTTCGAGTTTATCTTTGTGTATGCTGTAAGAGAATGGTCAAGTTTCATTCTTCTACATGTCCAGTTTTCCCAGCACCATTTATTGAAGAGATTGTTTTTTTTCACTGGATATTTTTTCCTGTTTTGTCAAAGATGATTTGACCATAGAGTTGTGGGTCCATCTCTGGGCTCTCTATTCTGGTCTATGTGTCTGTTTTTGTGCCAGTACCATGCTGTCTTGGTGATCACAGCTTTGTAGTAAACTTTGAAATCAGGCAATGTGATGCCCCCAGCTTTGTTTTTCTTTTTCAACATTTCCTTAGCAATTCGGGGTCTTTTCTGGTTCTATACAAATTTTAGGATTGTTTGTTCTAGCTCTTTGAAAAAAACTGGTGAAATTTTGATCGGGATGGCATTGAAAGTGTAGATTGCTCTGGGCAGTATAGACATTTTAACAATATTTATTCTTCCAATCCATGAGCATGGAATGCTTAAATAGACATCTTGTTCAACTGGGCAAAGAACTGAGACAGAAGACAAGAGAGAAACTGAGAGAACAGTTACAATGCATTGTAACTAGGTGAGCAGCGATAACTCAAACTAGACTGATGGCTCTCTTCCAGCACCTCCCAGCAGTCTGGGCTTATCGCTGTCACAGAACTCAGTGCTCTAATGATAGCACTGATAAGTGTCCATTTATATTTTTCTCCCCTGCTGCTCCTTTCTGTAATCTTAGATACAGAGCAAGGGGATTGGCAATGGGTTGTAGAGAAGAGTACAGTTAGGAGAAACATAAAAGGAAAAATGATAAAGGTAAGTCCAAGATTGCTATAAAACAGGTGTCGTTATCTGGGGATGCATGGCAATCTGTGAATCCTTATACAAGATGAACAAAAAAAATGAACGTTATTCATATGGTCATTTTTCCTGGAGATGACCAATAGATTTTCATCAGATTCTCAAAGGAACATGGAAATCTTAAAGCAAACAAGATAACTAAGCATCACTGAGTAACTGGGTAAGTGGAATAACCATTTATAGATTCACAGGTGTTAAATCAAATTTCTATATGATAGTGTCAGATAGTTGGTTTTACTTTGCATCATCTCCAACTTCTTGGACAATTATAATTATTTTTATTTTATGATTTCTTAGGATTATATCAACATAATTCAAAAATATTATTCAATTGAAATTGAACATAAAAGTTTCTCAGTTATTTAAAGCATTATATTATATATTATATATTAGAGCATTATATATAATACAGCATTATATAATACAGCATAATATATAATATTCTATATTATATATTACTTTAGAGCATTAATGTTTAAACACTTTCCTCATGTTTAAAAAATTTTTCTTAATATAAAAAAAGACAAAGGCCAAAACAAATATTTTACACATAGAAAAAAACAGATAAGAAAATATGGAAAATTTTAGTTTCCCTAATAATGAAAAAAATTCAAACTGAAACAACCATAAGGTACCACTGCTCTGTTAAAATTATCAACACTAACCAAATGATTTTTTAAGTGTTGGCAGGATTAAGGATTAAGAGGTGCACCAACATGTTTCTCCTTCCTTTGTAAACTGGCCAGTCCTTCTACAAAGCAATCTGGTATGGGTTAGGGATCACAAAACTGTTCCTAGTGCTTGATCCAATAATTTGTTTCGGTAATCTCAAGAATGGGATTATTAACTAAAGTTAATATAACCATGTTAATAGCTTGTTTCAGCAATACTATTATTCATAATAGCAAAAATAAATAACGTAAAATGTCTAACAATAGTGAACTAGACAAAGAATTTATATCTATATATATGACTATTAACAATTTTATTTTTTTACTAATTTAAAAAATTGAAGTATAGTTGATGCACAATGTTACATTAGTTTCAGGTGTACAGCATAGAGTCAACAACTTTATATGCTATTTTCATCACAAGTGCATTTACCATCTGTCACCATACAATGCCATTAGAATACCATTGACTATATTCCCCATGCTGTACCTCTCATCCTCATGACTTTTTCTTCCCATAACTGGAAGCCTGTGTCTCTAATTCTCTTCCATCCATTTTGATCACCCCTGTACCCCCATCCCCTCTGGCAACCACCAATTTGTTCTCTGTATTTATGGGTCTGTTTCTGTTTTATTTCTTTGTTTTGTCTTGTTTGGTTTTAGTTTCCACATATAAGTAAAATCATATGGTATTTGTTTCTCAGTCTAACTTAATTCACTTAGCATAATATCCTTTAGGTCCATCCTTGTTTTTGCAAATGGCAGGATCTATTCCTTTTTTATGATTGAGTAATATTCCATCACACACACACACACACACACACCCATGTCTTCTTTATCCGTTCAATTACTGATGAACACTTATCCTGCTTCCATATCTTGGCTATTGTCCATAATGCTGCAATAAACATAGGGGTGTATGCATCTTTTTGAATTACTGGTTTTATTTTCTTTGGGGAGGTACCCAGTAACAGAATTACTAGATTGTATAGTATTTCTATTTTTAATTTTTTGAGGAATTTCCTACTGTTTTCCAAAGTGGCTGCACTAGTTTACATAGTGCAACAGTGCACATGGAGTTTTCCTCCATATCCTCACTAACATTTGTTATTTCTTGTATTTTTGATACTAACTATTCTGACTGATTTGAGGTAATACCTTGTTATGGTTTTGATTTGCATTTCCCTGATGATTAGTGATGTTAAGTATCTTTTTGTATGCCTTTTGGCCATCTACATGTATTCTTTGGGGAAAAAATCTATTCAAGTCCTCTGCCATTTTTAATTGGATTGTCTGGTTTTTTATAGTATTGTGTTTTATAAGTTATTTATATATTTTGGGTAGTAACACTTTACTGGTGATATCATTTGTAAATAGATTCTCCTAATTTAGTAGTTGTCTTTTTGCTTTGTCGATGGCTTCCTTTGCTATGCAAAAGCTTTTTTATTTTGGCGTAATCCCAATAGTTTGTTTATGCTTTTGTTTCCCTTTCCTCAAGAGACAAATCCATGTGTTGCTAAGGCTGATGTCAGAGAGATGACTACCTATGTTTTCTTCTAGGATTTTAATGATTTTAAGTCTCACATTTACATCCTGAATCTATTCAGAGTTTATTTTTCTATATGGTGTAAGAAAGTGATCCAGTTTCATTCTTTTGCATGTTGCTGACTGGTTTTCCCAGCACTATTTATTGAAGAGACTGTCTTTTTCTCATTGTATATTATTTCTTCCCTTGTTGTGTCTCTTTTGTGCCAACATCATACTATTTTGATTATTATAGCTTAGTAAGATATCTCAAAATCTGGGATTATGATGCTGCCATCTTTGTTCTTCTTTTTCATGATTGCTTTGGCTATTTGGGTCTTTCTGGTTCCCTACAAATTTTAGCATTATCTGTTCTAGTTCTGTGAAAAGTGCTATTGGTATTCTATTAAGGATTGCATTGAATCTGTAGATTGCTTTGGATGGTGTGGACATTTTAACAATATTAATTCTTCTGATCCATGAGCATGAGATATCTTTTCATTTTTTTGTGTTATTTTCAATTTCTTTCATCAGTGTCTTATAGTTTTTATAGTATAGGTCTTTGACCTCTGTGATTAAATTTATTCCTAGGTGTAACTATAAGTGGAATTATTTTCTTAATTTCTTTTTCTGCTACTTCATGATTAGTGCATAAAAATGCAACAGACTTCTGTATCTTAATTCTGTGTCCTTTAACATTAGTGAATTCATTTATTCTAGTAGACTTTTAGTAGAAGGATTCTATGTTTAATGAATACTGGTATACATATAACTAGTGGATTTTAAGTATATGGAACTATTTGTACAAAACAATAGTAAAAAGAGCTAACCACAAATATAGACCAATTGCAATAACATGAAACACTTTTGTACACTGATAAAAATCAGGAGACCTTGTGCAGTGGTATGAATAATTGATACTGCATTTTTTAAGGGTTTCATTTTTTTCTTTTTAAGTAGACATTAACTATCCAAACTCATACACTCAAGCAGACAGTGTAACCTGAGGAAAGGAGTGGAATACGGTATTAGGGTTAAGAGGCTTTGGAGCCAGACAGATTTAATTTAAGTCCTGATTTTATTAGTTCTATAACCTTGAAAAAAATTTGTTTATTTATTCTTTCTAGGTCTCAAACTGAGAAACATAATACTACCTTCTTCATTAGCTTGTAAACCTTAAAAGAGATTAACTTGGCAAATAGCAAAAGCTAAATATGTTTCAGCTAGTGTTGTTACTATATACTTTAACTGATCAAACATTTACATATTAATTGCCATGTGTTAGATTCTTTTCTATAGCTTTTATAAATGGCATGTCTCCCTAACTAGTTCATAGTAAGCAGATATTACATGTTGTAATTTTCTTGTGTCTTATATATATAGTACATAGCAAGGCAACTTTCATGTAATATTTAATACATTCCTATTAGGTGAATCAAAATGTGTTGCTCCTTTTCTAAAGATGGGCAGCTCTTCACCAATCTTATACTTCTATACAGAGAGCTTTTTTTTTTTTTCCCTAAGGAATACTCATCTTGTATGCTGGTTTTTGCTCTTTTATTATTTGCTGAAATCATGTCCTTATTTTACCCACAAGGAATATAAGACAGCTGGCCCCAACAGTAGGGAATGTGATCAGAACATGAGACTGAGTCAGAAGCTCCAGTCTCAGTGTGGACTATCTCTTATTGCGCAGTGTGACTTCGGGCTGATTCTCAATTCCTTCTGTCTCTGAGCATCCATATGTCAGTCAGAAAGATTTTATGTGATAGTTCTCAAGGATTTAAAAGAGGGCTTCTAGAAATCAACATCTCAGAAAGAAGTGGAAAAGCTTATTCTTTTATTACAAATGATTATTGGGGAAGAAAATCAGAGAAGGGAAGTGAAACAAAAGCTCATGCCAGTGATCTAATTTTCCCCATATACAGTTTATCTCTCTTCACTTGCTGGAAAATTTTGATCAAGGAAAGCATTGTGAAGACAAACCACGGCAGATTAAATAAACAAAGCTGTAAATTTCCATGTAACCATGCAAAAACCAGTATGAAATCATCAATGTAAAATTTTTTGCATCATATGGGAAAGGAACTTAATTAATTCTTGCATTTGGGTATGGGAGTATTTACGTGTGTGTGTGTGTGTGTGTGTGTGTGTGTGTGTGTGTGTGTTTGTGTGAACTTTCTCTTTGTTGTTGTTGTGTTGGTTATCTTGTATTTCTGACCATCAGATGGAAAGTGAGCTTTATAGGTTGAAACCTGTATTGACTTCCTGAAAACTGATCTTTGGTTTTATTCTGTATTATTTTCAATGTCACTAGGGTCACTGATATGTTGTGGAAAGAAAGAGAACAATAGAGGGCACCCTATAATCAGAGCAATGGCTACTGAGGAAGTGGAACAAATATTTAAACATGTAAATCCAAGAAAAAGACAATGGTTCGAAGTTCCTTTATGAGGTGCTGACTGTATCATGCACCTATCATGCACTGTATCATGCACACTACATGTATCATGTAGTGTGAAGTGGGAAAAAGTTTGAAACTCAAAGTACCTTTTGTCAAAGCCTTTTTTTTTTTCCCTCAGATCTAAATAACCTTTTCTCATCCTAAATATTCCATGCAAAAGGAAATCAGTTGGATAAATGCTGATGTATTTATTTGATGGAATATTATTCAGACATTAAGACAGAAAAAATACCTTTTATAATACAGTAGTAACTTGTGATTCTATATGAAATGGCATACACAGTATATCTGTTATCTATATGTGTACACATACCCTCAGAGAAAATATTGGAAAGGAATACATGTTATCAGGGGTGGCCTCTGAGTTATGGGAGGTTTTGTATTCCATCTGTCAATATTTTTTTTTTGCTTTAGACTCCATTACACTTTTTAATCAGCCATAAAATTAAGAATGTCGAGATGTTTCTGTTTAAAATGGTACAGCTTTCATTTTACTAGGTAGAAGCTTTGACTAGTAGTAAAATATGTATACAATCAGGTGAATGAAAAGTTCTGTATTACAGAGACCTGGAAGGAATTTGGGTCAAAGAAAGTAGGGACAGATGACACAGAGTCAGCATTTGGTGAGAACTCATTGTTTTACCTTTCAGACTAGTTTATGATTATTTGACTTGTAATAGACATTAAGAATCAACTAGACACAATTCAACAATTTGCAGGTGAGGAACCTGAACCTCAGGGAAGTAAAGTGACTTTCCCAAATTTCAGAAGCAATATAGTAGCAGGGCTAAGAAGATAATCTAACTTTCCTAGACCTTAGACCATGCTTTTTTTGGTCTACAACTGCCCAGTTGTTTCTCTATCACCTATGTATACATTTCTTTAAGTCTGGGAAATTCCCTCTGTTGCAAGGTAATTATAGATGGTCTACTCTATCCTTATTTAGAGGTCCTTTGGAAGATAAAATTAATTGTCATAAAGGTGGGGGATTCTGATTCTCTGAAATGAGAATCTAAGACCCAGACACTGAACTGGTGTCTGCCTGAAGCTCCGACTTTGGTTGCAAAGATGACCTGAGAACAAGCTAGACTTAGAACATCTGGGATTCTCAGGGAAAAAATCTGGGGATTTATTCTGATTTGGAGTGTTTCTATTGAGCCACTAGTTATCATGGCAACATACCTGTACCATCTCAAAGCCCTTCTTTGTACTGCATCTGCTTCTTTCGGGTAAATACCCAGTACTGCACTTGCAGGGTCATAAGGTAGCTCTATTTTTAATTTCTTGAGGAATCTCCACGCTGTTTTCCAAAGTGACTGTACCAACTTGCATTCCCACCAATAGTAGAAGAGGTTTGCCCTTTCTCCACATCCTCTCCAACATTTTTTTACTGTTTTGTTGATTTTGGCCATTCTAACTGGTGTAAAGTGGTATCTCAGTGTGCTTTTGATTTGAATCTCCCTGATGGCTAAAGATGATGAACATTTTTTCATGTGTCTGTTAGCCATTTCTCTTTTCCCCTGATCTGAAATGAACTCTCCTCAGTTTACCAGGCATAGCACTTCCATGCCTTTTTGGACACAAATCCATCCACACAAGGTGTACAATCCCATATAAATTGTAGCCATGAAGTAACATCTTCCTGGCCTTTTTTTCAGAAGCTTGTGACAGGAACCACACCCCTCTAGTCTGAGGCTGGAACGCTGACATACACACTTGATATGAGGAAGTCTGAACTGATTGTTCAATATTTCAACAGCAAGAGAACCAGGAAGCAATGAGAAACAAAATCACCCTCTAGGTCTGAGCTACCAGACCATCTGCTCTGGCAGACCATGTCAGTCACAGGCAAAAGTGTAATTAGGTTATGCATGTTATTTGGTCTGGAGAAAAACCTGTCTGATGATACTTTGTGCCAGCCACTTTACCTGAAATGATAACAGTACCACTATCAAAGATCCTCAAACTCCCATTTCAGTCCCAAATTGCTCTCAAGAAGCTGCTCTGGCTAGAAATCAGTAGTCTATATCAAAGACTCAGAGTTCATTAGTCCAAAAACATAGAATGAGCTATATTTTTTTAATGGTGACTTTATTTTTACATTTTCCACTGTAATTTAGATAATAAAGAATCTCTTATAATTTGCCACTTAGCATAACCACTAATATAGTTTAAATATATTTATCCTATTTATATGGAATTTTCATGGGCATACAATTACAATATACTTAAAGTTATAAACATTTTTTAGTTGTGGTCAAATATACATAAAATTTATTATCTTAAAATTTTTAGGTATACAGTTCAGTAGTATTAAGTATATTCACATTGTTGTGCAACCAGTCTCCAGTTTTTCATCTTGCAAAACTGAAACTCTTTTAGCCTATTAGTTAAACAATAATTCCTCATTTCCTCCTCTCCCCTCAGACCCTGGAAACCACCATTCTACTTTCTGTTTCTATGAATTTCACTACTCTTGATACCTCCTATAAGTGGGATCACACGGTATTTATATTTTTGTGACTGGCTTATTTTACTTAGCATAATGTCTTCAAGATTCATCTTCAAGATTAGCATATGTCAGAATTGCATTTTTTTTAAGATTCATTTATTTATTTGGAGGGAGAGGGGCAGAGGAAGAGGGACAGAAAGTCTCAAGTAGACTCTGCCCTGGAAAGTCTCAAACACATTTGTCATGGAAGGCAGAGTCTGACTCAGAGCTCAATCTCCCCACCGGCCGGAGATCTTGACCTGAAATGAAACCAAGACTCAGTTGCTCAACTAACTACACCACCCACGTGCCCCCAGAACTGCTTTCCTTTTAAAGGAATCACTGTAGGGATATACTCCACTTTTAATACCCCACTGTATGGATATACCACATTTTGTTTATCCATTCATACATCAATGAATATTTAGGGCTACCTCTACCTTTTGGCAATTGTGCATGATTCGTCCATGAATATACACAAATTATTATGTTCTACCCTTCACTTCACATTATAATAACTATGTATATGCATAAAATTTTTTAATATCTTAATTTAATTTTTTTTCAGTGTTTCAAGGTTCATTGTTTATGCACCATACACAGTGGTCCATGCCATACGTGCCCTCCTCAATACCCATCACCAGGCTCACCCATCTCCCACCTCCCTCCTCTCCATAACCCTCAGTTTGTTTCTCAGAATAAACATTCTCTCATCTTTCATCTCCCCCTCTGATTTACCCCGATTCACTTTTTCTTTTCTTCTCTTTATGTCCTCCATTTTATTCCTTATGTTCCACAAGTAAGTGAAACCATATGATAATTGACTTTCTCTGCTTGACTTATTTCACTCAGCATAATCTGTTCCAGTCCCATCCATGTTGATATAAAAGTGTTGGAGAGGATGTGGAGAAAGGGGAACGCTCTTCCACTGTTGATGGGAATGCAAGTTGGTGCATCCACTTTGGAAAACAGTATGGAGATTCCTCAAAAAATTAAAAATAGAGCTACCCTATGACCCTGCAAATGCACTACTGGGTATTTACCCCCAAAGATACAGAAATAGTGAAAAGAAGGGCCACATGTACCTCAGTGTTCATAGCAGCAATGTCCACATTCGTCTAACTGTGGGAAGAGCTGAGACACCCTTCAACAGACAAATGGATAAAGAAGCTGTGGTCCATATATACAATGGAATATTATGCATAAATTTTTTCAGGTTCGTAAGTAGTCTTTTTTAAAAAAGATTTTACTTATTTGACAGAGAGAGAGAAGGAGATATTTATAGAGGGAATATAAGCAGGGGGAGTGGGAGAGGGAGAATCAGACTCCCTGCTGAGCAGGGAGCCTGATCCAGGGTTTAATCCCAGGACCCTAGGATCAAGACCGGACCTGAAGGCAGATGCTTAATGTCTGAGCCACCCAGGCACCCCAGATATGTGTTCTTCATAATAATCTTTTCTTCTCTGTTGTAATAACAGGATGATAGTTCTTAAGCCCATGAATTCACACATTTTTATAGATAGTTGATGTTTGATATTTTCAATTTTTGCTTAAATATTATGATAAAAATCTTGTGTTTATCATGTTCCCCACATATTTCAGCTTATTTTATGAGAATATATTCCTAAGAAATGAAATTACTAGGTCAAAAAGTATGAACATTTTATGACTTAAAAGACAAAAGATAGAAAGCCAAATTGCTTTCTAAAAGAATTGTATCTATTTGCATAGCTACTAATAGCATGAATTTGCATTTCATTATACACATATCTGCTTCATTTTTTTACATTAGGAAATTAAGTAGGATAAAAAAATGATAAATGAATTCAGTAAAATTATAGAATATAAAGCCAATGTACAGAAATCCATTGCATTTCTATATGCTAATAATGAAGCAGCATAAAGAGAAATTGAGAAATCAATTCCATTTACAATTGCACCAAAAATAATAATAATTCTAGGAATAAACTTATGAAAATGTGAAAGACCTGTATTTTGAAAACTATAAAACACTGATGAAAGAAATTAAAAACGACACAAAAAAGTGGAAAGTCATTTCATGCTCCTGGATTAGAAGAATAAATATTGTTGAAATGTCTATACTACACCAAGCAATCTACACATTTAATGCAAGCTCTATCAAAATACCAAAAGCATTTTTCATAGTACTGGAACAAACAATCCTAAAATTTGTATGAAACCACAAAAGACCCTGAATAGCCAAAGTAACATTGAAACAAACAAACAAACAAACAAAAAACTCAAAGTATCACAATTCTAGACTCCAAGTTATATTACAAAGCTGTAGTAATTAAAACAATATGGTATGGGCACAAAAGTAGGCACATAGATCAATAGAACAGAGTCCAGAAATAAGCCCATAATTATACATTTTTTCTCTGACAAAGGATGCAAGAATATGCAATGGGAAAAAGATAGTCTCTTCAATATATGGTGGTGGGGAAACTGGACAACTACATACAAAAGAAAGAAGCCGGACCACTTTTTTTTTTTTATAAGAAACTGGACCACTTTCTTATACTATACACAAAAATAAATTCAAAATGGGTTAAGGACATAAATGTGAGACCTGAAACCATAAAAATTCTAGAAGAGAGCCCAAACAGTAAATTCTCTGACATTAGTCATAACAACATCCTTCTAGATATGTCTCTTGAGGTAAGGGAAACAAAAGCAAAAATACAATATTGGGATTACATCAAAATAAAAAGTTTCTGCACAGTAAAAGAAAATAGTCTGGTGGTGGGTATTAAGGAGGGCATGAATTGTATGAAGCGGTGTTATACATAAACAATGAATCTTGGAACATTACATCAAAAAACTAATGATGTACTGTATGGTGACTAATATAACATAATAAAAAAAAGAAAAGAACTAATAAGACTAAAAGGCAACATACTGAATGAGGGAAGATATTTACAAATGACATATCCAATAGAGGGCTAGTATTCAAAATATAGAAAGAACTTATACAAAAAACCAAATAATTCAATTAAAAAATGGACAGAAGGAGGAGGGGGGGCAAGATGGCGGAGAAGTAAGAGATCCTGCAGCAACCGGTCCCCAAAAGTGAGCTGGAAATCTACCAGAACACGCTGAACACCCATGAAATCACCCTGAGGAAAAAGATTTCTAACCCCGGGATCTCTTC